>WNWK01000228.1:75000-152500 GCA_009830355.1 Cherax destructor | reverse complement strand
AGGGTAGAAGATGAGGTAATCAGTCCCTCTGCCTGGAGTCTGTGCGTTCAGTCCATCAATCGTTTTTCAAGACTGATGGACTGAACACATCGACTCCAGGCTGAGGGACTAATTACCTCAAACTCTTCATCTTCCACCGTTCTTCTCTGAATTGGACTGAAGAAGCCACTGGCTGGCGAAACACTTCCACAAGAAAGATTCACAAGCCTCATTCTCCAATTTGTCAACTTTCCAAACCATTTATACCACCTAAGGCCCCAGCTCTCCTAGTGTCTGCAAGTACTCTCATACTATCTAAGGCCCGAGCTCTCCCAGTGTCTGCACGTACTCTCATACTATCTAAGGCCCCAGCTCTCCCAGTGTCTGCAAGTACACTCGTACTATCTAAGGCCCCAGCTCTCCCAGTGTCTGCAAGTACACTCGTACTATCTAAGGCCCCAGCTCTCCCAGTGTCTGCAAGTACACTTGTACTATCTAAGGCCCCAGCTCTCCCAGTGTCTGCAAGTACACTCGTACTATCTAAGGCCCGAGCTCTCCCAGTGTCTGCAGTACACTCGTACTATCTAAGGCCCCAGCTCTCCCAGTGTCTGCAAGTACACTCGTACTATCTAAGGCCCGAGCTCTCCCAGTGTCTGCAAGTACACTCATACTATCTAAGGCCACAGCTCTCCCAGTGTCTACAAGTACACTCATACTGTCTAAGGCCCGAGCTCTCCCAGTGTCTGCAAGTACACTCGTACTATCTAAGGCCCCAGCTCTCCCAGTGTCTGCAAGTACACTCGTACTGTCTAAGGCCCGAGCTCTCCCAGTGTCTGCAAGTACACTCGTACTATCTAAGGCTCGAGCTCTCCCAGTGTCTGCAAGTACACTCGTACTATCTAAGGCCCGAGCTCTCCCAGTGTCTGCAAGTACACTCGTACTATCTAAGGCCCGAGCTCTCCCAGTGTCTGCAAGTACACTCATACTATCTAAGGCCCGAGCTCTCCCAGTGTCTACAAGTACACTCATACTATCTAAGGCCCCAGCTCTCCCAGTGTCTGCAAGTACACTCATACTATCTAAGGCCCGAGCTCTCCCAGTGTCTGCAAGTACACTCGTACTATCTAAGGCCCGAGCTCTCCCAGTGTCTGCAAGTACACTCATACTATCTAAGACCCCAGCTCTCCCAGTGTCTACAAGTACACTCATACTATCTAAGGCCCGAGCTCTCCCAGTGTCTACAAGTACACTCATACTATCTAAGACCCCAGCTCTCCCAGTGTCTACAAGTACACTCATACTGTCTAAGACCCCAGCTCTCCCAGTGTCTGCAAGTTCACTTCCCTCGCGTCAACGTTTGCTTTCCCTATAATCTCTGAATATTAACCTTATTTTTAATAACAATAATTACCAAAAAGCATGTCTTATAATAGCCGGAAGTAATACTGTTTTGGACAACGTTTATACAAAAAAATGGGGATCTGCTTTATATCGCTATTATACCTAATGTATTAGTACTAAGGTTAATAATTCAGAAAAAATTGATAACTTTGGTGCAAGAGAATACGCAGTCTAAAAAAACTGAACGTTTTAATCTTATTTCTTAGCTAAAATATATGTTAAATAATATATTTCGCCTATATGTTTACTCTCGGTAAAAACAGAGTCGCTAACGAGGGTGATGATGGCAGAAACGGTACCGTTAACGGAATTAGATTTGGCTTACATAAAAAAGGGCATGACAGCTTAAAACAGGGAGGGGAGGAAAGTTAGATGGAAGGGAAGAAAGGAGGAATAATCTGAGGAAGAGGGAGACGGGAGAGGGGTTGAAAGAGGGGACGTGAAGGAATGGGATTCCAAATTAATGAGTGCCAGGAGCGTCATAGTATTATCCCCTAGAGTGGAATTATTCTGGAAACAGTTGTGGAAAAAGACATGAATTGTTCAGGACATTTATTTTGAGGAAACGTTTCGCCATTAGAGACTTTTTCAGTCCTAATGAAGCCAATAGAGGCGAAACGTTTTCTCTAATGTCCTGAACTGTACACAAATAACCCGTAAAGAGGAGAGAGGAGCTTACGACGACGTTTCGGTCCGACTTGGACCATTTACAAAGTCACACTAACAAAACAGAGAGGGAGCCAATATATATAGGCGAAAGGGACTGGGACGGGATCAAGAGAGGAAGAATAAGAAGTAGTGGTAGTGGTAATGCTGGTAGCGGAAGTAGTGTAGTGGAAGTAGTAGTAGTAGTAGAAGTAGAAAATAGGGAGAGTAGTGTCTTTTCCCACATCTTGTTGGTATCACTATACCAATTTTCTAGAAATTGTCTTCACCTGTTATACCCGGGTATGCTGTGCCTAGTGGGGACCAATGTTAAAATATATTCCTTCTAATCAGAAGGAATAAATAAACAAAGTAATTTAGGTGAAAGTGAGGCTTTTTACAGTTCAGTTTCAGCCATCAATATTTTTCTAGGGTTGAAAGCCTCAAAAAATTCTACTGGTGAAGCATTTGTGCTAACGGTGGATGTGGCACTAGAAATGTTTATGTTTTGTGTCCTTTAATGTTTGTATTTAATTGGCCTTTGGCAGTGTTCTAACAGTCCCGAAAATTGTCACGACGTGTGTGTGTGTGTGTGTGTGTGTGTGTGTGTGTGTGTGAGTGTGTGTGTTTGTGTGTAGGTTCTCGTTCCCTATGGTAAATATGTGCTTCCTTTTTCTTACTTACATAATTACCTCATTAGGGAGGACACCAGGAACCAGTGACAGGTGCAAACAAGAAGGGTAGTATACAAACACTGATAGTTTACTTCAGTCCCTCTTGATAAGCTTTAAGTCCAAATAACTAAGAGATACGTGTTGTCGAAGTAAAGACCTGATCTCCCAAGAGAGCGAAAAACACTGAGAACGAAGGTGGCAGAACGAGGAGTCTTGCCCTCCTCATTAACGAACGATACAAGAAGTGTTGGTGGTGAGTCATGGGGAGGAAATACAGCCCTTCGCGTCGTTAGCAGCTACTTGCCCACGTAATCGCGCTGCTAAAAATGCCGTGTTTTACCGCGATCTTATCCTACCCCGGTGTAATTTTCTGTGAAAGCTACGGATTACCTTCTCCCACCGGGCCGCCGGCAGTTTGCCTGACGGACACTAGGGAAACGGAAGCCTTAAATCAATTTCATTCTTTTCTGGGCATAATTTCCCGTAGGTGCGGGCTGGTACGCAGGTTAGAACGAAGGCGTGTAGACAATTTAAATAATGAAGTGCTTATATTTAGTGTATGTGTTTAATGCGGTTGCTAATGAGGGAGCGAGCCATATAGCTGTCTGCTGTCTCCTGTCTCACCCAAAACCACTCCCTCTCGTTATCCTCACCCCGTCCCTCCCATCCTTCATCACCCCCTATCCACCCCAGGGGTCTACATCTTCCGCTACCTACCCTGGGACTCCTCTCTACTTGCCATCTAGAGTCCCTGGAGCGTAAGCTAATTTCTTCAACATTTAGCATCTAATTAGTCACGAATCTGCCTGAGTGATTGTATTTATACTGCGCCCATGGCCTTTTATTGCGCCTATGGCCTTTTGCTGCGCCCATGGCCATCATACTGCGCTCCTGGTCTTATACTGCGTCCCTGACCTACCCATTCTGCTACCTCCATTTAGGATACTTGTTATTATTTTGGTTTTCAACGTACGTAAGTCACTTAGCATTTATAACTCTAATATTTACTTGAGGTAGATTCTCTTCCTGGAACATCTGAAATGTTTACTGCAAACACGTACCACGTTTACTGCAAACACGTACCACGTTTACTGCAAACACGTACCACGTTTACTGCAAACACGTACCACGTTTACTGCAAACACGTACCACGTTTACTGCAAACACGTACCACGTTTACTGCAAACACGTACCACGTTTACTGCAAACACGTACCACGTTTACTGCAAACACGTACTGTTTGTAGCTGTCTACCTGCACTAGCAACTACCACTACTTACTACTATTACTACTACTACTGCTACTAATACTACTACTAATACTGCTACTACTACTACCACCACCACTACCGTCACCACCTGCACCATCAGCAATACTACCACCACCACCATTGACAACAATAACAACAATCACCACCGACAATAACAATCTCCAACTACCACCACCAACCACCCCTACCACCACCGACAACAACGACAACAATCACCAACCACCACCATCTCCCCCCACCACCACTAAAGTAACATATGAGACGCAATAAATCACACGAATTAGACCGACAGTCGGTTTGTAAAAAGGGGAACTAACAAACCAGGTGAGGGGAGCAATCACACTGTAACAAGGTCGTAACAATGGGTAATAACTAGTGGATCGCGGTGTGACCAATCGCAAGGCCGTCCGTACCTACCCATCCATCATCCAACTGCGCCATCCACCACATTTCGCTCGTTCCAGTGTATTTCGCTCCACTTTCACACCTTTTCGAGCGAAGTCACCCTTCATATATAATCTTTCTATTGGTGGGACAGTTGATAACATATTTTCAACTCCTTTCTATCATTTAGACGACCAGTATTTAGGTAGCAAATCTGTGCTAAGAAGTAATGTAAATATTTTTTACAAACTCTGAACGGTATTACGGAGACAAGAACATTATTGGGTGGAAAAAGCCTCACCACTTCCAATTATAAACTTGTTTTCAAATAAAGTCAATTGGGGTCGGTATTAACGATCGACAAGCGTTGTTATTGATGGCTAGAAACTAGTTAGTGTACTCAATGAGAGGACAGCTTGATCCACATGGCCATTGTGATGTCTCGTTTCTCCAGTTACTCAGGTGTTGTTGTTGGGGGTTTATAAGGGCCACTGACAGCATACGCCGTCTCGTTTCTCCAGTTACTCACGTGTTGTTGTTGGGGGTTTATAAGGGCCACTGACAGCATACGCCGTCTCGTTTCTCCAGTTACTCACGTGTTGTTGTTGGGGGTTTATAAGGGCCACTGACAGCATACGCCGTCTCGTTTCTCCAGTTACTCACGTGTTGTTGTTGGGGGTTTATAAGGGCCACTGACAGCATACGCTGTATCGAACCCTACAATTACTAGGTTCATGGTGACGGTGGAGCCAAGCTCAACGTGAAATTGGTATCTTAGCTGAGCAGTAGCTGTTAGCTTGTCAAGAAGCAGCAGGGAATGAATGCTGTCTTAAAGGGAGGTGTTATTTATGTTGTATATAAGGTATTTGTTGCTAGAGAGGCTGTTATATTAAGTTACACAACTAGAGGTGTATATTTCAGTGTATATTCACCGAAACTTGTATATCTTTCAGTGTATATACACCGAGAGGTGATTTAAAAGTCCCTGACTGACAGATTTTACAAGTCCCTGACAGATTTTACAAGTCCCTGACAGATTTTACAAGTCCCTGACAGATTTTACAAGTCCCTGACAGATTTTACAAGTCCCTGACAGATTTTACAAGTCCCTGACAGATTTTACAAGTCCCTGACAGATTTTACAAGTCCCTGACAGATTTTACAAGTCCCTGACAGATTTTACAAGTCACTGACAGATTTTACAAGTCCGTCACTGATTTTACAAGTCCGTCACTGATTTTACAAGTCCGTCACTGATTTTACAAGTCCGTCATTGATTTTACAAGTCCGTCACTGATTTTACAAGTCCGTCACTGATTTTACAATCATAAACGACTGAATTCCTTGTGGATCATGTTTCCCTCAGATCTGAGCTTTACCAAGCACCACAGAAAGTAAAACACTGCTTTACACCTCGTTTCTTTCTACCCTGAAGTAGCAGTGGTAGTTGTTGCTACCTTAGCGCCCCGTCAGCAGCTTTACTTAATGATTACCCAAGTGATTTAAGGCGTGTGGTGTTGATTTTGATGTTGATAAATGGAAAATTCTAATGTTTTAAAGTTACCTAGCGTCTAGTTTGCAGATGTATTGACTAATGGTTTAAGTTTTACATGGTGTTGGTAGTGGTGGTAGTGCAGGTGTTAGTGCAGGTGTTGGTGCAGGTGTTATTTCCAAGGTGCTTCAGGTATTATCCAGTTAATCTCACGTCAACACCTTCAATTTACTCAAATATATCTGATATTACCTGTCGGCGTCTGGACCATGAATCAAATTTTACAAAATATATATAACTGGATGGATCCTAGAGGTATCCCGGCATCCAATAACCTCAATCCCCGAGAAAGGTATCCCTCTGTACCCTATTACAACCTAGCAATCTCTGCTTCAACCCACGGTCTGTGTAACAGACGATACAGTTTTCCTGTATTTAGGGAAGTCCAGGAACAACACAGGAGGAAACTGTAGGATAACGCAAAGGAAAGAAAGGGAGAGAGGGAGAAAAGGAGGTAGAAGGTAGGGGAGAAAGAGGGAGAAGGGAAATGAAATGGAGGGGGGGAGAGAATGAGGTGACTGAGGAGGTTAGAGGGAAGGAGGGGAAGGGAGGAGAGGCAAGTCTTGAAGAGCTTATTAGTATTCAAGGAACATAAGTGGCGACGGTAGCAAGATGCTAATTTACTCACATTTGAATACTTCCCCCCAAGTAGATGTAAGGGCGGAGCGAGGCAGGGCAGGGGGCCGAGGCTGGGCAGGGGGCCGAGGCTGGGCAGGGAGGCGAGGCTGAGCAGGGAGATTAAGCAGAAAGCGATGATGATACCCATTACCTACGGCGCACAAAAGACCATCACCAACTACTAGGACAACTACTGTCTTCAGCAAGGAGGAAAAAAAACCATACCACGGGTGGGGATAGAACCCGCGATCATTGAGTCCTAAAACTCCAGACCGACGAATATTGACACTTAGATCAATCACCCATGATGACAATGTTGCTGTCCCTGGACCATCACTTGGCATACACGAAGAATAATGAAAGAAGAAGAAGAAGAAGAAGATACGAACGAATAATTAAGGTAATTAAAGAGTTTGCAATGAGTGGGGACTGCTGTAAACTGTTTAAGGTGAATTATTACGATTATACACAGAAATATAGTATTGTAGATGAATGGTTCAGAGAACCGAGAAGTTGATAAATTAGACACGTATGGAACACTTGGGTATCTTTATTAATCTTAAAATAACTAATATACTGATATGGACTCCAGGCTGAGAGACTGATTACCTCAAACTCTTCCTGTTCATTATTCTTCTTTGTATTGGACTGATGAAGCCACTGTGTGGCGAAACGTTTCCTCAAAAAGATACCCAAGTGTTGCTCATGTGTCTAATTTATCAGAAATATAGTGGATGAGTAGAACAGTCTGTGTAGAGTTGAAGTTAAACCCTTAAGCAGTCTGCAGCAGTCCCCCCTTTCTCGTTGCAAACGCCTTAATTACCTTAATTATTAGTTATATTTGCAACCTTACAGACGTAGACATACCACTGCCGTATCCTAGATGGATTACACCACATACGTCATCATTGCGTCATCATTACGTCATAAATGGTTTCCTGGATAACTAATGAGCCAGTAGAGCCGATGGATAATGTTGATTCATCGTGACAAGAACCGTGGTATTTGCGGAGCCGCGCTGGAGGCGCACCGTAATTTACCGACGTATCAGGTGGTTACGTTCGCCGGATTTACCGACGAACGGAAAGGGATTTTGTGCTATGTTAGGAGTATTTTTTTGTGGATGGTAAAGGTCGGCCCAGTGGACAGAGGTTAACACCAGTTAACATCAAAGGTTAACACCATTTAACGCCAGAGGTTAACATCATTTAACGCCAGAGGTTAACACCATTTAACACCAGAGGTTAACACCATTTAACACCAGAGGTTAACACCATTTAACACCAGAGGTTAACACCATTTAACACCAGAGGTTAACACCATTTAACACCAGAGGTTAACTCCAGTTATTACTGGCGACAGTAGAACATAAGAATATTGTAACATAAGAACATTGTAACATTACATTACATTGTAACATTACATTACATTGTAACATTACATTGTAACATTATATTGTAACATTATATTGTAACATTACATTGTAACATTACATTGTAACATTACATTGTAACATTACATTGTAACATTATATTGTAACATTATATTGTAACATTACATTGTAACATTACATTGTAACATTACAGTGTAACATTACATTGTAACATTACATTGTAACATTACATTGTAACTTAAGAACATTGTAACATAAGAACATTGTAACATTACATTGTAACATTACATTGTAACATTACATTGTAACATAAGAACATTGTAACATAAGAACATTGTAACATAAGAACATTGCAGTATAACATTGTAACAGAATATAAGAACATTGTAACACTGACACGAGAACAATATAACACAAGAATTAGACACATGTGAAACATCTGGGTATCTTTATTTGTAGACGTTTCGCCCTCCAGTGGCTTTATCAATACAAATTCAAGGACATAATTTGGAGACTGAAGAACTATATACAAAGGACGAGGTAATCAGTCCCTCGGTGTTGGAGCAAGTGAAGGGCACCGTAATCTTGAAGACTACGGTGCCCTGGCGAAACGTCTACAAATAATGATACCCAGATGTTTCACATGTGTCTAATTCTCCACATTGTAAGAACATAAGAACATAAGAATGGAGGAACACTGCAGAAGGCCTACTGGCCCATACAAGGCAGGTCCTTATCAAAACCACCACTACCTAAGAATTTACTCCTGTACTCACGACACTAATCAAACCCAGCCCCTCCCACTCATATATTTGTCCAATCTCTTTTTAAAGCCACCCAAGGTCCTAGCCTCTATCACCCTACTCGGAAGATTGTTCCACGCATCTACAACTCTGTTCGAAAACCAGTACTTGCCTATGTCCTTTCAAATCTAAATTTATCCAATTTAAATCCGTTATTTCTCGTTCTTACTTGGTTCGATATCCTCAGTATTTTATTAATATCTCCTTTGTTTATGCCCATCATCCACTTGTACACCTCGATGATATCTCCCCTCATTCTACGTCTCTCCAGAGAGTGGAGATTCAATGCTCTAAGTCTATCTTCATACGGGAGATTTCTTATACTGTAAATCATTTTAGTCATTCTTCTTTGTATGTTCTCCAATGAATCTATATCCATCCTGTAGTAAGGAGACCAAAACTGAGCTGCATAATCCAAATGAGGTCTCACTAGTGATGTATAGAGCTGTAAAATAACTTTTGGACTTCTGTTGCTTATACTTCTTGAAATAAATCCTAGTAATCTGTTAGCCTTATTGCGCACACTTAGGCACTGTTGTCTTGGCTTTAGATTCCTGCTTACCATGACTCCCAAGTCTTTTCACATTCTGTGAAAATGTATACCATGTACACGATTATTTATATATATATATATATATATATATATATATATATATATATATATATATATATATATATATATATATATATATATATATATATATATATATTGGGCAGAGGATCGAGCCCAATACCACTTCTTGCTATTCACATAAAAAAAAAATGGCCTCTAAGAACTCTGGTCATGTGATACAAGGTACGGAAGCTGCGTAGTATAATCTAAACACGACCGTAGGTTGTGTCTGACAGAAGCATAAGTCAGTCACTAGACACTGATGACTGTCTAGTATGATAAACATTCCTCAACCAGTGTGTTCCAGCATCTAGCCAAGCAGGTATGAGCACTGAAGGTATGTACTCCTCAGAATCAAGATCCCATGATGTTGCAGTGTCTGACAAGTTGTGCAATAATGGTATACAATACCAACATCTGCAACATCTTGGAATCTTGATTCTGAGGACCTGCACATAACCTTCTTCACGGCTACAACTAACCCATCTCTTTGGGTATGACCTACTTCCACTGGGGAATCCCGCCTACCAGTGACTATGCCCTCGTCTGCTACACGTCCCTTCAGCTGTCGCCTATTTAAGGTCAAGCCTCCTTACCTGTTCTTCAGAATCTCAGACCACGGTGCTGAACACACCAACTCCAAGGCCGAGGGACTGATTACCTCATCTTTTGTATATAGTTCTACTCTCTTCAAATTATGTCCTAGAATTTGTATTGATAAAGCCATTGGATGGCGAAACGTCTACAATAAAGATACCCAGATGTTGCACATGTGTTTTAATTTCATTTTGTCGGTATTGTATACCATTCTTGTACAACTGTAACTCATCCAGTGTGTCCAGGTTCTTGTCTTGCCTCCACCGGCGGTATTTACACACAACCAAGTCCTAACCTGTCTCTCCACTGGTCTGATTCATTCACAGAACGGACAACGGTATTTTCATTTATCTGACTCGGGTTTAACCATGGCAGAGAGCTTTCTACAAGAGTGGTGGACTGAACACATCGATTCCAGGCTGAGGGACTGATTACCTCAAACTCTTCCTCTCCTTACCCCTCTCTTCTTTGTATTGGACTGATGAAGCCACTGCGTGGCGAAACATTTCCTTAATAAAGATTCCCATATGTTGCATAAGTGTCTCAATCTTCAAGACACAGGTAGAAGTGGGTAAACTCATGCATATTCACGCTGCCTCAGATATGGCCACCCTCCTTGACGAATGGAAAGGGCTCTGGCGAGAACCAATTTGTGTGGCCTGGGTTAAGAGTTTGCCGACTGATCTGAAACCGTGTGGATGGCATATTGATGATCTGTTTGTACAAGACTCGTCCAGAGTGATGAGTTCCTTGAAGCATTTCCTCACTGTGACCTTATATTTTACGTGAATGACGAGTGATATATACCCAACTGCTGCACATGTGTCTGACATACACCGTGTGTACGTATCCCTTTAAGGGGATGTTCTGATCTGTTCTGAAGAATTCGTTGTCAAACCACGGAACGGGTGGGGTTTGAACTCATGGCAAGGGGCTTATGCACTGTCGTAGAGTTTTAGGACGCACTTGCCACGTGTTCAAACTCCACCCGTTCCGTGTTACTGTGATTTCGTGAGTCATTTATTGTCAAGTCACAACAGAGAGAAAAGAATAAAGCCAGAAGAGTGATAAGGGAGGAGTAAGAAAGCAGTGTTGATAGTAGTAGTAGTAGTGTTAGCAGTAGTGTTAGCAGTAGTAGCAGTAGCAGCAGCAGCAGTAGTAGTAGTAGTAGCAGTAGTAGTAGTAGTAGTAGTAGCAGCAGTAGCAGTAGTAGTAGTAGTAGCAGTAGTAGTAGTAGCAGTAGTAATAGCAGTAACACCTCTTTTTAGGTGTTTTTCTAAGAGTAGGCCTACGGATATTGTGTATCTGCAGTATTAAAGACCCTCGTATAGTCATTAGCCTTTAAACTCCCAGTAACCAACCAACCTACTTGTTCCATACCTCATATAGCCTATTTCCCTCTTTCCATCCCTCCCATCGGAAGAGAGAGATTACGTTTCGCTCTTTTCCAACGAAACATCTTCAAAATAAACGCAATGGTCGTCTCGAAGTCTCTGTGTATTCACCATCTTGTCGCCACTCTGCCTTATAACCACCCCACGCCCCAGGAGCGCTCTGGACGGGCATTTTGAGGTTATGCAAATGCCAGCCGTAATACTGGGCGCCTGCGGTGAAGCTTCTGTGGAATCGGTCGACAGAGCACTCCCGTCGTATGTCACAGAGTTTACCAGCAGCCTGGACGGTAGTCTGAGCCCCTTCCAGACCTTGCACTGAATGCTCCAAGAGAGTGTAGTGCTAATTACGAGTGAGAAGGGATGGATTTGACAGGTACCTGCCCTCTCAGTGATAACATTCTTACTTTTTACTAGTGGGATGCGCCTAACATATCGTCAAGATTATCTCCTTCTCACCTTAGACAGTATATAAGTCTTCATACTGTTGTTTCAGCTTCACAGTGTTCCAGATTATGGAGGAAAACTCTTCTCCAGGGTGAGGGACTGACCACCTCAAAACTACGTCTTCAAGGGTGGTGGACTGATGACATCGTCTCTACATCTCTACTACTTCTGCCTACTGTGTTGGCGAAACGTTTCGGAATAAAGATAGCTGTTGTATATGTATCTTATCACTTAGTTCTTCACGAATTATAATTACAATCATGGGGGAGCGCTAAACCAGTAGGGAATATACAGCAGCTGGTGCGGAAGGGGGGGGATGGAAGGTATTGAGGCCTAATTCAGGGAACAGGTGCACAAATCCAATTTCCCTAGATCAAGAGCCCCTCACCAGTGTCAAGGAACCCCCCTTGAGGGGAGTACTTCACGAAGGGTGAATTAAACTGAATATAGCTTGTTCACTGTCAGTTAAAAATCCCTTAAAATGCATTGACTATTTTTTTTTTCGTAAGTTATGTTGCAGAAATTTTCCTTGTCAGTCTTTTAAGTGAAATGATTTCAGTAAAAATAAAATTTTTCGTACCATCTGTACTCTTTACTGAAATAAAGTTTATCTTCTATCATTTATCGGTGTAAACTTTATCATATCCTTCAAGTTTTTAAAGCATTTAAAGACGGTAGCTCAAGTTAGATGTACATTACGTGCAATTACAGTCGTTGCGTCTCAAAACTTGTATTGAAGACACGTACAGGGCAAGCTGCTGTTGCTGTGGCAAAATTTCAACTTATCAAGTTAATGAGACTTGATAAAGGTCTACAGAGAGGAAAACATCACTATAGATACTCACTGTTTTGTTCAAAGTTGATAGACTTGAAGTTCACAGCTCACACTGAATTCCTCTTAAGGTCTCGACTTGCTAAGTGTCCCTGTTTAACACAGATTGAGACACACAAACAGTGTAGGAAACGGAGACAGACATTAAAACAGAGGAGGACCCCAGGAGTAACCCTTCAGCCTGGTCAACGCCGCCCCTCCTAACCAACCACCGACCACTTGTACTCAGTGGTCTCGGTCCAATTAGCGGAAGGTTGTTTGATAATGAGGACTAGTGTACTCTCCTGTCCTGCCTCCTCTTTTCCTCTCTCCTATTCATCTCGCTGTCCCACCCATTCCTACAACCCTGTCAGCCCCAGAGAGGGATGCCTCTACCCCACTCCCATCCCTTTTTTTCAAAGGCTTTCCAGCTATCCTAACCAAAAGCTGACTTCTATCTCTAACACTCGGTCCAGCACAAACTGTAGTGGATGTTAAGCAAAAGGACATTTTATTGTGGCAACGTTTCGTTCTCCAGGAGCTTTGTCAAGCGAAACGTTGCCACAATAAAATGTCGCATTAGTTGCACTTGTGTCCTTATACTTAACATATTGTCGGTAATTCTACCAACATTAATACGGTGGTTGATGTTCCCACAATATAACTATTATATAGAATAGTGTAGCCACACAAAGCGGGTATTCGCACCATGTAACCCCTAAAAAACAGGATAGCCAAACACTGCGGGTGTACACACGCTGTAACTAGCTTAGAACAGTGCGGTCAAACTATACGGGTGTTCCCACTCTGTGACTCTCATACAGAATAGAGTAGCCATACACCGCGGGTGTTCCTACATTATATCTATCATATGGAATGCAGTCACGCACACTGTGGGTGTTCCCACCGTGTAACAATCACATAGAACAGTGCAACCACACACTGCGGGCGTTCTCACAATGTAACTATCATACAGAATAGTACAGCCACACACTGCTGGTATTCTCACAATGTAACTATCATACAGAATAGTACAGCCACACACTGCTGGTATTCTCACAATGTAACTATCATACAGAATAGTGTAGTCATACATTGTGACCACTCGCACCATGTAACTATATAGAATAGCGTAGTTACACAGAGCGAGTGTGGTTAACATTTTTTAAAAAAAAAGGTCCCAGTAACGAGTCGGTTCGGTAGCCGTCTAAGGAACGCCAGTGGAGAGAAGACCTGCAATTAAGTCTTAAGTTGTTCATTAGTGTGTTGGTTTTAGTGACCACTGTCCCTCCTCCCCTCCTCCTCCTCCTCCTCCTGGGAGGGGGAAGAGACTCCCCTCAAACCCCATCCTTCCTCCTACCACCTATTCCCCTCTGATAAATTTTTTTTTTTCCTGAACTATCATTATTATTAAATATTTATAGTATTATTTATAGTATCATTATTATTAAATATTTATAGTATCATTTATAGTATCATTATTATTATTTATAGTATTCATGGGAGTATTCATTCCCCAGGTGTTATATAACACCTGGGGAATGGGATGTAATGGACTTTATTTGCGACGTTTCGCCCACACGATATACTTTATGAAGTAAACAAAGGTCTGTTAAAGAAGGGTGGGCGAAACGTTTTCGGTAAAAGTTCCATTTAACAGTATTTGTGCCTCTAATTGTGTGTCGATGTTTCATATCCTTACGTTGCAGTCTTCACAAAAAAAAAAAAACCGTCACTAGCTTCTAAGTTCAGATCTGTTTGTGACTTGATAAAGCCCACTGTGTGGGCGAAACGTTGTCAATAAAGGATCACATTATACTGCTTATGTGTTTATATTACCACTCTAAGTATGTACACGAATGGTAAGCAATTATGTCCCGGAATTTGTATTGATAAAGACACTGGAGGGCGAAACGTCTAGAAATAAAGATACCCAGATGTTACACATGTGACTGGGTCTTCACACCGAGTTTACTTCCAATCCTATTTTCGCTCTTAATGTATTATAAATACTGCTTTTCCGGTGAATTAGAGGACTAATGACTCTCGTATAGATTATATTCTTTCCAAAAATCAATACGTACTCAGGCATGTCTTTAACAATAATAAGAATATTTATTTCTACAAGTGTAGGTACAACTTATACAGACCATAGCTAACATCAAAGCCCCATGTTATGCAGAGCATTTCGGGCAAATTATGTTAATTTTGATCCCCAGGACGCAACCCACACCAGTAGGCTAACAACCAGGTACCTATTTACTGCTAGGTGAACAGGTACAGCAGGTGTTTTAATTGAGCTAAAACGTTTACCAGCTACACACCACCAATCAAGAATACACAAATACTCTAAAATTGGGTTTAAATCAGACTCTCAGTGTGTATATATACACAGAGATATACACCTCTTGAGATTTATACTACGTATAACTGTCTTCAAAATTTCAACTCAGAAAACAGGTCACAGGTATTGTAGGAAGCTACAAAATACCATCCAAGAATTAGTATACAGTTCTCGTAGCTCGTACGACTCGTCCATAATAAGAAGATAGACTTAAAAATATATTATATTTCAGTTCACGCTGGCAAGGTTCCAGAGGCGGTAAATTGATCATCTGGATAAAGTACCATATAAAGTCTTTGTGGCCTGGATACGGAGTGGAACCCACGCCAGTGGAACTCACAGCAGTGGAACCCACGCCAGTGGAACTCACAGCAGTGGAACCCAACGCCAGTGGAACTCACAGCAGTGGAACCCAACGCCAGTGGAACTCACAGCAGTGGAACCCAACGCCAGTGGAACTCACAGCAGTGGAACCCAACGCCAGTGGAACTCACAGCAGTGGAACCCAACGCCAGTGGAACTCACAGCAGTGGAACCCAACGCCAGTGGAACTCACAAGAGTGGAACCCAACGCCAGTGGAACTCACAAGAGTGGAACCCAACGCCAGTGGAACTCACAACAGTGGAACCCAACGCCAGTGGAACTCACAGCAGTGGAACCCAACGCCAGTGGAACTCACAGCAGTGGAACCCAACGCCAGTGGAACTCACAGCAGTGGAACTCACAGCAGTGGAACCCACGCCAGTGGAACTCACAGCAGTGGAACCCACTACAGTGGAACTAACGAATGCATAATCCACACAATTAATACTTTGTTATTAGAGGCCATCAAATCTGAGCAGGGCTCTCGAATTTGTGCAAAGTGAGGCCGGCTCTCTCTCTTTCTGTCTCTGTCTCTCTCTGTCTCTGTCTGTCTGTCTCTTCTGATGACGATTATCTTCAACTTATCACAGGATAGTGTCTTCTCTCCTGTCAGAGTTAGACAATCTGCTTTCTTAAATAGTGGACTGGGTCGTCTTGCAAGTTACAAGACGGAAGACGTTCTCCTCCTCCCCCCCTTGCTACTGTTTTTTGGATATATGAGACACTTGTGCAACATTTGGATGTCTTATTCTTGAAACGTTTCGCCAGCCAATGTTTTTTTTTTCAGTCCACTGCAGAGAACTGTGGAAAAGGAGGAGTTTGGGGTAATCAGTCCCTCATCCTGGAGTCGAAGTGTTGACTCCATCAATCTTGATAAAAGTAAGACATATTCCTGGCTACATTTATAATATATATTGACTGGTGTGTCTCAGGCTCTGGTTGAAAGTTCTGCTAAAACGATGTTACTTTTGACAGAAGTGTAAACATGTGGGCTACAGGCTGTCCATCATCCTCCTGCAGGTTAGGTTAGGATAGGTTAGGCTAGGTAAAGTAATAGTAGTGAAGCTTATGCGGCTATGTTCAGGGTTTTCCTGATGGGGAAGACCAGTCCCTATGGATAGGACCTACGTCGGATATCTGTCACGCTTCCGTAGGGTCGGGTAGGCCTCCACCTTTTGCTCTACGGCCTACTCCTTGCCGAAGACAACTGCAGTAAGCTGATTTAGGCACAGGTGCACAAGAGTACAATTATCATTCATGTGTAAATTACCTAGGATAACCTTGTTGAAAAATGGTATAAAATACTATGGAGAACATGGAGATGAACTCTTCTCCAGGCTGAGGGACTGACCACCTCAAATACTTTTTATCCAAGGTTGATGGACTGATTACATCTTAATTTCATTTATACTGATCCCTTTGTATTTGACTGAAGAAGCCTACTGTGTAGGTGAAACGTTTCATCAGTAAGATACCCAACTGTTGCACATGTCTTCAACTTGTTGGTACTTTATTCCATTTTCACCAAGGAAAAAACTTTGATAACACTATTAACTCATGTGTAAGTCCCACTTAAATCCAACCCCTCTCATTCATGTATTTATTTAACCTGAATATAAAGATGCCCTCCACTCTTGTTCTTATGATGTGTACGGGGTCCCCAGACTCTTTCTCTAATGGGCGACCACCGCCCATGAAGAGAGCCATCAGCCTGATAGCTGAGAGTCTGATTCGTTATAGCTGGAGGTCCCGCAGTGTCCTGGAGTACGACCCAGTGAATTTTACCTCTCTACTCTAAGTCACTACCCTCGCTGATGCTGTTAACAGGCCTTCTGTCCTCTCCACCTCCTAGTTACGTAACCTCTCCGTCTCTTACATGACATCAGTGCCAGCTAGCAATACTCTGTGGCTGGTCTGTCGTAATCTTCTCTCCAGGATTGACCGGTTCACTATCACTTGCAAACATCTGCCTTGTCTGGAGCCTCGAAATCTCAAACACATGTCCCCCGAATCTCAATACCGTGACTGGGATACGCAAATAACTCGCAAATAGGAGAGAGAAGCTTATGACTGACGTTTCGGTCCTAGGACTATTAACTAGTCACACTGACCAGTCAGACCGAAACGTCGTTATTTGTGCATTGTTCCACAAGGATTAATATCTTTCGCAAAATACTTCTACTAAAATTACTAATAATAATAACAATTAATAACAGTCCTAAATTATTCACTCCTTTCTCCCTCTTTTTAGGCTGAACGGCCCCCCATGAATTATTTTTTTCGTTTTAGGGTCTTTAAATAGTAAAACTCGTTTGGTTTTCCACATTACTTTAATCAACATGAAAAAACGCCTCTGGTGTCTCCAGCATCTCGTTAAACGTCTAAGAATCGGTGGCTCTTTTTTTTTTTTTTTAACTTTTCGTTCATCGCACTAGGCGGTAACCTCATAGACCGGCCGAAATCATGCTGCGTGTCGGATATCGATTCCGGAGACAGCTCCCGAGCCTCTTCTCGGGCGGGTAAGTCGGTGGTACAGAGTCGGCAGCGTCTCGGCACGCATGAAGGAGGCTGCATATCACACGGTCCGCGGGTTTCCCTCTGCGTCCAGTTGCATACGGAATTCGCGATCTGCGGCACATGTTCGCTGGTACTACCGCTGAGCGTGGAAGCCTGCTGGCAGGACTACGTGTTATGGATGATTAGTGAGACTTGATTTCCATGAGTCTAGGAGCAATTAAGAGGGATTTTGTACTTTTGTACTCCGAGGCTTATTAACCAGACCAGCTTGGTAAATGGTTCAAGTCGGTTCGAAACGTCGTCGTAAGCGTCTCTCTCAGTGAGGGTTATTTGTGTATTGTTTCAGTCACGGTATTGTGTTTTTTTTGTTCTTGTTTGTCATATTCTTGGTGAAAAAAATCATTGCCAATTCTCTCACTCACTCCCTCTCCTCCTTATCTCATTTTCGTGTTTAAAATTTCGTCAAATTCTGGTCTATTGTTATAAAATTACCCATTAAGTTGAATAAGAAGCAATTATCATTGCATAGTTTCTAATATTATTCAGAGCAAAGTATATGGTTGTTCGAACCTAATGCAATATATGTTTCTGAATATAATAATAATTTGCATTTTAACCCCTTTCGTCTCTCCACTTGTTCCCAATAAACAAATAAACAAATCCAGTATAATAAACAAATCCAGTATAATAAACAAATCCAGTATAATAAACAAATCCAGTATAATAAACAAATCCAGTATAATAAACAAATCCAGTATAATAAACAAATCCAGTATAATAAACAAATCCAGTATAATAAACAAATCCAGTATAATAAACAAATCTTTTATTGCGTTCCTCATGTGTTCTTTGAGGGATGCAATACCCCCAGGGTGCAGCTGAAGGGTTCTAGCTCTATGGAATTGAAGGTATATCCTTCCTTGTATCACACCTGATTATACCTACGTCACTTCTATTCCCTAGGTGCTGAATAATTCTTCTAAAGTGATTTCATAATACGATTCCAGAAAATTTATTCGATTAAGTCTCCTCGTACTGTGGTAGACTTGTCTGCAAAACCGGTTTTGATTAAGATAGTTTTCTGACGACGCCGCTGCGTTCAATTTCATCGTATTATGAAAGCTGACGTCCTCTGCAGATTCTTGTGTATCATGAGAGTCCTCACCATTTCAGTCTCAGGTCCGGTCTTGTCGGCGTCACCGCTCGTCTGTGAAATGGCCACACATTGTTTCTCATCCGCATTAATAAACACGGAAGAAATCACAGAAAGACGAGTGACTCCAAATATGAAAAAAATATATCACAGTGAAAGTAGGAAATATAACCTGAGCGCTTTCATGTGCTTACACACATCTTCAGAGGAAGACATGTATGTAAGCGCGTGAAAGCGCTTATATACATGTGTGCTGCGATCATTTGCCGTACTGCGCATATCTCCTGCACCGTTTTGACTTGGTCTGCATGATTTGAGTTGCCTCTCCTTGTCTGTTTCGATTTCTCCACCTCCAGTTTGGATTAAGATAAACCATACCACGGGTGGGGTTCGAACCCGCGGTCAGAGAGTCTCAAAACTCCAGACCACTGTGTGGGGGGTCCATCAAACTGACAAAAAGCCGACTCGTGGGTGAAACTTTCCCTATAAATTTTCTTGTATTATGTCCAACCTATGTTTAAACCTGTCTAATGTTGAAGAATTAGACACATGTACAACATCTGTAAAACTATGGAGTTGGTGAGGAGGGCGAAACGTCTTCAATAAAGATACCCAGATGTTAGACACTTATGTTCGGTTCAGGACATTTATTAGAGGAAACGTTTCGCCCGGAGTGGCTTCACACTGCAGAAGCCACTCGGGGCGAAACGTTCCCTCTAAAAAATGTCCCGAACTGTGTGATCCAAATGGTTTTTAAAAAAAATAAAATTTTAAAAACGAGACTTGTGCGACATTTGGAAATCTTTATTGAGGATAAAGATTTACAAATTTTGCACAAGTGTTTTATTCTTCTCTCTGAACCATACGTAAGTACACACAAATAACCCACGTATAGGAGAGAGAAAAACTTATGACGACGTTTCGGTCCGTCTTGTACCATTCACAAATCACACTGACGGAAGGGAGTGAATGAGCCAGTGTATATAGGCGAGGACAGAGACGGGACAAAGAGAGGAAGAACAAGAAGTAGTGGCCATAAGCTTCTATTTGTGGGTTATTTGTGTATTGTTCCAGTCACGGAATTGCGCCTATTTGTTCGTTATACGAAGCATCTCTTTGCATAGTAGCTGTTGACGTTCACGCGTCGTATAACAAATGTACAGCGTACATAGTAGCTTAGTGTTACACCTCATGTTTACACGTTCTCCCTCCAACATGTGTCGACATAAAACCACGATTTAAAACTGCAACTGATTAAACTAATTACAAGACACTTAGAATAGAGAATTCAGGTATTAGCATTACAGTGCTATATAACTCTAAATCAGTGGCTGGGGCGCACTAACAAGGTCAGCTGCACCATAAAAGTAAATTAAAGGTCGTGTTAATGGCCTTCCTTTCTACCGGGTGAAGATATAAAACTTGAATGGCAATAAGACTTACATAATTATGAAGTGCTTTGAAAAGGCCGGTGATAAAAGTAGAAATTAAAGAGAGAGTGAGAGAGTACTCACTTATATATGGATGCAGGGGTCGAATCATAGCTCCTGGCTCTTGTGTGTGTGTGTGTGTGTGTGTGTGTGTGTGTGTGTGTGTGTGTGTGTGCTCGCCTAATTGTGGTTGCAGGGGTCGAGACTTTGCTCCTGGCCCCGCCTTTTCGCTGATCTCTACTAGGTTCACACTCTTCTCATTGAGCTTTGTCGAACCTCTTCTTAAAGCTGTGTATGTGTGTGTATGGGATCTCATATACACACCAACATTACACAAACAGCAAACTATCAACCATCAAAATAACTATTTTGCTTCCCCCGCCCACACTATTTAAAGCTGCGAAAGAAATAGACTACTATGAAAGCTTATACCTAATCAAAATCGGACCGAAACGTCGCCATACATTTCTGTTTCCTAAGTGCGGGTTATTTGTGTATTGTTCCAGTCACGGTACTGTGCCTTTTCGTTCTCTGTACACGAAGTAATACCTCTACAACACTACGGCTACGTTTTTGTTAATCTGTACCTATGTCAAAGTATTTTTATCAGAGTAGAGAATATATGTACAAACAAAATTGGATTACGTTCCACAAACCTTCAAATTCACCAAACTTTTTGTAACATTCTGAGAGATACACATTCACGTCATTCTTATTACCTTGTTATTTGAGGTGTCGTTTCTGGATGGCATGGAGGTGTGTGGAGGGGGCTGAGGTGGATGGCTGTGGGTCTTGTGTTGATGTGGATGGCTGTGGTTCTTGTGTTGATGTGGATGGCTGTTGTTCCTGTGTTGATGTGGATGGTTGTGGTTCTTGCACTTAGGTGGATGGCTGTGGTTCTTGCACTGAGGTGGATGGCTGTGGTTCTTGCACTGAGGTGGATGGCTGTGGTTCTTGCACTGAGGTGAATGGCTGTGGTTCTTGCGTTGACGTGGATGCAACGTTGTCAATAGTTGATAGTTGTACTGGAATCTTCAAATACTCTAATGAATCTCTGGTCTTCTGCTTTCCTGCAGTACTGATCTGTTCGACAATCTTTCAACCAAGTCACAATCTACATTTCTCACTGTACCAGCTTTCATTTTCTTCTCATTGTCTCTGATTGTACGGATGGGGGAATCTCTCAGAGTAAAAATGAGGTACTTTTGTATCCCATTACACACGCATATCTGCGAAGCATATCTAAAATTATACCTTTCTGATGTAACTTCAGATATTTATATCTTCTTCTTGACTCTTCCTGGACTAATAATATTCTTGGTTGTCATGCTTATTATCCAGAGACGATAAACAAGTAACCCACACTTACGAGACCGAAACATGTGGCAACATTTCGGTCCGATTTGGACCAGTTTCCTAAGTGCAGGTTATTTGTATATTGTTCCAGTCACGGTATTGTGCCTTTTTATTCTGCATCCAGATACGAAATTGGACGATAAACATATAAAAGTCTGTAACACGGAGAGCGGTGCTTCTCCAAATATTCAACCCTCTGGCCCAACTTGGATCACAGGGTACTAATAGTTATAATAATAATAATAATAATAATAATAATAATAATAATAATAATAATAATAATAATAATAATAATAATCTTTATTTCTACACGTACTTGATACATACTATATAGAAAGCCCCTTGTTATGCAGAGCATTTCGGGCAAATTAGGTTAAATTTGTCCCCAGGATGCGTCCCACACCAGTCGACTAACACCCAGGTACCTACTTACTGCTAGGTGAACAGGGACAGCAGGAGTGTTTCCACCTGTACCAAGGATCGAACCACGGACTTCAATGTATTAGCTGAGTGCTCCACTGACCAAATACAGAGGTACCTCGAGTTACGATGGTCCCCAAAATCGCCCTTTTATGTAAGTTTATTTTTTTAAATGCTTTTGTAAGTATATTTTTGGGGGTGTAAAAGGACTAGTCTATTTTACATTATTCCTTATGGGGATAAATTCGTTTGGTAATGGCACTTGAACAGCATTCTCGAACGAAAAAATATCGTAACTCGAGGTACCACTGTAAATGGATGCAGCTACGTTTACTGAGCATACTGTTAAGGCTTTTTTAAACGCAATGCCAAAAAATATGGACTTTATAAAGCACGTTTAGTTAAAACAATTTGTAGTGTCTCTTTAAGAGGGTTTACTGTACAATACACGTTTGCTGATATTGGACTTACAGTTGTTTCTTCTCGTTCCAGGGAGGAGTTGGCTATGAAGATTGGCCTCACTGAGGCCAGGATCCAGGTGAGTGCTCTGACCTTACACACACACACACACACACACACACACACACACACACGATCCATACATAGCTTTAAGAAGAGGTATGATAAAGCTCATGGAGCAGGAATAGTGGCCCAGTAGCGACCAGTGAAGAGGTGGGGGCCAGGAACTATGAATCGACCCCTACAACCACAACTAGATGAGTACACACACGCACACACACAATAGACAAGTGTAATCAGTGGAGTCCCACAAGGATCCGTCCAAGGAGGCAGGTGCATGCAGCTACCAGGATCATCAAGGATGGTGGTGCATGCAGCCAGCAGGATCCAAGAAGGATCCATACAAGGAGGCTGGTGCATTCAGCCAGCAGGAACCAAAAAGGATCAAAGGACGCTCGTGCATGCAGCCAGAAGGATCCAAGAAGTATCCATCCAAGGACGCTGGTGCATATAACTTGCTGGATCGAACAAGAATCAGTCCTGGAATGCAGGTGCAAATAACTAGCTGTGTTTACTATGCATCTAGACACAGACGTAATAAAAAGATCAACCAGAGACATAATCCTAGACGACAGTGTTTGCAGACGACCCATAATAAGAACACAAATGAATAAAGACCGAAAGAAACTACAAGATAATCTGGAAAACGTTGTAGGAATAATATGATAATAGTTGGTAAAGTTTAACCTTAGAATATTTTAGATAATGATAATAAGAGGCGAAAAGAGACCGTAAATGCATCGTGAAGAACATGGTGTAAACATTACTCCCAACGTATCTCCACAAGAGTGCACGACCCGACCGTCAACAGCGATGCCTTTGTTATACCTTCGACGGGTTTCGAGAGTTTCCCTTGCATCTACAGCCGGTACCTGCACCAGGCTTGCCTGGTCGACCAGGCTGGTGCTGCTAGCAAATGTATGAAGAAGGAATCAGATTGCAACACACAACACGCATAAGATGAATCCTTGAATAAGCATCACCTGTGTGGAGCCCATAACTCAAAAAATTACTTAAAAAATATGGAAAAGGCATAAAGTTGAATTACCAGAAAGAACATGGAACCGAGTAACTAGAGGTAATAATAATAATAATAATAATAATAATAATAATAATAATAATAATAATAATAATAATAATAAATATACTAAGAAAAAAAGTGGAGATAAATTCACGACATACATTATACCCCAGGCAATAAATAGATATATGAATTACACTGATATTTAACATGATAATTCAATTATCATTCGCAGGGTATCGTTAATAATGTGAAGAGTAACAAAGAACACAGCCAGAAATAACAACGAACAAAGCAGTGAACTTTATGAGCAAGATAAAGAAGGAATAAATTTTTAATGATCATTACAGACTTTACGAAACTGTTTAGAAAAGTTCCAATTAATTTATTCTTTGAGACAATTTTGCTTCAGCTTTTATATTACACACACACACACACACACACACACACACACACACACACACACACACACACACACACACACACACACACACGAACACACACACACACACACACACTCAAACAATTACCTAGATAGTAGTAGCAACATCTTTATTAAGGAATTATATAACTCTACGTAATAACTGATGATGATAATTTACGAAGCAAACTGGTTCCAAAATTATTTATAATTGAGGATAATTTACAATCTTTTGCTTATGGCATTATCTTCATTTACATCAATTTACCCTCCTGTAAATCGCTCATAACACGAGATTTACAATTCTCCATTAGTCCGCTAACGACATTATAATCGCTAACAGGATTATTTAAATAATTTACTTAGATAAATAGTACATCCTGCGCCTCTAGAAATAATTCTCTGCCTTTATATTTTTGATAATTTTACCTTATGACCTTTTTAAATTCATTATCGGGTCTAGGAGAGCAAAAAAATTATTATTATATATATATATATATATATATATATATATATATATATATATATATATATATATATATATATATATATATATATATATATATATATATATATATATATATATATATATTTATATATATATATATATATATATATATATATATATATATATATATATATATATATATATATATATATATATATATATATATATATATATATACCTTATGACCTTTTTTTAAATTCATTATCGGGTCTAGGAGAGCAAAAAAAAAAAAAAATTATTATTTAATATATATATATATATATATATATATATATATATATATATATATATATATATATATATATATATATATATATATATATATTGTAGGTAGTAGGTTGGTAGACAGCAACCACTCAGGAGGTACTACCATCCTGCCAGGTGACTGTGAAACAGAAACCTGAAACTGTTTTACATGATGGTAGGATTGCTGGTGTCTTTTTTCTGTCTCATAAACATGCAAGATTTCAGGTACGTCTTGCTACTTCTACTTACACTTAGGTCACACTACGCAAACATGTACACGTTTATGTATACACACTCATCTGAGTTTTCTTTGATTTTATCTTAATAGTTCTTGTTCTTATTGCTTTTCCCTTTCATATCCATGGGGAAGTAGAATAAGAATCTTTCCTCCGTAAGCCATGCGTGTTGTAAAAGTCAACTAAAATGCCGGGAACAATGGGCTAGTAACCCCTTTTCCTGTATAGCTTACTAAAAAGAAGAAGAAGAAGAAGAAAATCGTCAAAGTGGGATGTTTGAATGTGCGTGGATGTTGTGCGAATGATAAGAAAGAGATGATTGTAGATGTTATGAATGAAAAGAAGCTGGATGTCCTGGCTTTAAGTGAGACAAAGCTGAAGGGGTAGGAGAGTTTCAGTGGGGAGAAATAAATGGGATTAGATCAGGGGTTTCAAATAGAGTTAGAGCTAAAGAAGGAGTGGCAATAATGTTGAATAATCAGTTATGGCAGGTAAAGAAGGAATATAAATGTATAAATTCAAGGATTATGTGGAGTAAAATAAAGGTTGGATGTGAAAAGTGGGTTATAGTAAGTGTTTATGCACCTGGAGAAGAGAGAAGTGTAGAGGAGAGAGAGATATTTTGGGAAATGTTGAGTGAGTGTGTGGGGAGTTTTGAACCAAGTGAGAGAGTAATTGTGGTTGGGGATCTTAATGCTAAAGTGGGTAAAAATGTTGTGGATGGAGTAGTAGGTAAATTTGGGGTGCCAGGGGTAAATTAAATGGGGAACCATTAATTGAGCTATGTGTAGAAAGAGGTTTGGTAATAAGTAATACATATTTTATGAAAAAGAGGATAAATAAATATACAAGGTATGATATAGCACGTAAGGAAAGTAGTTTGTTGGATTATGTATTGGTGGATAAAAGGTTGATGAGTAGGCTTCAGGATGTACATGTTTATAGAGGGGCAACGGATATATCAGATCATTATTTGGTTGTAGCTACAGTTAGAGTAAAAGGTAGATGGGACAAAAAGAAAATGGCAACAGCAAGTAAGAGAGAGGTAAAAGTGTATAAACTAAGGGAGGAGGAAGTTAGGGTGAGATATAAGCAACTATTGGCAGAAAGGTGGGCTAGTGCAAGTAGGAGTAGTGGGGGGGTTGAAGAAAGTTGGGATAGTTTTAAAAATGCAGTATTAGAATGTGGGGCAGAAGTTTGTGGTTATAGGAGGGTGGGTGCAGGAGGAAAGAGGAGTGAGTGGTGGAATGAAGAAGTAAAGGGTGTGATAAAAGAGAAAAAGGTAGCTTATGAGAGGTTTTTACAAAACAGAAGTGTTAGTAGAAGAGCAGAGTATATGGAGAGTAAAAGAAAGGTGAAGAGAGTGGTGAGAGAGTGCAAAAGAAGAGCGGATGAAAGAACGGGAGAGGCTCTGTCAAGAAATTTTGCTGAAAACAAGAAAAATTTTGGAGTGAGATAAACAAGGTAAGAAAGCCTAGGGAACGAATGGATTTGTCAGTTAAAAACAGAGTAGGGAGTTAGTAGATGGGGAGCTGGAGGTATTGGGTAGATGGCGGGAATATTTTGAGGAACTTTTAAATGTCGATGAAAAAAGGGAGGCGGTAATTTCATGTACTGGCCAGGGAGGTACAACATCGTTTAGGAGTGAAGAAGAGCAGGATGTGAGTGTGGGGGAGGTGCGTGAGGCATTACGTAGAATGAAAGGGGTAAAGCAGCTGGAATTGACGGAATCATGACAGAAATGTTAAAAGCAGGGGGATATAGTGCTGGAGTGGTTGGTATTTTTGTTTAATAAATGTATGAAAGAGGGAAGGTACCTAGGGATTGGCAGCGAGCATGTATAGTTCCTTTATATAAAGGGAAGGGGATAAAAGAGAGTGTAAAAATTATAGGGGAATAAGTTTACTGAGTATACCAGGTAAAGTGTATGGCAGGGTTATTATTGAAAGAATTAGAGGTAAGACAGAGAGTAGGATTGCAGATGAGCAAGGAGGCTTTAGAGTGGGTAGGGGATGTGTAGATCAAGTGTTTACAGTGAAGCATATATGTGAACAGTATTTAGATAAAGGTAGAGAAGTTTTTATTGCATTTATGGATTTAGAAAAGGCATATGATAGAGTGGATAGGGGAGCAATGTGGCAAATGTTGCAAGTGTATGGAATAGGTAGTAAGTTACTGAAGGCTGTAAAGAGTTTTTATGAGGATAGTGAGGCTCAGGTTAGGGTGTGTAGGAGAGAGGGAGATTACTTTCCGGTAAAAGTAGGTCTTAGACAGGGTTGTGTAATGTCACCATGGTTGTTTAATATATTTATTGATGGGGTTGTAAAAGAAGTAAATGCTAGGGTGTTGGGGAGAGGGTGGGATTAAATTATGGAGAATTAAATGCAAAATGGGAGTTGACACAGTTACTTTTGCTGATGATACTGTGCTTATGGGAGATTCTAAAGAAAAGTTGCAAAGGTTAGTGGACGAGTTTGGGAGAGTGTGTAAAGGTAGAAAGTTAAAAGTGAACATAGATAAGAGTAAGGTGATGAGGGTATCAAACGATTTAAATAAAGAAAAATTGGATATCACATTGGAGAGAGGGATTATGGAAGAAGTAAATGTTTTCAGATATTTGGGAGTTGATGTGTCAGCGGATGGGTTTATGAAGGATGAGGTTAACCATAGAATTGATGAAGGAAAAAAGGTGAGTGGTGCATTGAGGTATCTGTGGAGACAAAAAACTTTATCCATGGAGGCAAAGAAGGGAATGTACGAAAGTATAGTGGTACCAACACTCTTATATGGGTGTGAAGCATGGGTTGCAAATGCTGCAGCGAGGAGGAGGCTGGAGGCAGTGGAGATGTCCTGTCTAAGGGCAATGTGTGGTGTAAATATTATGCAGAAAATTCGGAATGTGGAAATTAGGAGAAGGTGTGGAGTTACTAAAAGTATTTGTCAGAGGGCTGAAGAGGGGTTGTTGAGGTGGTTTGGTCATTTAGAGAGAATGGATCAAAGTAGAATGACTTGGAGAGCGTATAAATCTGTAGGGGAAGGAAGGCGGGGTAGGGGTCGTCCTAGAAAAGGTTGGAGGGAAGGGGTAAAGGAGGTTTTGTGGGCGAGGGGCTTGGACTTCCAGCAAGCATGTGTGAGCGTGTTAGATAGGAGTGAATGAAGACGAATGGTTTTTGGGACATGACGATCTGTTGGAGTGTGAGCAGGGTAACATTGTGTGAAGGGATTCAGGGAAACCAGTTAATTGATTTAGTTGGACTTGAGTCCTGGAAATGGGAAGTACAATGCCTGCACTTTAAAGGAGGGGTCTGAGATAGTGACAGCTGGGAGGGACTTTTCTCAGCTGTCGTATCTGAGCTTCTCTGCAAAGACAGTGATTATGTATGAGTGTGGTGAAAGTGTTGAATGATGATGAAAGTTTTTTCTTTTTGGGGATTTTCTTTCTTTTTGGGTCACCCTGCCTCGGTGGGAGACGGCCGACTTGTTGAGAAAAAAAAAAATATATATATATATATATGTAATATCTACACTGCACTAGCCAGGGGTCGAACCCATGATGATTTGGCCCGCCAAAGCATAATGGGTTCGACCCCTGGCTAGTGCAGTGTAGTTATTGATCAATACCACTCGTTCGTGGTTACAATAATATATAATATATAATATATATATATATATATATATATATATATATATATGGGTAATATAATAAATTAGGAATTATGTATATAAACATTACATGTGTATTACTGTTGATGTATATGGAGAATATGCAAGTTATTTTACAATGTATATGCACTGAGAGGTATGTCTCTCAGTGTATATACACCGAGAGGTGTGTATCAATGTATATACACAGTTTGCATACATCAACGTATATACATCGAGACGTATACCTCTTTCAGTGTACATACACACAGATATACATCCATTAGTGTATAAACACCGAGTGATGTATATCCCTCAGTGTATATACTCTGAGCGAGACGCTGCCCCACGATAGAAACTGATTGTGAAACGTCTTCAAGGCTGTCTTGTCTAAGCCTGTAGATGTGACGTGCTAGTAAAGCAAAATCCACGCTTAGAGGACGGAGGATCGAGCAGCCTCGTGCTGAATAACCCACACGGGTTTGAGGTACTGTCCTATTCTCAAGGGAAACAAATGTACTCACGCCAATACTTCGGGGATAACCCAACAATCCTACTTACGTGCATAAACAGACGAATTACGTTTCACTCTAGACTGAATTTCACCAAGACTTGATAAAAACAGTCCTGAGCGAAACGTCGATTCTTTATAACGTCGATCTTTGCTCTCCCTTGGGAAGAAAATTTCGCGTTTCCAAAATTTTGTCCAACCATTTCATTAGGGGCCGTATTTGTTTACAACTTAGGAAGGCAATATGTTCCAGTGTTCAGGACTCTGTACTGCGTCCTAGTACCTCTGATAAGGTAGTGGTGGTTTTGATATGGACCTGCCTTGTATGGGCCAGTAGGCCTTCTGCAGTGTTCCTCCATTCTTATGTTCTTATGTTCTTAAGACATATGTGCAACAGTTAGGTAACTTTATTCAGGAACGTTTCACCCACACAGTAGACTTCTTCAGTCGAGTATGGCTTAAGCAGTAGAGATGTAAAGTCGATGTCATCAGTCCATCACCCTTGAAGACGTAGTTTTGTGGTGGTCAGTCCCTGGCTGAGAGACTGACTACCATAGTCTGGAACAATGTGAAGTAACAGCATGGAGACTTATATACTGTCAAATGTGAGAAGATAATCTTGACAGGAGAGGTGGAGCCCCCTTGTAGAAAAATGTAATCACTGAGTGGGCAGGTCCCTCTCAAATACACCACTCCACTCTCAGTGATTACATTATTTCTTGTACTAGTGAGATTCGCCTCTCCTGTCAATAACATTATGACATTCATCTGATACCTCTGTGGAAGCAGTATATGCAGGGGTATCTGTTAGTGGTTCTTAGTTTGGTAGAGAAATATTACGGGAGTAAGAACTATTAAGAAGGTATATTGGAAAGTAAAGTGTATTCTGGCTGCAAGAAGTTTGTGAGATGTACCTGACATCTTACGTGTTCATGGGACGGTACGAGAAGATTAGCAATCCTGCCAGAGTGTAATCCTGCCAGAGTGCAGGATTCCATTTCACACCTCAGAATATATATGCAAAACTCCAGCTAGGTGGTGGTATACTGATCGTCAAGAAACTGAACAAGTTTCCCTTGTCAGTATATTCTGGCAGGTGTTTTTTAATTGGATTTCAAACCTTTATATTATACGAAAGCCATTAATGCTATATTGCCTTTTCATCACCAGCCAAATATTGGCCTATGAAGATTAAAGTGAAGTATATAATGAGATATGTATACCTTCATATATACATGCACATTGCTCTTAGAACACATACATAAAGACTCATCTGCAAAAATATAGTGACATCTGTTTATATTTTTTACTGTTGCTAAACAACTGGAATCAATGTATGGGCCCCCATCTGTCAACCCCTACACAAATAACCCCTCTTATGCCACTTCGTAACTTCCCCTCAGAGCTCAATACAACCAACGACCCTCCTCTCCCCTCACTCACGAAGTCTTGTACTGGTTAAGCAGAACCACGTATTCAATTAACGTTTTCAGTATTTCCTGAGTAGTAGTTGTGGGCGCATTACCAGGCGATAACTGGAGTCGCGTGAGGCTGCCAAACTGGCCACATCCTGGACCAGCTTCTTAACGATCCGGTATTTTGGGTATTTTAGCCTCTTTCTATATTAAAATATCCGCTCGCTTGTCCCTTTCAAAGTATATATATATACATATTTCTCTTCAACGCGCCCATTTAAAATAATTTCAGAGTTCCTCTCGTCCTATTGCTTGCTAAGCTATATCACGGACGTATTTTGTACACAAATAACCCACTCGTAGGAGAGAGGAGCTTATGACGACATTTCGGTCCGACTTGGACTACTTACAAGAGGTTAAATTAGACACATATGCAACACTTGGGTATCTTTATTGAGGAAACGTTTCGCCACACAGTGCTTCATCAGTCCAATACAGTAGAAAGTAGTAATAGAGTAGGAGTTTGAGGTAATCAGTCCCTCGGCCTGGAGTCGAGGGACTGATTACCTCAAACTCCTACTCTTATTACTACTTTCTACTTTGTATTGGACTGATGAAGCCACTGTGGCGAAACGTTTCCTCAATAAAGATACCCAAGTGTTGCATATGTGTCTAATTTAACAACTTGTCGGTTCTCTGAACCATTCATCTACATCCTTACAAGAGACCGGGAAAGACTTGTTCGTGAAAATTTACGAACATCAAATGCCTGCAGAAGGATGACACTATCAATGCATGTGTCGTAAACAGCAACGCCAACACTGGAAAGATGCTACACTAATCTAATGGGAACCAGACATAAGGGACGAAGGTCCCCTGAAGCTCCACTCATTGCCACCTCCAACACCATTTAACAAGCTGCCAGTAGTAACATTTCAAGTATATTAGCCAGTATAATGTTAGAACACTTTCCCGAGACTGATAGGAGATACTGTCATGGCCTAAACACTTTCCCAGTTCCAGAGTTCTTCACCGACTGCTACTGCTACTACTATTAGTCCCAATTAATGGTACCACCACTACTATAATGGTCTTCTGCTCCTGTATACAGTATATGACTGTCTTCTCTCATTTTAAGCGATTAAGGTCCAAAAACCGAAATATTTTCAGTAACGGTGTTTAAAGTGAATGTATTCGCTTCAAGAGATCTTGTCTTTGAGAGACCAAGTTTTTGACTACAAGAGACTTGTGACTCCAACAGACCCGGTCCGTGACTCCAACAGACCCGGTCCGTGACTCCAACAGACCCGGTCCGTGACTCCAACAGACCCGGTCCGTGACTCCAACAGACCCGGTCCGTGACTCAACAGACCCGGTCCGTGACTCCAACAGACCCGGTCCGTGACTCCAACAGACCCGGTCCGTGACTCCAACAGACCCGGTCCGTGACTCCAACAGACCCGGTCCGTGACTCCAACAGACCCGGTCCGTGACTCCAACAGACCCGGTCCGTGACTCCAAGACCAGCAAGGCTCTGTCTTCAAGAAACTATCTCTTCAAGAGACCTGATTTTTCTCTCCAAATGATATTGGCATAAGGAATCTTCAACAGATTTAAGAGATATACAAAAACTATTTGAGAGTCAGGTAGCCCTTGTACCAGAATGACAAAAAGGAACACTCCTGGCCTAATGACCTCTATATAGGGCAAGGGTCATTAATTTCAAGAAAGGAAGGACACATGTGCAACTAATGAGACATTTTATTGTGGCAACATTTCGAGCGAAACGTTGCCACAATAAAATGTCACATTAGTTGCACTTGTGTCCTTTTACTTAACATATTGTAGGTAATTCTGCCAAGGAAGAAGGGCCAAGACGTCCTCTTAAAAGTGTCGACGATTTGTGACTTAAGCAACTTCTATATAGGGCGAGACGTTGCCCCGGTAAATGCTTGTCCTACAACGTTACTTACATCCTGTACCACACAATTCCAGGGTGCAGGGGTTACCTGCACCTCATAAACACAATAGTTAATCTTCATACCTCAGTAATTTTGGTTAAGGTCGTCAGGTTTTTATATCTTAAGCTTCTCTAATGTTTACTTCTTCGAAAATTACATCCATAATCATTATCTACAAAGCGTTTAACTCTCACGTGATTTACACTTGATTATAGCCATTTAAATATCATTAAAATAGTCTGCTGAAAGGTTGATTTAGGTAACTATATTACTCTTAAGCAAGCGAAGACTCACTTGAGGGCAAAGCTTAGGATGATATATTATGGTTACTGATGATATATTATGATTACTAACCAAATTACACAAATTACACAGGTTATACTCACGTTTTGCATCATTACACAACATGGTTAAATCACCCTGAGAATTGGATATTAAGGTAGAAGTAATTACGAATTTGTGTGTGTAGGTTGAGTGATGGATTGGTGTAAGTGAGAGTTATTAAAGAAAACAAAGCAAGAACGAATTAAAGACAAAAACAGCCAGCCAGCCAGGAAGACATACTGCCAGCCAGCCATCAAGACAAACAGCAAGCAGTCTGCCAGAGGCAAGCATGAAGTCAGTCCATGTCATGAGAACAGCTAATGACACCTGCAAACATATAAAGAGAATTAAACTAATTTGAAAGCAGGAACCTTAAGTAATGGCTTCATAAACACAAACCAACAACCTTCTCATTCACGAATAAAACTTATATTATTCTCGTTACTCTCCCAGAGCAGATTACACACTGTTTGGGGTGGAAAACGGAGAGTTAATAAATGCCACCGGAGGAATATAGCAGTGAAAAGCGAGACTAATACTGCAGCGTTGGTGCGTGTGGTGCCCCGTCTGCCTTTGTCGGGCCCAATCTCTGTTTCTAATCACCTCTGGGAATTATGGCTGAATAAATCCGAATGATCGATCGGGTATATTGTGTCGGGTCTCGAAGGAGGATGTCTATTAAGCTCTTCGTCTCCGCCCCCTCACGTAACTCCAGTTGTGGAGTGATTATCTGTGTGCCTGGGGTCACCTGCTGTAGTGACTGATATCTCAGGTGCCTTCAGGAGTTTGCTCGTGTCTCCAGATGCTGAATCTTTCATTAGGTGCTCGAAGATAATGGGTATTTTTTGTGGGTGATGACTGATACGTTAGGTGTCTTCAGGTGTTTTATCGTATACCTAAGTACTGATTGCTAACTCAGAGGCTCTCAGGCAATTCTTATTTATCACATGTTTTCAGGTGTCTGATTTCTCCGACCTACTTACGTAACACCTGTCTAAAAGGTAACAGCTGAAGACTGTCGAATCTGCTATTTTCCACCACTCGTGGCGAAACGTTTCCATTGCTAAACGTCTTGAACTTACACAAGCATCTTTTCGCCACACTTGGGTTTTGTTCCCATCGTGTGTATTCACTCTCATTACCCAACCTCTCTGTCAAAATGGTTGCTGGGGTTGAATGATTTATTTTGGTTTTCTGGCCCACTGATTGGTTGCTTTCGTGGACTAGTCGATTAACTGGCTGCCTGGCTGGTAGCCAATTATGCCTAATTGGCTAGTTTGCTGGCTGGCTTATTGACGTTATTACAGACTAATTGATTGGCAATCTTGTTTTGACTAATTTCACTGCTGACTCGTACTGGCTTGCTGATTATTATTATTATTATTAAGAAACAAGCCCTAAGCCTGGTACAGAGTGCACATTACTTTGGCTCAGAGTGCACAACATTACGTTTGGTGCACAGTGCACATTACCGCTGGTACATAAACAGAAAGCTGCAGAAGTAGAAGTAACAGCAACACTAGCATTAGCAGCGAGACCAGAAGCAGCGACAGAACCAGTAGCATCAGTATTAGCAGTAGCAACAGCAGAACCAGGAACAAAAACAGAAAAGCAGCAGTAGCATAGGCAGCAGAAGCGGCAAAAACAACGCCAACAGCATCGTTAACAACTACAACAGCACTAGCAAGAGCAGAAGCAACAGCAATCTCCCAACATCAACAAAAGCAGACGTGATGAACACAACACACACCAAAGCTATTTTACCTTCCCACAACGAGAGCAAAAATCGTTTACACGACCCGGAGCCAGACTGTTGCCCTCCTTCCTGCCCCCACCCTCTCCCCATCCCATTAGCGCTGTCATTTCCCTTAATATCTCCTGATTGCTCTAGGCAGCTGCTTCGGTAGCTGAATTACCCCCGCTACTTATGCTATTAACTCATTTGGACCAGCGTAGAGCCCAGTACACGACACAGATCGTAAGAGATGGCAGAAATTATGTACCCAAGATGCTTTTATCCCGTTACCGGGCCGTGTATTACAGTTTATTGCGCTCTTGATTCTAGCTCACTTCACCTCTGGGATGTTCCCTTCTTTTTTTGATTATAATAATAATAATGTGGGATGTTCTGAAAATATTATGGCCATAGAAGTTATCGCTAGTTATCGTTGGGAATTGTTACTGTCCCCCTCTTACAATATTGTCACTAGCTATCGTTAGTGTTGATTAACAACAGTATCACTAGCTATAGTTAGCATTCGTTATTGTCTACCTCTAACAGTGTAATCGTTAGCTATCGCTATTATCGTTAACAATCGTTATCGTTTACTAGCAATATTATCGTTAGTTATCGTTAGCAATCGTTGTTTAACAATATTTTCGCTAGCTATCGCTATTATCGTTAGCAATCGTTACTGCCGCCTTCTAACAATAGCAGCTCATCGCGTGACGGAGGTAACGCTGGTGTGACGGACGTGACGCTGGTGTGAAGGACGAGGTGACGCTGGTGTGACGGAGGAAGTGACGCTGGTGTGACGGAGGATGTGACGCTGGTGTGACGGAGCACTGAGTGAGGTTGCTTCAGTGGAATCCGCTTTAATGGAGCTCACTTTAGTGAAGTGCATTTTAGTGGTGTTCCCGTCAATTGCTCTGGTCAGAGTATATATATAGAACGTTCCCATGAACTAATCTGCTTGAACTTCCTACTCATTTTCGGCAACATTGCAAGCTCCTGATGTGTTGTCTGCAACACGAAAGGCCTAGAGCTATCATTTAGCTTTCCCTGTGGTTGTGTGTGTCTGTGTATTATATTATATTATATATATATATATATATATATATATATATATATATATATATATATATATATATATATATATATATATATATATATATATATATATATAATCATTTACCAAACTGCGGCAGGCCAGGATTCGACCCCACTACACATTGTCCCTTGAACATACAACTGCCACGCACCTAGGTGTGTGTTGCCAATAGACGCACCTAGGTGTCTGCATTGACAATAGACGCACCTAGGTGTCTGCGTTGACAATAGACCTACCTAGGTATAGCATTTAATACGAATCAGGGAACGGAGGGGGGAATGAACCCACGGCGAGTGAGTCGTAAAACTCAGAGGCCAGTGCGTTAACAACTGTACCAGCTGGCTCTAATAAGATTCAACCAACTAGGTAAGGAAGAAAAAGGCCCAATACCGTGACTGGAACAATACACAAATAACCCGTACACGGGAGAGAGAAACTTACGATAACGTGTGATTTTCTAAATGGTCCAAGTCTGACCGAAACGTCGCCGTAAGCTCCTCTCTCTATGTGCTTTTTTTGTGTATTATCCAACTAGGTATATTTCTATACACCATAGGGAGGTTAGCATGGGCCACCACTGTGACCACTAATGCTGTTTTTGCAGATCAATCTCACACCAGTGTGGCTGTAGCGGACTGTAGCTCCTTTTGTGATCTGTTTACAATCGTGATATTGGGATTTCGAGGGTCATTAACATGAATTTTTAATTGTTTAGGTGGGAAAAATCTCCCTTTGTAAATTTTGAGATCGGGGCTTAAGCCAGTTCTGTATTTTTTCATTCATTCACACTTACTGCAACTTTGTTTTGGTTCTTACAGGTGTGGTTCCAGAACCGACGTGCCAAGTGGCGTAAACAGGAGAAAGTTGGCCCTTCAACGCATCCTTACGGCGCATTCCCTTCTTCAGCGCCCCTGCCCATGCAGAACCCAGCCCTCCCGCCCACCATCTCCAGCCCCTTCGCCGCCCTCGGATACATAAGGAAGCCACCTAGTTTCGACTCGCCTCCTTTACTGCCTCCGTCAGCGTCGAGATTACCGTCGTCTTACCTGCAGGCGGCGGCGGCGCAGCTGCTTCCGGGCGCTGGGTATCTAGCGGGAATGTCTGGGCTTCGGGAATTACACCATTACCGCGCGGGGCTTATGGCGCCTCATCACTACCCTCCCTCCTTCACGCACCTCTTAGCGGGGCTTTCGTCACGACCCAAGCTGCCGGAGTCTGATTATGCTGCTCTTCTCGCCTCTGTCCCCTCCCTGCAGCCTCATCTGGTGGCTCCACCGCCCCCCGTCACGCCTCCGGAGCCACCTAGAGTGGGTGGCTCCTCCAGGGGTCGCTCGTCCCCTCCAGCGGTGACTTCGAGTGGCGTGGACCAGGATCGAAGAGCGTCGTCCATCGCTGAACTACGACTTCGAGCGCGCGAACACGAACTACGCCTGGAGATGCAACGTAAACATGGTGATGTTGTGACGTGAGTGTGACGGCACTAATACCTCTGTTGACGCGCTCTTGCCCCTCGTGATGACTCTTTTAATGCTGTGACGTGCTCTTGAACTCTCATGATGGCTCCTGTACCTCTGTAACGCACTCTTTCTCTCGTTACACCGCCCCTACCCACACACACTCAAACACGTAGAGCATAAAAGAGCCTCCAGAAAAATGCTTATACGGACAGAAGCTACAATGAGAGTGACTAGCCAAGTAAGAGAGACTCGCTAAGTGCTACAACGAACTTCGAGGTGGTCAGCGAAGTAACGATGACTACTGTGATACAGTGATCCCTGGGAAAGCGTGTTTACAACAAAGACACAGTAGGTGATTAAGAAGGTGAGGCAGAGGGACAAGCAGGTGGCACGCTGGAGTGCCACTAACAGAATAAAACAGTAACCTGCTCCTCTGGTTTCTTCAATAAAGCTGTAGCAGTCAAAGTGCTTCTTGTGATTACCCTGCATTGCAATATTTAAGTCTTGCGTTTACCTTCGTTGCAACCGACTCCGTCCGTCAACTGTGCTAACAATACTAACGTAGTGTAAGTAACATGTAAGTACCTCATCCTTAGTGTAAGTGCTACTAAATCTGGATAACTTTGGCGTATCTTACGCAGCAGCAGCAGCATTTAGGCCTCAGTTGAGCATCTGTGTGTATAGTGAACCTTGCTCTTTGTCTTATTACAATACAGTTTTACAATATGAAATGGTGTTTACCTCACTCCTTTATATGCAAAAATAATTCCAGAGTATATTGTTCTTTATTTACAATGGAAAATGTTGATTGAACAAAGAGAAGTTATAGTCAACTCTCATACTGAGGGACCCGTAGTTCCATTTCTGGTACGGGTGGAAAAGTTGGGCATGGTTCCTTACACCTGTTGCCCCTGGTCACCTAGCAGGAAGTAGGTACCTGGGTGTTAGTCGACTGTTGTGGGTGGCATACCAGGGGATAGTGTCAGAATACCATAGATACAGCTGGACTTTAAAATGAGCTAAGGTAGGATAGCAGCTCTTAACCTGTAGATATAATATATATATATATATATATATATATATATATATATATATATATATATATATATATATATATATATATATATATATATATATATATATATATATATATATAACTAAACCACTATGAAAAATAGAAGAATTCCAAGCGCTTCGTGACTATCATTATCAAGGAACTATAAAAGGAAACGTTTCCTTTTATAGTTCCTTGATAATGTGAGTAGTCACGAAAGCGCTTGGAATTCTTCTATTTTTTCATAGTGGTTGTTTTGCATATTTTGATATCACCTGTTTACTGTGATCTTTTTGCATATATATATATATATATATAGGCTCAGTGGAGCACAATACCAAGTACAAGAGTGATACTGGTGAGTAAATGTTGATATGAAGCACCAGTAGGGCCTGGTACAACCAGGTACATTCCGTATGATACCAGGTTTCAGTTGTACCTGTTCTTGTAGATGAATAAGAGATACGTGTATCCCTTGGATATCTTAATATGTCGAAACGTTTCGGCTTCACAGAAGGCTTCCTCAGTCGAATAAAGTATTGATCTGCATCACTTCCTTCCACAACTGGTTGCCTCAGGGATTCCAACACTGGACATATGGTTCCCTTCCTGTTGTACCACTTCCGTTTAAGGGGATGGGGGAGGGACTGTCCTAAAGAGAATAAAATTTACCTTGAAAGGAAAAGGAGTAAAGAGTCCACACAAAAGCGAATAAGATCTGGAAAGACATCAACAGGTAGAGGGAGATTAGGTTAGATAAGGTAAGGTTAGGTTAGGTTAGGTTAGGTTCTTCAGGAAACAGGACAAGTGTTTCCTGACGCAGGTCTTAGATGACCCGCCGTTGGAGCTTTTGGTCATCTGACCGAGGCCTTCCGCTGGCTTACCGGTTCACCCCTTTAAAAATTATGGTCAGAGTTATGACCATTTTGTATATCTCTGGGCACATCTCTGGGCACGTCTCTATGCACGTCTCTGGGCACGTCTCTGGGCACGTCTCTGGGCACGTCTATGGGCACATCTATGGGCACATCTCCGGGCACATCTCCGGGCACATCTCCGGGCACATCTCCGGGCACATCTCCGGGCACATCTCCGGGCACATCTCCGGGCACATCTCCGGGCACATCTCCGGGCACATCTCTGAGAAATTATGATCATTGGTCATCTATCCCCTGACTATCCTAATGTTTATAAAAGACTACTGAATGGGGCGTAACCAGGTTTAATCCGAGGAAGGGAAAAGATAGCAACAATTCTTTGGATCAAGAGCTTTCAAAGTCACTAAGGCACCCTCTAACTGATAAATAAAATGCCATTATAAGAGGTTCCCGCTGTACTTTTGTCAAGCTTGATAGACTCCATTCTGGGGGACTGATTACCTCAAACTCCTCTACTGTTCTTCTCTGTATTGGACTGAAGAAGCCACTGGCTGGAGAAACGTTTCTAGAATAGACACACCAAAACGTTGGACACAAGTATCTCATTCTTCCAGTTTTTGAAGTGAGATAATCACTCATTATTCCACTGAAGATAGTCCACTGCTTGGGCGAAACGTCGCAGCAATAAAGATACCTAACTGTTGCTTCAGACTTCTCTGACTGCGTATTTCACGTACGCACACGTACGCACGCACGTACGCCCGTACACACGCAAGTACACACGTCCGGCAACAGCATTACTTACGAACAATTTAAAATTATCAATTAGCGAGCAGGTTAATTACACTGCTGTACACGGAGCTGTAATTTTGTACAGGTGGATAGAGAAGAGTCATCCATTATTGACCAGTACTGGCAGACTTAGTGCACCAGTACACCATTATTGACCAGTACTGGCAGACTTAGTGCACCAGTACACCATTTTGTACAGTGGAGACTTAGTGCACCAGTCACCATTATTGACCAGTACTGGCAGACTTAGTGCACCAGTACACCATTATTGACCAGTACTGGCAGACTTAGTGCACCAGTACACCATTATTGACCAGTACTGGCAGACTTAGTGCACCAGTACACCATTAGTCACAAGTACTAGCAGACTTAGTGCACCAGTACACCATTAGTCACCAGTACTATCAGACTTAGTGCACCAGTACACCATTAGTCACCAGTACTGGCAGACTTAGTGCACCAGTACACCATTAGTCACCAGTACTAGCAGACTTAGTGCACCAGTACACCATTATTCACCAGTACTGGCATACTTAGTGCACCAGTACACCATTAGTCACAGTACTAGCAGACTTAGTGCACCAGTACACCATTAGTCACCAGTACTATCAGACTTAGTACACCATTAGTCACCAGTACTGCAGACTTAGTGCACCAGTACACCATTAGTCACAAGTACTAGCAGACTTAGTGCACCAGTACACCATTAGTCACCAGTACTTATGCTAGACTATACTGTCTGTGACCAGTACACCATTAGTCACCAGTACTAGCAGACTTAGTGCACCAGTACACCATTAGTCACCAGTACTATCAGACTAGTACATTAGTCACCAGTCGACAGACTAGTACACCATTAGTCACCAGTACTAGCAGACTTAGTGCACCAGTACACCATTAGTCACCAGTACTAGCAGACTTAGTGCACCAGTACACCATTATTCACCAGTACTGGCATACTTAGTGCACCAGTACACCATGTACGTATCAATTAGTGCACCAGTACACCATTAGTCACCAGTACTATCAGACTTAGTGCACCAGTACACCATTAGTCACACCAAGATTACACGTAAATTAAAGACAGTTATGTGCACCAGTACACCATTAGTCACCAGTACTATCAGACTTAGTGCACCAGTACACCATTAGTCACCAGTACTATCAGACTTAGTGCACCAGTACACCATTAGTCACCAGTACTGACAGACTTAGTACACCATTAGTCACCAGTACTATCAGACTTAGTGCACTAGTACACCATTAGTCACCAGTACTATCAGACTTAGTGCACCAGTACACCATTATTTACAAACACGTTTGTCATTAAAGGGATTTTGTGTTTATATATATTTTTTTAATTGGCTTCCGCGGAACACTACGAGGTGATCAAGGTAAACGAAAAGAGGATCAAGGTTGACGAAAAGAGGATCAAGGTTGACGAAAAGAGGATCAAGGTTGACGAAAAGAGGATCAAGGTTGACGAAAAGAGGATCAAGGTTGACAAAATGAGGATCAATGCTGGTGAAAAGAGGATCAAGGCTGTCGAAAAGAGGATCAAGGCTGACGAAAAAAGGATTAAGGCTGACGAAAAGGGGATTAAGGCTGACGAAAAGAGGATCAAGGCTGACAAAAAGAGGATCAAGGCTGACGAAAAGAGGATCAAGGTTGACGAAAGAGGATCAAGGCTGACGAAAAGAGGATCAAGGCTGACGAAAAGAGGATCAAGGCTGACGAAAAGAGGATCAAGGCTGACGAAAAGAGGATCAAGGCTGACGAAAAGAGGATCAAGGCTGACGAAAGATGGACGGAGATCTTCCGGCTTAAAAAAAACAATAATAATAAATATTAAAAGTAAATTTCAATATTAAAGGTAAATTACAATATTAAAGGTAAATTACATTTATGTCGGAGGGAATTACATTTATCAACAAATTTTACTATAAGATTAGTTAATAGGGTTTCAAACCTGTCTACTACACTATTTGTAACCTATTCACCAACAATCAAGAAGAAATAGGGATTAGAGGGAACTTTCAGTGTTTATACACTGAGCTGTAGATATTTGGTTCCACAAGAATGCCAGAGTGCCATAAAGGTGCCAGGGAGTGCCACCAGGGTGTCAGGGAGTGCCACAAAGGGGCCAGAGAGCGTCACAAGAGTATCAGGGAGTGCCACAAGGGACACCAGAGTGCAAGAGAGCGCCACAAGGGTGTCAGGGAGTGCCACAATGGTGTCAGAACGACACAAAGGTGTCAGGGATGGCCACCAGAGTGCCAGGGAATGCCACAAGGGTGCCAGGGATGGCCATAGGGTGCCAGGGAGTTCGACCAGGGAGCCAAGGAAAGCCAGCAGAAAGGAGTGCCACCAGGGTGCCAGGGAGGGCCAGGGGGAAGCATTAGCGTGACTAGTGCCAAGTTAGCCCAGTATATTAACTTAAGCTGCACTGTTTTTGTTCTTGGTGATAAGACCTCACAGGGACCTTCTTTTAAGATTCTTTAATAAATCTCAAAATACAAAAAGTATAAACATTTGCAATGTTTGTTGTGCTGAAGACTGAAAAAAATATATTAATGTATATGTGAATGTAGAAATTGTATTAATGTATATGTGAAGGCAGAAATTGTATTCAACTGAGCCAAATCGTACTTACTCTTAATGCTGTGTATAGATCCTGCCTCTATCACTTGCCTGTCCATGTTATTAATCTTCCTGACTGTTCTCAGGCTGAAGAAATATTTCCTGACAGTCCGATGGCTCATTTGTGTTGTTTAACTTCCAGTTGTGCCCTTTTGTACTAGTTTTAAGCCACTGGAATAGCCTATCCAGGTGTGTGTGTTGTGTGTGTGTGTGTGTGTGTGTGTGTGTGTTGCATACCCGAGACAATGAAATATGTCAGCCTATTACTATTTGTTATTATTATTATTAATGTTATAATCAAGGACATCACAGAGTCTTGATAATGTGAGTAATCAAGAAACTGCTTGAAAGTTCACTATTTTTTCAGAGGTTGTTTTGCACACACAAACACAAGTATATATATATATATATATATATATATATATATATAATGCAAAAACTGTAATTGGAGGAACCTGTTGACAAGATCCATTAAGCCGGGAATTTTATTAAGCAATAAAGTCGCGCACTTGTAACAGAATTCACGGTACACGCATGACGGGACATGAGCCAGCAAGGTATATGCATGACGGGACATGAGCCAGCAAGGTACACGCATGACGGGACATGAGCCAGCAAGGTACACGCATGACGGGACATGAGCCAGCAACGGCCAGCGATGCCTCCTAGTGAAGAATTTCCTTGCCTAGTGTGACTAAGCATAGTAGAACACTGGGCGAGTTTCTTATCAGTTATTACTTTTTTCTTTTGCCATGCAATGACGTTTATTTTCACGCTTGGCGGTACTAATGACGACAGTCAAATTGTGGAAATGTTTTTGAAAAAAAAATCTACTAGTTTCGTGTTTTTAGTAGTGTTGATGAATGAGACACATATGTAAACTCTGGGTATCTGTTATAGGTGTAAAGATACCTATGTGTTGCACATGTGTCTTGTTCAGTTTTAAGGCTGCCAGAAATGCCCTGCATATCCAGAATAAAGTTGTCTAACTGTTGCCTATGTGTCTTACCTACCAACCTGTCGGTATTGTATACCATTTTGATGTTCACAAGGTAAGGTAAGTTAGATAAGGTTTGTCAGGAAACAGGACAAGTGTTTCCTGACGAGGGTCTTAGTCATATGATGACCCACAGCTGGAGGTTTTGGTCATCTGACCGAGGTCTTCCACTGGCTTACCCCTCCACCCCTTTAAAAATTATGGTTATGATAATAACTAATCCCTTATGCTAAAGCTTTTGTGGGATGGACATTTATTATAGGAAACGTTTCGCCCCTAATGGCTTCTTCAGTCCTAATACAGAAATAACTATGAAACTAGTATATATAGTTTCTTAGTTAACTCTGTATCAGGACTGAAGAAGTCACTCTTGGAGAAACGTTTCCTCTAATGTCTTGAACTGCACATTAGGGTCTTTTTTTCACATTTCGTTGGTATCACCAGACCATTTCTCATTACTTAGCCATTTCTGTGGCTGGATACTCTATCAGTAGTGGTTGCTGTGGGTTGGTACTCAATCTGTAGTGGTTTGTCTGGGTTGGTATTCTGCCTACGGGGCTTTTTAGGGGTTGGTATTTCACTACAATGGTTTCAGTGGTATGATATTCTACCTACAGTGGTTTCAATGAGTTGGTATTCTACCTACAGTGGCTACTGTGGGGTTGGTACTCCACCCATAATAATATCTGTGGATTGGTACTTCATGTGAGAGGTTCTTGAATCATGAACTCCTCTCAATAGCTGATTAGCCTAACTCCACTCTCGGTAACTTTGGTGTATCATCAGAGTTGAAGCAGACAGTGCCTGATAGGTTAGCTAAAGAGCACAACTCTTCTTCCGTGTATTCCACCAACTACTGCCACTGAGAATCGATATCTAAATTTATGAGCGAGGAAAAAGCAATCGTAAACAATACGCCCCGTGCGCCATGTTTTTCTTCTCCTTCGGCTGATGGCTGAGGTTTGTGCTCACTTCAGAGTTAAAGAACCACAACTTACATTACCCTATTTTTGGTACCTATACGGGAGAAAGCCAAATGACAATAGTGCTTTCAGGAACTATTGGAAATCTTCAGAAATTACAAAAATACTTAGCGAAAGTGTATAGAAAAGCAACGCATCTAAACACTTGTTCGGGTTAGTTCGACATCATCTGGCGAAGAGAGACTGGTGTTGAGGGTAGACCCACCAATGGCGGCGCTCGTAAACACTGCCCGCCACGCATAAATATTATTAATACCTCTCAACTCCCTGTAATTAGTCCAGGGCTGCCATTGTTCTGTTTGCCGTTCCTACACCGTTTCCTATTTGTTTAGGCATTTGCATACCTAATTTCGCTCTTATATTTGTGTGCAATTTGGTGGTACGCAATGGCGACGTGGTCCGTCTATTAGCCAACAGGGATCCTCCCTGACTGGCGCATCAGGACAAACACAGACCCGAACCACCGTTCTTTAATCAGTTGAAAATAATTGAAAAGTGCTTCTGGGAACTCGGCTCTGTGAATGATTTTCATAATTACAGGTGCAGATATCTAAAGGTACTTTACGATACCATGAAATACTGCACAAAGCTACCTCGTCAGGTGTGTGGAATGCAGGTCAAGAGGTCTAGAGATATTGCGCTTAATGATCGTCATAATACTATATAATTTACGATATTTTGGGTTTTCACATGTCTGAGTTATACTGTATCACCTGGACACTACCACTCGCATCTGCCTTGTCAGCGTTCATAGGCTCGAATCACCAAGCAGATATATTCTGGTTTGTAAATGGTTGGTTGGCTAATGAGGTTTAAAGCCTGTCTACTACACGAGGGTCATTAAGGCTGCATAATCTGTCCACTTCCAGACAAGAATACTTTATCCCCGTGTATACATACTACATGCAAGTTCTTGTATTAATTTTTCTATTAGAGAAATCTTAAATTTAAGTAGATCTAACTAACAAAAATCTAGTAAAGAGCTTTTACTAGAGTTTATAAAATTAAATAAACGTAGGTTTTACCAATTTTAATAAATATCTTAGTGATGATATGCAATATCGACAAGTTTTAGACCGAGACAAGTGCAACACTTGAATATATTAATATTGGTAGAATTACCGACAATATGTTAAGTAAAAGGACACAAATGCAACTAATGTGACATTTTATTGGAGAGCGAAACGTTGCCACAATAAAATGTCACATTAGTTGCATTTGTGTCCTTTTACTTAACACTTGGATACCTTTGTTGACGAAACGTTACGTCTACACAACAGGCTTCTTCAGTCGAAGACACTGGAGTCAGCGTTAGTAGTAGTTTCAAAGTGATTAGTCAGTCAGGATTGGTAGGTAGTTGTCGGTCCTTACCAAGACTCTCTTACCAAAGCTGAGGGACTGATCACGTCAAAACTAGTGTTACTACTGCTGCCTCTAGTGTTATGTCTGTATTCGACTGAAGAAGCCTGTTGTATAGGCGATGCGTTTCAGAAATGAAAATATCCAAGTGTTGTGCAAGTGTCTAATTCTAATAAACAATAAAACATCTATTATTATCTTCACCAAGGGAAGATAATAAACAAGGAAAACTCAAGAGTCTAAGGTAATTAATTAAAAGCATAAAATTGCATACAATGTCCACGAGGATTTACTAATAAAGTTATAATGTATATTTAGTAAAGTTAGTTAAGTAATAAAGTACGTAGATGGCAACGTTAACGAGTAACTCAATAAAGAAAAAATAATTACCATTGTATGCAGCTCCTGGGGATTGGGAGGCAGTCATATGTAATCCAAGGAAGGGAGTGGGGAAGCGGGTAGCTCCAATTCCTTGGATCAAGAGCCATTCTCCAGCACCAAGGGAAGATAATAAACAAGGAAAACTCAAGAGTCTAAGGTAATTAATTCTGTAAATATTTTATAGCGTCTTAATCAGTTCATTATACAGGCTGATAAAATAATAATAATAATTAATAATACTATTATTATTAATGATAATTAATGACAATAATTAATAATAATGATTAATATCAATAATAACAAATAATAATATTAATAATAATAATTAATAATTATGATAATAATAATTAATAATTATGATAATAATAATTAATAATTATGATAATAATTAATAATTATGATAATAATTAATAATTATGATAATAATTAATAATTATGATAATAATTAATAATTATGATAATAATTAATAATTATGATAATAATTAATAATTATGATAATTATTAATTATGATAATAATTATTAATAGTTATAATAATTAATATCAACAATAATAATTATTAATAATAATAAGCCACACAGTGCGAGTTATGGCATTTAAATTGTGAAGACGTTTCGCCCAGCAGGGACTATCAATTTACACAGAGAACAAAATGACTTTCACCTCGGAATCTCTCACCAAAGTCTGTAAACACCAACGTCTTGGTGTGAATTGATGAACTTCCCGATGGACGAAATGTCTTCGTAATAAAATGCCATTTAGAGTCTTATTTACATAGCGTCGTCTAGTTGCTGGGGCCGTTGACTTCGTGAGTTCTCGTAGATCAAGAATCTCTTCTGGGGGAACCAATACCAATTTTCCCGTCGGTGGGACATCACTTACAAAGGACCGAGGAGAAAGGGTGTGGGCAAATGAAGTCAGTGTATTGAATTACTAGGGGCACTTGATGCATTAGAGCTCTGTGGTACAGGTTCTCTCTGGGATTTTTCCAAAACAGAAGGAATTTTTTAATGGAAGGGAAAGAGATGAAAAGGGGGTAGAAAAATTCTTAAGTTTTCTTAATCTTTTCTTGACGTGGCCTCCTCCCCTTCCCCCCCCCCCAGCAACATCTTCAGTTACAAACAGATTTCTAGCTGTTTTCAAGAGGGTAAAGTGTTAAGTTCCTCAAGTCAGTTCGTGACTAGCTGGCCTGTGGTGCATACGTTGAATTGCTTGCAGCTAGCACCATTAACCTAGCTGACCAGCCCAGCAACCAGGAGACCTGTTCTAAGACCAAACAGAGGGGGGCGGTAACCCCTTAATTCGTCCACAGGAAATCGAATCCTAGAAAGCCAACGCTGTAACACAGGACAGCTGTGGGGAAGACTTTCCCAGTGGGTGGAGTGGTCGGTCCATATTCGGGACCACAAGACAATAGTGTCTTTTTGCAAGGCTTCTCACCCTGGCAAATTTGGTGTGGGAGGCCCAGCCAAGCGCCCAAAGGCACCCCGCTAACATATATTCTACTCGTCCCCCCCCTCCTCTATAAAAGATACTCCTCTGTACAGGACAGCTAGTCCAGTGAGAGTGGGAGGGAATTTCACAGCTCCTAAGGATATATATGTCGTGCCGAATAGGTAAAACTTTTGAATTTGGCTTAAATAGCAACGCTCTTCCTTCCGAATAAGGCAAGCAAAAATTTGCGCATGCAATAATTTCGCAAAAATCATTCTGAATAACCAAAAAAAAAAATATGTCATTGTGCTTGTTTACTATTAAATTATTGTAAACTTATCTAAAATATATTTAGATGAATTAGGCTAAATTAAATTGAGCTTGTTAAAAGGTTAGGCAAGTTTTCTAAGGATCTTTGGTACAAAATTATTAATTTTTATATTAACAAAAATGACATATATTTTTTTTTTATAAAAAAAATAATATATATCTAAAAGTATAAGAGAAAATTTTAGAAAGGATTTAATTTTAAATGAGTTCTTGCTAACTGGCCAGTTTTACCTATTTGGCACGACACATAATATATATATATATATATATATATATATGTGCGTGTGTGTGCGTGTGTGTGTGTGTACTCACCTATTTGTACTCACCTATTTGTGGTTGCAGGGGTCGAGTCATAGCTCCTGGCCCTGCCTCTTCACTGATTGCTACTAGGTCCTCTCTCTCCCTGCTCCATGAGCTTTATCAAACCTAGTCTTAAAACTATGTATGGTTCCTGCCTCCACTATGTCGCTTTCCAAGCTATTCCACTTCCTGTGTGTGTGTGTGTGTGTGTGTATGTGTGTGTGTGTGTATTGTGTTGTGTGTGTGTGTGTGTGTGTGTGTGTGTGTGTGTGTGTGTGTGTGTATGTGTTTGTGCGCGCGCGCGCGCGCAAAATAACTGCATCAAAACGCGATAAACGATAAATGGAATGCAATTCATTAACGGGAATTAAGGATAGTGATGGTTCTCTGCCTTGAAGTGGCAATACCATGGCCTCGTAGTCGTGATACCCAACCCAGGAGCTGTGGTACCCGGCCACGGGGCCATGGTACCCCTCCTGGTAGCCGTGGTACCAAGCCTCTAAAGTGTGGTACCCGTGTGGGTACAAGAACGCGCCGCATCATTATTAATTCGTTACTTGGACAAGGAGTTGCTCACAAGGCTTTCACACCCTTACCACGATGCTATGACCAGCCTATTGTTCCGTTATCACAAATTCACCTCACATAATTTGATATCGAATTTTTGCCTGCCGCTTAATTATGGATTCCTGAGTCAGCAACTTGGGTAAATCGAATTAGGCTACCGGCGTATAGCAGGGGCCCGAAAGACCTGCTGGGTCCTCAGCTACCTGTAGAGAGACCGAGTTGGTCCGAATCAGGTTTCAGAGGGTTAGAGGCTTCTTCGAACTCGGCCCAACGTAGAATGGACTCAATCGAAACTGGTTCTAGGAAAAAAAGAATCGTCGTAAACCGGTTCTAGGAGGGAATGGATCATTCTAAATCGGCTCCAGGAGGAATGGATTCATCCGAAATCTGTACCGGGAGGAAAGCACTTTTCCTCAACTGCTTCTAGGAGGAACGAAGTCTTAAAATTATTCCAGGAAGAAATTACTTCCAAAATCTATTCCAGGATGAAATTACTTCCAAAATCTGTTACAGGAGGAAGTAACTTTTCTTAAACCTGTTCCAGGAGGAAATCATCCTCTCAAAACATGTTCTAGGAGGAAATGATTCTTTCGAAGCCTCTTCCAGGAGGAAATGATCCTTCCAAAGTCTATTCCAGGAGGAAATGACTTACAAAATCTATTCCAAGAGGATAGGACTCTTCCTAAACCTGTTCAGGAGGTAAGGACTCTTCAGAAACCCATTCCAGGAGAATAGGACTCTTCCTGAAGTTAAGTACTCTTCCTAGACTTATCCGGTGAGCAAAGGATACTCCCAGTATCAGCCTCAGGTGTAAGAGTCACAGGTGAACGCTGTTCCACCGATCATTCGCTGCAATTATTACTGATAAACGTTTGGTGTGGATGAATGTGTGGTCGGCAATACTGATTGATCGCTTCCCTCAACTCCAGTAATCAACTAGCAGTGAGTATTCTGGGAAGAGTGAGTGAGTGAGTGAGTGTGTGAGTGTGTGAGTGAGTGTGTGTGTGTGTGTGTGTGCACGCGCAAGCGATGCTCGGTTTTTTATTGGATCAAAGAGCTGTACACTATAGAAGAAAAATATAATAGGCTGGAGATTTAGGGTAAAAATTGCGCGTCGAAACCACTACGCAACACGTCTCTCCCTCTTTTTCATCGTCTCTTCCTGTCGCTGCCTCGTTCTCGCCTTGCTGAATCATAGTCTACCTGTCGTCATCTTTTCTTGGCCATCATCGTCTCAGACCTTGAATCCCAGTCACCTTCTACCCCCATACAATTTCTGATAAAACAACTCTAACTTTATTATTTTAGCCAAGACAAAACCGGGACCTCTGGTGGGCGTGACGATGGTTGATTACAAAGGCGTGAGTGAACAAATACGTCCATTGTGCCACAAAATAGGTTCCTACACACTACCTGAGAATCCTCCCCAAAGGTACTCGCGGCCGTGAACAGTTCCTCCACAGAGCGTGAAATTTGTGTGACAAATTAAAGGTAATGCTTTTCAGAGGTCCTTTGTGGGCGGAAGACCGTGATGGTGATCACAGGTTCTTGTGTGTAGAGGGAGACAAGGCTGCCAAGGACTGGTATGGTGGGGAAGGGAAGTAAGAACTGTGTGGTAGGTAATGGAGGGACTGTAGAGAAAGGTGGTGCTTGGTGGTATAGGTAGACGGGTAGGTGTAGTGGTATAGTGGGATATGTGTGTGGTGGTGATAGTGATAGTGGTGGTGGCAATGATAACCATTTGGTTGTGCTGGTTGAAGTGACGCTGGTAGTGGTTGTGCCATTGTCTTGGAAGACTGGATTAATCAACATGTTGCTGCCTTATAGTAAAGATCATGGTAGGGAAGGTGGTCCGCTTGTGGTTGTGACTGTATAGGTACGCAAAGTGGTAGTAGTGGTAGTGATAGTAGAGGTAGTGGTGGTGGTGGTAGTAGTGGTAGTAAAGGTAGTGGTGGTGGTGGTGGTAGTAGTGGTAGTGGTGGTGGTGGTGGTGGAAGTAGTGGTAGTGGAAACGAAGCTGTGTCATGGTGCAGTAATTACTTGAGCCTGGGCACTCAGCGGGCCGCCATCGGCCCTACCCTCCCTCCCTCCCGTCTTGGACTCCCGGCTACACTTCCTTATTTACTCCTTCTCAATGAACCTATCTCACCTTGATCGCCAGCGCCATCATCCTGCAAGAGATAAACATCAAATCTAGTGCTCTTTCTGAATTTAGAGACTCGATTTCGCTCCTGGTGCTGAGGTGGGGGTGTGGAGGCTCGAAGTCACTTCGATGTAAACAAAGACGCGAGATGCTATGCAATGTTTCGCTCTGCGCAGAGCTTTATCAAGTCATGATGCAGCTATACACAAAGCAAAACGATGTCGTTTTATAAAGCTTGTTTTGCCTACCTTTGTTTACTTGTCCACGATGCTCCTTTTCATCCAGGACTTCGATGTTGTCTGACGCACTTCGCTCTGGCATGAGAGACCACCCGCCCGTCCCCTACGGAGATTACTAAATGAATTATTTTGAGTGTAATGGCCACTCTTATTTGACTGTACGAATTAACCTAATGCACCTTGTTGATTACACTTTATTGCCACTATGAATAACTGTGGTTATGAAGGCGACAAAATGAAACAAGCTTATAAGAACATGATTGGGTATAATCAATTCTTCCCAGTTGAAAGCGTGCAAATATTATAAGCATTGTAAGAGGTAGTTGAGTACAATTATTATGCAGTACCAAAGGCAAATGAAAGTATACGGTGTCTATACATACCAACAACAGCTTGTAACATGCAACTGGCATACATTATCAACGGGAGTGTACACCTATTACACAAAAAATCCCAACGACAAATGAGAGAATGCAGTGGTTATACACAACACAGCAATTTATAGCCTTGCAACGGTTATACAACCAACGGCGCAGCGGTCATTGTCGGGAAGTGATATTTCATCTTGAGTCCACATTATTAAGTGCATTATTTACAGTCTCGAGTCATTTATTTCAGTAATGATGATGGCACATGACAGGTGACAACCTCAGTAATGGTATCACGTTGTTTCTAACAACTCTTCCTCCCAGTCGACTCCAAAACAAGTGTTGCGCATAGGTGAGCACGTAGCCTGCAGGAATATCAGGATATATACACCGAGAAGTGCTCATCTATTTGTGGTTGCTGGGGTCGAGTCTCAGCTCCTGGTCCGGGCTTTCTACTGGCCGCTACTGGCTTCACTCCTGGCTGCGTGATCTATTTCATCCTGCTCTACCACTTCGATGTCGAGATAATTACACTTTCTGACTTCTAAAGACGCGTCTTGTAACAACCCTGTAACCTGTCTGTTTTTTTTTTTTAACTTTCAGCTATTCTCTTGTGTAGTTGAGACGCGCCTTTTGCACAAATTCATTCCGTCCGCTCTGACAATTCCTCTCAGTATTTTGTACATCGTAATCATGTCACCACTGGTCCTTCTGTTCTCTAATGTTCTCTCCCATCATAGCTCATGCCTCTTCAGCTCTAGGACAAGTCTCGTTGCAAACCTTAACACTTTTTTCCAACTCTTTCACATGCTTTTCAGATGCTGATTGCGTACTGGCGCTGCTTACTCGAAGCTGGGACTGATATACTCAAAGTATAGTTGCGTGAATACCTCCCTGTTAAGCTTTGCTTCTCCATCCCTCTCACTGCTGAGGAGGGCGAGGACCGAGGGTGAAATCAAACGACTTGCTTCGGAAACTAGCAAGTCTCGATTATTAATGAGGCTTCCTTACTAGGATGGCCGGGAATCAAATCTCGAAATTACCAAAGAGAAAATCGAGACTCGTGTCCAAGCTCTCTCCGGTGAGTACTGTTTACTGACCGGCGACGCCAGTTACCGAGTTGGCTTCACACGCCCAGAACATATACCGGACACACACGGTAGTGTATCTCAGACTTCTGAATGCAAATTGTAGTCAGTGTATTGTATAGTATAAACTGAACATTCATACAGTGCTGTACAAATTAATGAAAGGAATGTGTGATGGATGTTATAGAACGTATTGTATGTGGTAGTGTGTGATGCTGTTTCTGTCCAGTACTTTTATATATATATATATATATATATATATATATATATATATATATATGCAAAAAGATCACAGTAATCAGGTGATATCAAAATATGAAGACAACCACTATGAAAAATAGAGGAATTCAGGCTTGGATACTCACATTATCAAGGAACATAGTTCCTTGATAATGAGTAGTCACGAAAGCGCTTGGAATTCTCATTTCATATCATATATATATATATATATATTATATATATATATATATATATATATATATATATATATATATATATATTGTGTATAAGTACTGGACAGAAACAGTATATATATAATGTGTGTGCGTGTGTGTGTGTGTGTGTGTGTGTGTGTGTGTGTGTGTGTGTGTGTGTGTGTGTGTGTGTGTGTGTAAAATATCGCGAACAAGCAATACAAGATGCAAAAACGCTCCCTCTGCTCGTGTTACCTTAGACTTCATAATCTTTTCTGCAATATTGCAAGCCCCTGATGATATGTTGATTACAACACGAAAGGCCTTTCGCTATCATTCAACCTCCCCCGTCGTCGTAAGCTCTTCTATCCTACGTGCTGGTTATTTGTGTATTGTTCCAGTCACGGTACTGTGCCTCTTTTATGTGTCCCTTTACCAAACATCTCTTGTTATCGTCTCTTCCTATGTGACTCCTAACCCTTTGGTGCCTAGTTCCTAGGCTTTTCGTATATCCATACGCTCTTGAGAGCCCGTCTACAGGGCCCGTCTACAGGATCTACATGGAGTCTACAAAATCTCAAGTGTAAAAATATCTAAAATCTAAAGACCTTTGAATCTTTCTCTGCTGTCATTAAGCTTAAACTACCTAAAACTGCCCAGTAAATACAGAGGTGAAGAGCAGCAGCCTCACGCAACACCAGCTGCAAATGAGTGCAACATGGCTGGCGTTTAGACGTGACCGTGAAGTAAGGATAGGTCGTAATTGGTGCGTTATGCGTAGTTGCCTTGTTGCGTTATGCGTAGTTGGTTACATGGGTCACTTTGACGGCCCTGGTGCTCATACTCTGTCTCTGTCATGTTCCTGTAGGCTGCAGCACGGACAGTCACTGTCCTTTATATTGTAGGTTCCAGCACGGACAGTGACTGTCCTTGATATCCTTGTAGGCTCCAGCACATAGTGTCCTTGATAACCTTGTAGGCTCCAGCACGGACTGACTGTCCTTGATATTATTGTAGGATCCAGCATGGACAGTGACTGTCCTCGATATGGTAGGCCCTATAACGTACAGTGTCCTTGATATCCTTGTAGGCTCCAGCACGGACAGTATCTGTCATTGATATAATTGTAGGTTCCAGCACGTATAATGTCCTTGATAACCTTGTAGACTCCAGCACGGACTGACTGTTCTTGATATCTTGTAGGCTCCAGCATGGACAGTAACTATTCTTGATATCCTTGTAGACTCCAGCACGGACAGTGACTGTCCTTGATATCCTTGTAGGCTCCAGCACGGACAGTGACTGTCCTTGATATCACTGTAGGTTCCAACATTCTCACGGTCAGTGCTTCACATTGATCATCATGTATTCTCCCTTCAAGGAGGGTACCTTGATGCTTCTCAAGTGGGTAGACTGACTCCAGTGAAGTGCCTTGATCCAAGGAATTGAAGCTATCCTCCCTTATCTTAGATCAAACCTCATTACTTTCCATTCTAGATGTAATGTGTGACCCCCACGGTTTTAGAGCTTTCCCTTGAACATAGAATAATAATAATAATAATAATAATAATAATAATAATAATAATAAAAATAATAATCTTTAATGGTCCAGAAAGGCCAGAAACGTTTATTTTTTTGGCCCTGGTCCTCCTCCACGTTCCTCCACGCCCCTGTGTCTGTCTGTCTGTGTCTGCCTGTGTGTGTGTTAGTTACCATTTTGTCCTAGGCACATGTCGATTAGACACTAGGCCTGTTGTATGTGTGTGTGTGTGTCTCTCTCTCTCTCTCTCTCTCTCTCTCTCTCTCTCCTCACACACACACACACACACACACACACACATCTTGCTTGGCAGCGGATTAATCTCCAATTGATCAAGACAATTTTCCACTTTGGCTTCAGTGGTCCGGCCGCTCGTAAGACGGAACTAAGAACTGCCATTATGACACCACCGCTTAACACAAGCCCTCAACACCACACCCGTCAGTGTCACACACGTCAGTGTCACACGTCATCAATATCACACACGTGAAACACCCAGTCATCAACACCAATCACATAGAAAATAGACAAAATGCAGTATAATGCGGTCCTTTATTGACTACATTTCGCCCACACAGTGGTCTCTATCAAGTCACAAACCTGAGCAACGAGTACATGAGTACTCCAACCTATATATATACTCATGTACTCTTTACCCAGGTAGAACTGTTTGTGACTTGATAAAAACCCACTATGTGGGCGAAACGTAGTCAATAAAGGATCCTAGTATACTGCAATTTGTGTATTTTTTCATCATATCAGTATTTTATACCATTAATCTCCACCTCACTCGTGGTATATCTCGTCTTTCCCAGCCACCATCATCAAGGGCTCTAGTGTGCTATCGACGCCACCATCTTCCCTCGTGAGAGGGTATTAGGTCGTCTGAGGCCCCAAGTGTCTGATGACCTCTTGATCCAACCTCCCAGCGTGAACCTTCATACTCACGATCACGACGTGAGCCTGATGCTCATTTGTCCAACACGCTCGCCCACGATTCCTTGTAACCTTTGTTATAGAACTTCTAGATATTCTTTTTTCTCTCTCTGGTGTTGGTATTGAGAATTTCGAAAGTGATCAGTAAATAAGAGGTTGGCTAATAGGGATGAAAAAGGGGGTTTATGTGTTTATTTTTCCAAAAAAGGGGGTTAAAGATATTAGGAAAAAGCAAAATAGATGATTCTCTCTCTCTCTCTCTCTCTCTCTCTCTCTCTCTCTCTCTCTCCTCTCTCTCTCTCTCTCTCTCTCTCTCTCTCTCTCTCAATAACAAAATACTAATTGCCTATCAAGGGTAATTGTTCCGGGACTACGTAGAAAAGAGCTATTAAATTCTTGGCCTTAGAACAATTGACAAGAACATATTTCGTTAATTTTTTAACGTCTGAGAAAGATTGTAATTAAATCAAGGAGGGGGGGGACATGACGGTAGTTCAGAAGCGGCCTAGGATGTCAGCGCTGACGTTCTGCTAGGACGGCTAGGATATCAGCGCTGACGTTCTGCTAGGACAGCTAGGATGTCAGCGCTGACCTCCTCCTACCATTAGCAAATATAAACGCTATGTACAATAGCTTTATAAACAAGATTACTCTATCTCACATTAGAGACATAAACACAGGAGAGATTTTAAAGTCAGATCTGAACAAGATGACCTCGCGTGACCTGCCTCCAAGGGTCAGAGATCAGATATGCTAGATTGAAGACCTAGGTGAGTCGGTGTTCTCTTATGGCAAAGGAATTAGCTAGGGTAAGGCGAGTGTAGGGTGAAGGTGTGGGGTGTGAAATGTGGGGTGTGGGGTGTGAAATGTGGGGTGTGAAATGTGGGGTGTAGATAGTATCTAATAGGAATAGCTGTTTGTGCTGATGAGGTTAGGGGGGGTTATTAGTATGTGAGTGGGTTAAAGTGCGTGTATGAGTGTGTATGTGGGGTGTGTATGCAGGGGCGTGTGTGCGGTTAGGGTGTGTAAGTAGGTGTATGTGGGTGGTTGATGAAAGTAGGTGTGTGTGTCCTGACACAGTGGTGGACCTGACTTAACTCAGTGGTGGACCTGACTTAACTCAGTGAAGACGTGTCTTGTGTGCTCTCTGTCAATCTGAAGAAGATGTCCTCTCTTGAGCTACTCTACCAGCAGCTGAAGGAAGAACTGAGGGTAGCTAAGCTTGAGATACAGCGACTGACTGAGGAAAACAAGAGGATTCGTAGTAATCCTCCTGTTGAGAATCCTCAAGCCAGGAAAGGAACCTGGACAGTGGCTAAAACGCATGGGACAAAGTTAAGGCTCAAGAGGACGGGTGGAGAGGTAGAAACAACGAAGACCCAGGAGAATGTTGTGGAAACATCGAACCCATTCTCCGTGCTACCCGATGAATGTGAGTCGACTTCTGGGAGCGTCACGACGAAAGACACAAAGGAAGGTAAAAACATTGTTGTTGTTGGGGACAGTCAGGTTAGGTACATGGATAGGGCTTTCTGTTTGATTGATAGGAGTAGGAGACAGAGGGTTTGCTTTCCTGGGGCTGGGATGGAGGATATTGTTAGCCGTCTGGACGACATCATGAGAGGTAATGGGAGCAATCCTATTATCTGTCTCAGTGCTGGAGGCAACGATGTTGGCAGACGTAGGAGTGAGGACCTGACTAGCAGGTTTAGGTCAGCAATAGACATAATTAGGAAGAAGGGTGGGAACCCTGTCATATGTGGTATTTTGCCAAGGAGAGGAGTTGAAATGAATGGCTGTCCAGGGCAATTGGTGTCAATTGCTGGCTGGACAAATACTGTAAGGAAAATTCAGTAACATTCATTGACAACTGGGACCTCTTCTATGGCAGAAATGACATGTATGCCAGGGATGGGGTTCACTTATCCAGGTCTGGGGTGGGGGCACTGGCAACTGCAGTGGAGGGAGCTGTTAGGGCTTTAAACTAGAAATAGTTAGTGGTATGGGTTTTTGGGGGAAAACAGAGAAGTCCCAGTGTAGTAATATTATAAGTTGTAGGAGAACTAGTAATAGGCAGAATAAGGTGGATAGTGGAAAGCTAGTGACACTAGATGACAAGGACAGTAATAGGTATAGTGGAAAACAGAGATGAGCAGGAAGGGTAAAGAGAAAGGAGGGTCTCTAAATATATATTACACCAATAGTCGTAGTGCTAGGAATAAGATGGACGAGTTGAGATTAGTTGCAAGTACGGGTAATATTGATGTTTTTGCAATAACTGAGACATGGTTTAATATGAAAAATCGGGACTTGCCTGCCGAATGTCACATTCAGGGTTTTAAATTGTTCCAAGTAGACAGAAGTATCGGGAAAGGGGTGGGGTGGCACTCTATGTCCGTGATCATTTAAATTGTTGCATAAAAACGGGTATAAAGTCTGAATTAACACATACAGAGTCTGTCTGGATAGAATTTTCAGAGGGTGTGAAAATTGATTTTAGGCGTGATTTACCGTCCTCCAAACTTAGATAGGGAACAAGGGAGACTACTTTGGGAGGAAATTGTTAAGGCCACAAGACACGATAACGTAGTAATTCTAGGGGACTTTAACTTTAGTCAGATTGATTGGAATTTCATGACAGGGAATTTAGAATCTAACGACTTTTTAGAAGTAGTTCAGGATTGCTTTTGAAGCAGTTTGTAACAGAACCTACAAGGGAAATAACCTACTTGACTTGGTTCTGGCAAGCAAGAAACCCTTGTTAATAATTTAGAAATTACAGAGGAACTCGGCTCAAGCGACCACAAGTCAATTACCTTTAGCATTGAATGGATGTATGATAGTAGGGATAATTCAGTAGGAGTTTGGTAATCTTAGAATTTCACTGGCTGGTGAAGAGATATTGCAGTACACTAGGACTATAGAGATGACAACATTCATTCAACTGTGGACTGGGGCTTATAAGACAATGTTGATAGTATCAATTTATGAACTGTGTTCTCTGAACACACTATACCCGCTGACACAGAACATTTGGATCTTAATACAAGAATTTCATTGTCAACTTGAGAAATTACAAATGGATGACCATATACGCTTGCTGCACTACTATACAGTATAAGCATCTAGGACATCTTCATTACAGATTGATGGACTGAAACACGATCAGGCGAGGACTGATTACCTCAAAACTCCTACTCTCCTTACACCTTTCTACTTTGTATTGGACTGATGAAGCCACTGTGTGGCGAAACGTTTCTCAATAAAGATACCCAAATGTTGCATATGTGTCTAATTTATAACTTGTCGGTTCTCTGAACCATTCATCTATACCCTGTCTGACACAGCAACATCTTGGGATCTTAATACAAACGAATTCTTCAACACTTGTCCAACCTTTGGACGAAGATCTACTTAGACTAGTGGATGGTACCACTATGACCCGCCTCTGCTGCTTCACCTCACCTAACTACAGTATATAAGCCACCTCTACGGACATATGCTGTCATTTCTACAAGATTGATGGACTGAACACATCGACTCCAGGCCGAGGACTGATTACCTCAAAACTCCTACTCTCCTTACACCTTTCTACTTTGTATTGGACTGATGAAGCCACTGTGTGGCGAAACGTTTCCTCAATAAAGATACCCAAATGTTGCATATGTGTCTAATTTATAACTTGTCGGTTCTCTGAACCATTCATCTATACCCTGTCTGACACAGCAACATCTTGGGATCTTAATACAAACGAATTCTTCAACACTTGTCCAACCTTTGGACGAAGATCTACTTAGACTAGTGGATGGTACCACTATGACCCCGCCTCCTGCTGCTTCACCTCACCTAACTACAGTATATAAGCCACCTCTACGGACATATGCTGTCATTTCTACAAGATTGATGGACTGAACACATCGACTCCAGGCCGAGGGACTGATTACCTCAAAACTCCTACTCTCCTTACACCTTTCTACTTTGTATTGGACTGATGAAGCCACTGTGTGGCGAAACGTTTCCTCAATAAAGATACCCAAATGTTGCATATGTGTCTAATTTATAACTTGGTGTTCCGAACCATTATATCCCTGTCTAAAGAAATTGATCTAAGTAGAAATGATCTTCAAATGGTCGAATATAGGCAAGATCTCTTAGGACATGAAGAGGACATTTATACGGCGCTATAAAAAGATAGGGTCACCTTAGGAATATGCGTCATATCTACAGATTAGATGGACTTAAAACGACAGGAGATAAGAAAAGCTAAACGGGACTATGAAATTAAAGTTGCTAGATTAAAACTAACCCAAATTTTCCAGGTTTATAAAAAAGTTAGGGATAAGATAGGTCCCTTAAAAATAACTTTGGGCATCTTACTGACAAGGAGAATGATATGTGCTCTATTTTTAATAGATTATTTTCTCTCGGTTTTCACACAGGAAGACATTAATAATATCCCAGTAATTAATTTTTACAGAGGCCCAGAAGAAGATAAATTATGTAATATCACAGTCACTAGCGAAATGATTATGAAACAGCTGGACCGACTGAAACAAAATAAATCGCCGGGTCCTGATGAGCTTTTGCAAGGGTTCTTAAGGAATGCAAAATGGAACTCTGTGAACCAATATCTAACATTTTTAATTTATCTCTTCAAACAGGTGTAGTGTCTGATATGTGGAAGATGGCTAATGTAATTCCTATTTTTAAAGCAGGGGACAAGTCACTACCGTCAAACTACCGCCCAATAAGCCTGACCTCAATTGTAGGCAAATTACTAGAGTCAATTATAGCTGATATTATTAGAAGCCATCTAGATAACCATAATTTGATTAATGATACCCAGCATGGATTCACGAGGGCCGTTCCTGCCTATCTAATTTATTAACCTTCTTCAGTAAAGCTTTTGAGGCTGTTGATCACGATAAAGAATTCGATATTGTTTATTTAGACTTTAGTAAGGCTTTTGATAGAGTACCGCACCAGAGACTGTTAAAGAAAGTGGCAGCTCATGGCATTGGGGAAAAGTGCTGTCATGGATCGAGTCATGGCTCACCAATAGGAAGCAGAGAGTGTGCATAAATGGGGTTAAATCCGAATGGGGACTTGTAACAAGTGGTGTTCCACAGGGATCAGTCTTAGGCCCATTGTTATTTATAATATATATCAATGACCTTGATGAGGGAATTACTAGTGATATGAGCAAATTCGCCGACGACACGAAGATAGGTAGGATAATTGATTCAAATATAGATGTCATAGAACTTCAGGAAGATTTAGACAAACTTAATTCGTGGTCAGAAAAGTGGCAGATGCAGTTCAATGTAGATAAATGCAAGGTTCTGAAGCTCGGGAGTGTCCATAACCCAAGCACTTAAATGTTAAATAACGTAGAACTTAGCCATACAGATTGCGAGAAGGACTTGGGGGTGATGGTAAGCAGCAACCTTAAACCAAGACAGCAATGCCTAAGCGTACGTAATAAGGCAAATAGATTACTGGGATTTATATCAAAAGTGTTAGCAACAGAAGTCCAGAGGTTATATTACAGCTTTATACATCATTAGTAAGGCCTCACCTAGATTACGCAGCTCAGTTCTGGTCTCCATATTACAGAATGGACATAAATTCGTTAGAAAACATTCAGCGTAGAATGACTAAATTAATACATAGCATTAGAAATCTTCCTTACGAAGAAAGATTGAAGACCCTAAAATTACATTCACTTGTAAGACGTAGAATGAGGGAGACATGATCGAGGTATACAAGTGGAAAATGGGTATTAACAAAGGGGATATAAATAAGGTCTTGAGGATATCTCTCCAGAGAGAACCCGCAATAATGGATTCAAGTTAGATAAGTTTAGATTTAGAAAGGATATAGGAAAGTATTGGTTTGGAAATAGGGTAGTTGATGAGTGGAACAGTCTGCCTAGTAGGGTTATTGAAGCTAGGACCTTGGGTAGTTTCAAATTTAGGTTGGATAAATTCATGAGTGAGAGGGTTGGATTTGAGTGGGACTCCGCATGAGTGGGTAGAATTGTCAAAGCTTATTTCTTGGGTAGCTTTGAAAATTGGGTTGAGCAAATATTCTGTTAGTGGGATGGATTGTGAAGGACCTGCCTAGTATGGGCCAACAGGCCTGCTGCAGTGTTCCTCCTTTCTTATGTTCTTAAGAGAGAACCCGCAATAATGGATTCAAGTTAGATAAGTTTAGATTTAGAAAGGATATAGGAAAGTATTGGTTTGGAAATAGGGTAGTTGATGAGTGGAACAGTCTGCCTAGTAGGGTTATTGAAGCTAGGACCTTGGGTAGTTTCAAATTTAGGTTGGATAAATTCATGAGTGAGAGGGGTTGGATTTGAGTGGGACTCGCGCATGAGTGGGTAGAATTGTCAAAGCTTATTTCTTGGGTAGCATTGAAAATTGGGTTGAGCAAATATTCTGTTAGTGGGACGGATTGTGAAGGACCTGCCTAGTATGGGCCAACAGGCCTGCTGCAGTGTTCCTCCTTTCTTATGTTCTTATGTGTGTGTGTGTGTGTGTGTGTGTGTGTGTGTGTGTGCGTGTGTGTGTGTGTGTGTGTGTCGTGTGCGTGTGTGTGTGTGTGTGTGTGTGTGTGTGTTTGTGTGTGTGTGTTTACAAAACTAAGTTTAAGGAACTTGAGCTATAACTCATGTTCCCCTTTTTAACCTCGAATTAACTGAAGTGCCGTTTCCTTCCTTGAAGAGGAGGGGGTGCTTTTAATCGAAGGATTTTGAGCTAACTTTTCTCCTTTCCAAACTGAAGAGGGTCTGAGAGGTCGAAATATGCAGCCAACCACTAATTTCTTCCTCCATTTAAGTGTCCAAGTGTGATGTAATGGGCTAGAAAACCGAAACGTTGAAGAATGACCCTTGTGCAACACTTGGGAATCTTTACTGAGGGAACGTTTCGCCAGCCAGTGCCTTCATCAGTCCAATACAGAGAAGAGAGAAGTGGGTTTCCAGTCCCCAGTATCGTGCGCCAAACATTGTACATAAAAACAATCTCCACAACCCTCTTACTGACCTGACTAGGTTGGGGCATTGGCTTGGGCTGGTGGGGACTTGAACTTGCCTCGCATGGGCCAGTAGGCCTGCTGCAGTGTTCCCTATTTCTTATGTTCCTGCTTACTACTGACCCGTCCCTCGGGTATGACTTACTTCCACTGGGAAAATCCCGTCTACCAGTCACAAACTCTTCGTGCGTGACTGGTAGACAGTACCGACAGGATGGGAATTAGACATGTGCAACATCTGGGTATCTTTATTGTAGACGTTTCGCCATCCAGTGGCTTTATCAATACGAATTCAAGGACATAATGCGAAGACTGAAGAACTATATGCAAAAGTCGAGGTAATCAGTCCCTCAACCTTGGAGAGGAAGCTAGTATGTTATTACGGCTTATAAATGGTCCAATTCGGACCGAAACGTCGGTCAAGGCATTGTGCCTTTTTTGTTCTTTAAGTTCAATAAAAGCATTTTCGCGACATCGTTTCGACCTGTGTTGACCCTCCTCAAGTCACTGACTTGATAAAAGCTCTATGCAGAGCTAAGAATTTTCACAACGCAATCGTTCTATATTTCTTTTCATCTATTGCAAAGTGAAAGTTGGGATATTTCCTTATAAAATCCGGTATCTTATTTTCTTTAAGATACTTTGCGTTTTCACATAGGCTATTCTATCAGGATATTAAAATGGTATAAAATACCGACAGGTATTTTATTTCGAAATGTATCGTCTACAGAGTAGGCTTCTGCTTCTACCACCTGTTGCATATGTGTTTTACCTAACAGCATTCTAACGGGAGTATAGAAGAGGTTCGTTAATCTGGCGAAGTCAAGGATGATATGGGAAGCGCTCCTTAACACTTGAGGAATGTTGAAGGTGTCCAAGACCGAGTTTGCTCAGATAACCATCTTCGCTAGCGTCTCCAGAGACATCTGAGGCTTGCGACAGCTGGTTGTGGGACAGGTGGTGGTCTTTACTGGACGGGGGAGCAGATGTGTGTGATGTAGGTAAATGGTTTACAGAACCGACAAGTTGATAAATTAAGAAACATGTGCAACACTTGGGTATCTTTATTGAGAAAACGTTTCGCCAGATGTGTGTGATGCTGGGCGGGTGTGTTCTTCCTTACCGGGTAAATATAAGAACATAAGAACATAAGAATGGAGGAACACTGCAGAAGGCCTACTGGCCCATACAAGGCAGGTCCTTATCAAAACCACCACTACCTAAGAATTTATTCCCGTACTCACGACACAAATCAAACCCAGCCCCTCCCACTCATATATTTGTCCAATCTCTTTTTAAAGCCACCCAAGGTCCTAGCCTCTATCACCCTACTCGGAAGATTGTTCCACGCATCTACAACTCTGTTCGAAAACCAGTACTTGCCTATGTCCTTTCTAAATCTAAATTTATCCAATTTAAATCCGTTATTTCTGGTTCTTACTTGGTTCGATATCCTCAGTATTTTATTAATATCTCCTTTGTTTATGCCCATCATCCACTTGTACACCTCGATGATATCTCCCCTCATTCTACGTCTCTCCAGAGAGTGGAGATTCAATGCTCTAAGTCTATCTTCATACGGGAGATTTCTTATACTGTAAATCATTTTAGTCATTCTTCTTTGTATGTTCTCCAATGAATCTATATCCATCCTGTAGTAAGGAGACCAAAACTGAGCTGCATAATCCAAATGAGGTCTCACTAGTGATGTATAGAGTTGTAAAATAACTTTTGGACTTCTGTTGCTTATACTTCTTGAAATAAATCCTAGTAATCTGTTAGCCTTATTGCACACTTAGGCACTGTTGTCTTTGCTTTAGATTTCTGCTTACCATGACTCCCAAGTCTTTTTCACATTCTGTATGATCAAGCTCAACTTCACCTAGTTTATAAATTCGAGGGATATTTTCATTACCAACGACTAGCACCCTACACTTGTCCACATTGAACTTCATCTGCCACTTTTCAGACCAAGACATTAATTTATCCAAATCCTCCTGGAGTTCATTGGTATCCTCCTCAGAATGAATTATACGGCCTATTTTTGTATCATCAGCAAATTTACTCATGTCACTTGCAATTCCTTTATCAAGGTCATTTATGTAAATTATGAACAACAATGGGCCCAAAACTGATCCTTGTGGAACGCCACTGGTGACAAATCCCCATTCAGATTTGACCCCATTAATGGAAACTCTCTGCTTTCTATTGGTAAGCCATGCCTCTATCCATGCTAGAACTTTACCTCCTATACCATGAGCTGCCACCTTTCTTAAGAGTCTCTTGTGAGGTACTCTATCGAAGGCCTTACTGAAATCCAAGTAAACTATATCATATTCTTTATCACTGTCTACTGCCTCAAATGTTTTATTGAAAAACGTCAGTAAATTTGTCAGGCAGGAACGACCTCTCGTAAACCCATGCTGAGATTCATTAATCAAATTATGTTCTTCAAGGTGACTTCTGATAATATCAGCTATAATTGATTCTAATAATTTGCCTACTATAGACGTGAGGCTTATTGGACGGTAATTTGATGGACTGGACTTATCCCCTGATTTGAATATAGGAACTACATTAGCTATCTTCCACATCTCTGGCACAACACCAGTTAGGATGGACGTGTTAAACACATTCGTTAATGGCTGACTAAGTTCCATCTTGCATTCTTTAAGTACCCTGGAAAACAACTCGTCGGGTCCTGGGGACTTATTTTGCTTCAGTTTATCTATCTGTTTGATAACCATATCCCTCGTGACAGTAATATTAGTTAATTTGAATTCTTCAGGAACTGAATAATAGTTAATATCTGACCTGTCGTAGTTTTTCAACGGTTATTAATCTTATTAATTTTTCTACTTAAGCAAAGAGGGATATACCTGACTACAAAGAAGCACACTACAGTGACTCGAACAATACACAAATAACCCGCATCTAACGAAAGAGGGATTTAAAAGAAGAACACTAAAGACTTGGATGTGACTTAGGCTTGCCTAGCATGGGTCAGTAGGCCTGCTGCAGTGCTCATTCCTTATGTTCTTAATTTTTTTAATATTCTTGAAAAGAGAGGAGTCAGTCATCAGCCAACCCGCAAGAGAGAGAGAGAGAGAGAGGAAGGGAGGGAGGGAGGCACCAAGTTAGAGACACCAGATCCCAGTGATAGGAATATTACCACGTCTGGCAGGATAAGCCCTGGAGGGCTTTCCGTTCGCCCTGAATTAAGGCAAAGCAGGAGAGAACCCCCAGGCAGCTATGTACAGATTACATGCATTGAGGTGCGTCTGCTATGTAACTGTCACTTCTTGGGGAGTGTGATGAGGGCTTGCACGATGCTCATTTGCGAATTTACACTGCGCAGAACTGCGAATATTTTTTAAAGTTTTCTTATATATATATATTTCCGTACGTTGCGTGTTTATTAGTGGCCGGAGTTATCTTTTAGAAGAGTATAATGAGAGGGTGAGAACACCGTACCGGGGTGGGAGTTGGGTTGGTGTGTGTGTGTGTGTGTGTGTGTTTACCTCCTCCCTCACTTCACTTCTTCCCTCAGTTTCATTCATCCTCTCATTTTCCCCTTATTCCTCCTCCTCCTTCCCCCCCCCCTTTCTTATCCTCCTAAAACTCGTCCTTTAAGCTACTTTACTCACATATTTGTACTTACCCATTTGTGGTTGCAGGAGTCGATTCACAGCTCTTGGCCCCGTCTCTTCGCTGGTCGCTACTGTGTGTATGTGTGCGTGTGGTAGTATTAGCAGTAGTAGTAGTAGTAGTAGTAGTAGTAGTAGTAATAGTAATAGCAATAGTAGTAGTAGTAGTAATAGTTACCCTCTCTCAAAGGCCCTTGATACAGACACTTGTTCTGCTTGTGTGTATGTGTAGTAATAATAACAATTGGATGTATATATCTACAGCACCTGGAAATATACACCGCGAGGTATATTTCTCACAGCGTATATACACTTTAATCTCAATTTTAGGGGTGAAACTAACCTGTGGTTTTGAAAAGGACCTGCATTGTATGGGCCAGTAGACCTTCTGCAGTTTTCCTCCATTCTTATGTTCTTAGAACATATTACGTGTTGCCTGAATGATCCTTAATGTGTTTAAGATCCCCATTTAGCAACCGAATCAGAGCCTTTCTAGGTATGGATTATTTACAGTTCTTGGATATCCAGATGCGTTCAACATCCTCTGTGTGCTTCTGAATCATGAGAAAATTTCTGCCTCCCTTTCAATAGACAATTTACGAGTCACAGTTGTCAGGGAGGGCGAAGAATGTTAATCACGAGGACTAAGGGAGGAAAAAAACAGGTCTGTGCCAGAGAACGCCTACGAGGCACTTATTAATGATTTATGGGGAATGTGAGGGATGGAGAATCCCCCCATTTACACCCACTCTGGACCAGACACAACCATTCCAACCCAGTACCATTCCCATGCAAGGGAATCGTCATATAATCCATTAAGAGTGTATCGTCTAGGGGAGTTGCTAAGGGGAAGATAAAATTCAGACACATGTGCAACATCTGGGTATCTTTATAGTAGACGTTTCGCCCTCCAGTGGCTTTATCAACACAAAATTCTAAGACAATTTGAAGAGAGTAGAACTATACACAAAAGATGAGGTAATCAGTCCCACGGCCTTGGAGTTCATGTGTTCAGCACCGTAGGTCTGGAGATTCTGAAGAACAGGTAAGGATCTCCACATCTACGGTGCTGAACACACCAACTCCATGGCCGAAGGACTGATTACCTCATCTTTTGTATATAGTTCTACTCTCTTCTAATTATGTCCTAGAATTTTGTATTGAAAAAGCCAATAATGTGATCCTTTATTGACAACGTTTCGCCCACGTAGTGGGCTTTATCGAGTCACAAACAGATCTACCTGGATAAAAGATACATGAGTATTTATAGGATTTAGTTAGTGGAGAATACTGGGTCAGGTGGAGAATGCTGGGTCAGGTGGAGAATGCTGGGTCAGGTGGAGAATGCTGGGTCAGGTGGAGAATGCTGGGTCAGGTGGAGAATGCTGGGTCAGGTGGAGAATGCTGGGTCAGGTGGAGAATGCTGGGTCAGGTGGAGAATGCTGGATCAGGTGGAGAATGCTGGATCAGGTGGAGAATGCTGGATCAGGTGGAGAATGCTGGATCAGGTGGAGAATGCTGGGTCAGGTGGAGAATGCTGGGTCAGGTGAAGAATTACATCTCACTCTAAAGCCTATATATACCCTCTCTGTCCATGTATTGTTTGTAACGGCTTGATAAAGCTCCTGGAGAGCGAAACGTTGCCACAATAAAATGTCACATTAGTTGCACTTGTGTTCTTTTACTTAACAGTTTCCGAGAGTTTGTAGGATACGTAGATTTAACGCCTTTCGACTTTAATGCCCTCTCGTAGTATTCGTCTGACGCGACAAACTTCCACGCGAGGCAACGACCCACGTCGTGTCGTTCATTAAGGCGTGTACCGCATCATTATAAATCTAAATAATAGTCCTTCCTGCTGGCTAATTGATTTCACCACACCTGGAGACTGAGTTTAGTGCCGCCGCTTCCGCTTCGTCGGAACAAAAGGCAGGTGAGAGCTGCGTAATGCAACAATAACAAGAAAAAACTTAAATGTAGATATAACACATGTTACCGTCGTTCCTGTGTCCTCTCTCAGCGTGGTGCTGAGACGGGAAATACAGCTGAGTTTTTGCGTATCATCGGCAAAGTCATGTTATCGCGTCGTAATTGGGGCCGCCTTCTGGAGGCGAGGGATGATAAGAGAGTCATTAGTCACCAGAGGTAATTATCAAAGAGGTCTAATGATAGTGGTTGGTGTTCAGTCCTCAAACACATCCCTAATGAACCCGACTGTCACACTGTTGACTATAAGAGGGAAAATACACACATTGTAGGACTTGGTACAGCTCTTGGGTAGCTTTCTCAGTCCATTATAATGGATGGTGGAAGATCAGAAGGAGTTTGAGGTAATCAGTCCCTCAATCTTAATAAAAATTATTTTATCTGGATTGATGGATTGATGACATCGGCTCTAGGCTGAGCGATTGATTACCCCAGACTCCATCTAATCTTCCACCATTCGTCTCTAGAATGGACTGAGGAAGCCACTAGCTGGTGAAACGCTTCCACAGTAAAGATACCCAAGTGTCTCATTCGTCAACATTTAGCTCTGTTTGGGCGAAACGTTGTTCCAGATAGTGCTGAGCTAGAGAGAAAACAATTATCACAAAACAATGGAAAGAATTTCAACTTGTGATCAGTATAATGTGATCCTTTATTGACAACGTTTCGCTCACACAGTGGGCTTTATCCATAGATGATGTTGGGTAAAAGGGCATAGATACAACTAATGTGACATTTTATTGTGGCAACGTTTCGCTCTCTAGGAGCTTTATCAAGCAGTTACAAATACAAGAACACAAAGGGGGAAGGGGGTATACAGGTGCCACGTGAAATGGAAGAGTCGGTTGGTAGGTAGGTGGGTGGGTATGTATGTAGGTAGGTAGGTAGGTATGTAGGTGGGTAGGTAGGTAGATATGTAGGTAGGTGAGTAAGTAGGCAGGTAGGTAGGTAGGGTGGGTGGGTGGTCGTGGTAACAGTAGTAGTAGTAGTAACGGCTTGACAAAGCTCTTGATGAGCGAAACGTTGCCACAATAAAATGTCACATTAGTTGCACCTGTGTCTATCTACCTAACATTTTGTCGGTAAATCTTCCATTATTACCAACAGAGATTATGCTATGAACTCTAGTCGTAAGAGACAACAGTCAATCAATAAACAGAAGAATGAACGGGGGTTCGAACCGTAGTCCTGAATTGTAGCAGGTTCAGCTTTGAGAGATATGAAAATAGATCTGCTGTCGGTCTACTGGGGCTGTGAGAAAGGAAAGTCTCTGACACAGATATTATTAGATTAATTAGGCAAATTAGATTAGTTTAGGCAATATTAAGCTATATTCTAATTTAAAATGATCGAAATGACAGTGGGCTAGCTAAATTTAAAATCGTTGAACAGTGAGATTCCTGAAGAATAACTCAAGAATACCTGGATACCTGTAGAATACCTGAAGGATAACCGAAGGATGCCTGAAGGATGCCTGGATATCTGAAGGATATATGAAGGATACCTGAAGGATGTCTATAGGATGCCTGGAAAATATCTGAAGGATACGTGAGGGATACTTCCGGGGGTCAAGACCTCGCTGCCCAGTGCCAGATTTGGTAAGTGTTGCGCTATCATGTTAGGTGCCATAGTTATTTAACTCCTTAAACTAGTTTTCTCGTATCTTTTCTAACCTTTTCTCATCCCGTTATTGCCAAGGATAAATGCAGTGCTCTGGGAACACTGCATACACTATCTGTCCTCCCCTCTCACCACATTAGCCTCACATATCTCACCCCTTTTCTCGTTCCCCGTAGATAAATCCTATGTTCATTTCCCTCTCCATGTCGAGCACAGGTCAGCCAGCATAGCAACAATCAGACCACTGATACCAAAAGCCTGTGTCAGATTTTCTCTGACTGATTTACCAACAGAAATATTCACTTTCGGACTCTGTCCTCCGGTTGATCTTGCTTCACAGATCCCAACATTCTTCTGTTCTTCCAAAGAAAACCAGGACTTTTTAGGTGACTGTATCATTCCTCATCTCTCAGTTTATTTCCTCTTTGTCCTTTTACCCTCTTCAGAATCTCAGATTTTACCGACAATTAAGTAAATAAGACACACTATGGCATTTTACTGGGAAGAGGTTTTCGCCCTAGTGGACCAAAACGTCTTCACAATAAAATACCATAAGCACTGTGTGTCTCGTTTCCAACAAAATTTCTTATTTGATCTCATCTCATAACACGATGTCTTACCCTCATCTTCAACGACACTGGTTCTGACTCACGGTATCGTAATGACACGATTGCCAACAACGCGTCGGTTTGGAGTTCTGAGACTCTCTGATCGTGGGTTCTAACCCCACCCGTGTTATGGTCTGGTTCTGACGCTGGTCATGAGGCGAAAAGATGCCGACTGGTATGGTAGAATAAATACAAATACATAACACGATTGTCAAACTAATCACGGAACGGGTGGGGTTTGAACCTAAGCCTAGGACTTAATTTGCCATGGGTTCAAATCCCACTCGTTCCGTGATAATCCTGCCATTTCTGCAACGATCCCTCTCATCCTACGACCTTCACCCTAACATCTTCCCAGCAATCCCTTCACTCTTCTTCCCACAACTCCAAGATGCTCTCCCAGGCTCACACTCAACGTGGCATTTGATTTATTCGCCAATCTGATCTCCAACAATCTGTCAGCATCCTTTATCAGGGTTGAGCATCTGCCATCTGATAGCAGCGATACATCAGCGCTTTTCCTGGCCCCGTCGGCCTGACACCCTTCATTAAAAACTGGTGTGTGGTATGCCAAACTCGAGCGCTTACCGTGTCTGCTATGTGTCCTCACCGTGTCCACGTCAGCTTCACGTCTCCTTGCATGTCATCTACATGTACAGGATGACCTGTGATGCTTCAGCAAGGTTCACTGCGACCAGCGTGAGACATATGACGTAAGAACATAAGAATGGAGGGACACTGCAGAAGGCCTACTGGCTTATACAAGGCAGGTCCTTATCAAAACCACCACTACCCAAAGCAACCCAAGAATTTACTCCCGTACCCGCGACACCAATCAAACCCAGCCCCTCCCACTCATTTATTTGTCCAAGCTCTTTTTAAAGCTACCCAAGGTCCTAGCCTCTATCACCCTACTCGGAAGATTGTTCCACGCATCCACAACTCTGTTCGAAAACCAGCATGATATGATATGACCTGAAGTGACCTGGCTTGTGAACTGTTCCTACTGAAAACAAACTATCAGACACCTCACCTCACTGATTACATCGACTCAAGGCCGAGGGACTGATTACCTCAAAGTCCTCCTGATCTTCACGATTCTCCTTTGTATGGACTGATGAAGCCACTGTGTGGCGAAACGTTTCCTCAATAAAGATACCTAAGTGTTGCATATGTGTCGGTTCTCTGAACCATTCATTTACGATAAAGCTCTTGGGGCAGGGAGTGTGTGGACCTAGTAGCGACCAGCGAAGAGGCGAGGCCAGGAGCTGTGAATCGACCCCTGCTACCACAAATAGGTGAGTACAAATAGGCGAGCCCTAAGATATACGACTACAACTGTACTATGAAAATCAGTTAAAAAAAAAAAACAGAGCCTATTTTCCACAGCGATGCCTTGAATCTTCCACACACCGAGAGCGAAACGTCTTTAAAAATAAAATCTTGCGATGTTTCACATATCTATGGCACTTCATTTCTTGAAGACCATTGGTATAAAGTACAGGCAAGACAACGTTATGTCCTCACAGACATTGCCTCTTCGAGGTGCTCTTAAAGTTGTCCTTTTTATTTGGCGAACGTTTCGAATGAATTCCTCGATGTTTTGACCAACATTCTTTTAATAATGAATTCTTGAGCTTTCATGCTTGCCTCGAGAATGATCGTCGTCTCAAAAGGGAACATTCTTGCTAACAGAGATTTTCAGAAATTGGGGTTTGGACTCCATGGATTTACAGATTGGTGAGAGAGAGAGAGAGAGAGAGAGAGAGAGAGAGAGAGAGAGAGAGAGAGAGAGAGAGAGAGAGAAGAGAGAGAGAGAGAGAGAAAGAGAGAAAGAGAGAAAGTTCATCCTTTTTTCCCAGATACTATGGACACCCAGTCAGTGCTAGAAGTGTGCCTCTCTCTCTCTCTCTCTCTCAACTCACATATATATATATAATATATTAATATATATATAATCATACTATAAATATATATTATATATCATAATATTACTAAATTTTTTTTCTCTTTTACATCGGACAGATTCCACCAAGGCAGAGTGGCCTCGAAAAAGATAAACTTTCATATCTTCACTCCATCACTGTCTTGCAGAAGGGTGCCTATACACTACAGTTCATAAAATGGCAGACATTTCACCCTCTTCAGAGTGCGCACTGTATTCCCATCTCCAGAACTCAAGTCCGACCTGCGGTTTCCTGAATCCTTCATAATGTACTTGCTCACACCAACAGCGTCATATTAAAACATAAGCCTCCATTACCTATCAATACGCCACACATGCTTGATCTTAAATCCAAGCCCTCGCTAAAACTTCTTGATCCTCCAACTTCCTAGGCCGACCTCTACCCCGCTTTCCTCCAACAGATTTATACACTCGAAGTCACTTGTCTCTTCCATTTCTCTACATGTCTGCAACATCTTCAACAATTCCTCTTCAGCTTCTGGAAGATCGTGTTTGGACATTCCCTACATCATTTCCAGAACTTGGAGTTGCTCGCATGATATTCACAAGGAACATTGACTAGACATGGAATGACATGGCCAGCTTGACTCCATGGTTGAAGATTAGAGCAAGTAGACAGCAATAAGAGAGAAAGAAAAAACAAGAAAGAAGCAGAAGAGAAAGACAGAGAGAAGAAAAGAAAAGCGAGAAGACAAGACAACATGAGAGCAGACACCTAAGACTCAGACAAGAGAAGAGAGAGTAGAGAGAGAGAGAAGAGAGAGAGAGAGAGCCCTGAGAAAGGCAGCAGAGCATATGAAGTCCCAGAAGAACTTCTACTCTCTGCACATTATAGATTACATCCGACGTGAAAATCAGATAGACAGCGAGTCCTCCACTTCCCTACCCCAGCAGAACGAGAGCTGAAACAGACTAGAGGAGGTAACTGAAGAGCCAGCCATTAGCATAGACGCCCAAACAATGTGGAGGAGAGCAAGGCAGTGGTGTCCTGGGCTCTCTGATGTACTGATCACATCGATAAAGGTAACCCTGGGCTTCGTTCAGATAACACTTGCAACGTTACGCTCACATAATTAAACGAAGATGACTCAGATATTGCGATACGTGGAGAATTTTACGATAATGAAGAGCGGAGCAGGACAGAGAGGAGGGAAGGAAAGGAAGAGTTGAACACCGAAGGTCAGATATTAATTATATTTCCCTTAAGTTCATCCTTTCTCTTCTCAGATACTATGGGACCCCACATGCTAGAAGTGCCTCCTTCTCTCTTCAATCTATAAATATATATATATATATATATATATATATATATATATATATATATATATATATATATATATATATATATATATATATATATATACACGCATCCCTCTATCCACTGATGGTCAACTGGATAAAGGATGTGTAATTTGTCCTGTTCTCACAGGGCTGGGCATTGTGACGCAGGATCGAGTCCTGATAAGCCGCAGACTCAGGGACAGGAAACGTCTTGAACCGTACGCAAGTGTCCTCAACAGACTCACGTAAGCGTAGTGATGCGATTGCAAACCATGGTACGGGTGGGGATTGAACTTGCGTACGTTTGTCCTCAACAGTTTGGATAATCACTTATACATTCACAAATATATATATATATATATATATATATATATATATATATATATATATATATATATATATATATATATATATATATTTGAAATTTTCAGGTTTAATCTACTTATTTCCATTCAAAAGACAAGAGTTCCTGGGGCAATTAGTTTTTGCAGGTCGCTTTCTGGGTACGACAACACGACTGACCAAGTTTTCCCTCACCTGTTGACCCTGTTCACCTGGCAGTAAGTAGTTGATTGTTGTGGGTGGCATCCTGGGAGGGGCCAGGTTTTGAAATGAGCTGAGGTTGGATAACAGCTCTTAACCTGTAAATGAGCTGAGATAGGAGAACCTAACATGTAAATTCAACGGACTGAAAAATATCGATTAAGCCCTGGGGTATTATAATTATTATTATTATTATAATTATTATAATTATTATCGGTAGTAGTAGCAATAGTCTATTCAAGTAGTAGTAGTAGTTGCAACAGTAGTAGTAATAGTAGTAGTAGCAGCAGTAGTAGTTATAGTAGTAGCAATAGTAGTAGTAGTAGTAGTAATAGTACAAGTAGTAGTAATAGTTCAAGTAGTAGTACTATTACTAGTAGTAGTAATAGTAGTGGAAACAGTACTAGTAGTAGTAATAGTAGTGGAAACAGTACTAGTAGTAGTAATAGTAGTGATAGCAATATATTCTACGGAAAACGCTAAACCCGTAGCAGACATGTACCGCCTGGAGACTGAGAGGTAAACAGACTTGGTCCGAAGAGGAGGCAGGTAGCAACAATTCCCTGGATCATCATTCCCTCAAGCACACCTGGTGTAGAATGATGAACACTCAATGCCATTTCACAAAAAAATTAATTTGTTGCAGGTGTGGTAAACACCACACCTGCAACATCTACACCTGCTACAACACAAGCTTACACCCTTTATACAAGCAACATGCCTCAGCTACACCCTGATCTACATATCTACACCTGTTGTACACCCCACTTATTATTTGTGCCTACTTACAGCTGTTGTACAACACATGCATACACAACCTCATTTAGGAGAGGGAAATGACGAATGTTTCGGGCCGACCTTAACCATTGACAATTCAACCCTTCCATTCGTGGTATCATTAGATATCTGTTACAAGTACTCAGTGTCAACCTCCACCAGTACGAGTACTAACATGGTAACACAACTAATTTAGTAGAGGTAGTTGTACTCTACATCCTTCATCCATGCACTAATTACTCTCTCGTAGTAGATTAATGGTCCAAGTCGGACCGAAACGTCGCCGCAAGTTACAGACTCCTAAGTGAAGGTATTATTCCAGTCACGGTATTGTGACTATTTACTTCTCATCCATTTCCACCTCTCCTGTAAATTCCTGTATCTTTTCCTTCCATTTTTTTTATGTCGGCAGTAATTGGAGGAAGGGTGAGCGGGTAGAGAGCCTTCTGCTTTTCTATCCTTCATCCCTCCACATGACTAATACACCATGGTCCTTAATCTATGTAACAATAGTAGGCACTTTACAACAGATAGTCTCTGCTGTTTGTCTTACCCACGTACTATCATCGCCACTACCAGCAGTTACAGTGACACCAACTACCCAAGCCTCCCCACCACCAACTAGTCAACCAACAACCCCTGGGCTAGCTTGCCCCGACAGAGTCATTTATTGGGGTAGCGTCTACGGAGTCGGGAGGAGCCTCAACCATCGCTCGCTGGCGGGCAAGAACTCCGTCCACAAGATATATTGCCCACTAATGACCCAAAATTATCAAGTTACGTGTCAACACACCTCACACTTTTCCCCGTACTCCCACCGCTCGTTGGGTTGCTGTCGTCCGCGACCCATTTCCCCGTCTTCTATGCTAAGTAGCCTCGTATCGAAGTGGTTTCTCCGCTCGCTACGCTTAGCTAACGACATACGCATTCAGAGGCTACTCTCTGGACATCCATACGCTTCATAAATATAGATAATTACGCAGGCGTAAGCTTTTATGAAAGGGATAACCCGGAGAAGTTGAGATGCAAGGAATCGAACGAGGCTACACTTGGCAGTTTGCATAATAATGGGTATGGTAATAGCTTGGCTGATCATTTGAATTTTATTGCCTTCCAAATCACTACGTTCTCCGCTGCCAGTTTAATAAAGTTCTGACTAATGACAACCTAGGATATTATTAAGACTTACTTAAAATACATATATTCTGCGAGTCCATTGTCTGTGCAGTGTTGGTACAGGGCTGTGAGGTGCCCTAGCATAAAGACTTACCACCTGAGGCCTAAGTGACTCTCAAAGTAGCCTAGGCAGCCGATCATGGGTCCCCATAACCATTCATTTCGAGAATAATTATCCGATTTTGATTGGCATAATTAGCCAGCACGCGATCACGGAAGAGGCAGTGACGCGCCACTGGAACCTAAGTGTTCTTAAATTGGATTAGCCAATACACTGGTAAAACACATTAGTTTTAAGTTAACTACATAAGTTTGATGAATTAGACACATGTGTGCAACACTTAGGTATCTTTACTGTGGAGACGTTTCGCCCACCAGTGGCTTTGTAGATTAAGACACAAGTGCAACACTTGGGTATCTTTATTAGGAGACGTTTCGCCCACCAGTGGCTTTGTAGATTAAGACACAAGTGCAACACTTAGGTATCTTTACTGTGGAGACGTTTCGCCCACCAGTGGCTTTCTAGATTAAGATATTTGTGCAGCAGTTTAGTATTTTTATTGATGAAAAGTTTCGCCAACCCAAATGTTTCACATTGTGTTTTATACCTTTTTTTTTCAATGACCACAGTGCAGGTACCCGAGTTTAGAAATACACATGAGCAGACACTAGGACATATTAAAAAACGTTTCGGTTTTGGAACCTTGATCACTTCAGAAGTGATCAAGGTCCCAGGACCGAAACGTTTCCTAATAAATATGTCCTAGTGTTTGCTTACGTGTCTTTCTAAACAATTTTCTTTATATAGAGTACATCGAGTCGGTACTATGTACCGTCTCGATGTAATTATGTACTAGCTCCTCTAACCTTCCTGTGTTAATGTGACTTGTAAATAGACCAAGTCGGACCGAAACGTCGTCATAAGTCTCTCCTATGTTTGGGTTTTTTGTGTATTGTTCCAGTCACGGTATTGTGCCTTTGACTAAGTCTCATCACATGCTGTGTCCTGTCATAGTTGGATTGTATGGTGTTGTTTTCCTGTACCTGTTACCTGTTCCCTAAAATATGGGGGTGTATATATATATATATATATATATATATATATATATATATATATATATATATATATATATGTCGTGCCGATTAGGTAAAACTGGTCAAT
>WNWK01000228.1:10000-72500 GCA_009830355.1 Cherax destructor | reverse complement strand
TGCTGCGACATGCAGATGGTAGTGCCAAAATTTGGCGTAGACCTTTGAAATGTTATGGAACGAGAAATTTGCAGCATAAATGTGCAGCCGACAAATCTGCAGCAACTGCATAATGCTATCATGTCAACATGAACTAAGATCTCTAAGGAATGTTTCTAGCACCTTGTTGAATCCCTGACACGAAGAATTCAGACTGTTCTTGGGGGTTAAAAAGGGCCCCTACCTAGTACTAGAAGGGTGTACCTAATAAAGCGGCCTGTGAGTGCATTACTTTTATGTCTAAAAATGTGTCTTGATTGCATATATACGCAACAACTTCAAGGTCATGCCTCCGCTTAGTCGTTGCAGCGAGATAATGAACTTGAGCGACTCAAGGGAGCGCAAAGAGCTAGGGAGACTGATGTCCCTTGTGTACGCCATGCCAGTCTCGTTAGCGCCGTAGCTACTTCGCTCGATGTACGGGAGCGCCCTGACGGGAATAGCAAAGGACCAGAGGTCCGTATTAGGTGTGTAGTGGTGTTGGAGGGGACCACCCTAGCCGTGCTGTCCCTCTCTTGAACCAGGGAGTCCGAATGCTGGATTTCGAACCCGGGATTCCATGTCAGGAATTTAGTAGCCGGACTCGATATTCGAGATTCCGTATTCGAGATTCTGAGCCTGGGATTCCGTTCCCAGGACACCACAACCAGTATTCCGAGCAACCATACTCACTCAACTCATACCCAACCATCCATACCCCCACAATGGTCCAAGTCGGACCGAAAGGTCATTACTTTTCCCTCACCTAAGTACAGGTTATGTGTGTATTTTTCATCCAAGACTCACGAAATCGTAATGACACACTCTGACCGCGGGTTCGAACCTCACCCGTGGTTTGGTTTCCATCCAAGAGTTTGCGACTTTTTAATCTCTATCCATACTCCCACTGGCTTTCCATCACTACCCCACCACCATCCAACCCCACCTCCACCACCACCAACCCGTCCATCCCCAACACCAGAAGCCCTCGACAAACACATGGCTTTGAAGGTATTAACAAAACCTACCATTTAAACAATTTCCTTCGACTTTCTTTTGTCTGGGGTCAACAAAGCTGTGGATAATTCACTTAATACCCTTGTGTTGCCAGTGAGTCAGGTCACAGTGGGCGGAGTAGGTGGGGCGGGTTTCAATGAAGGTGACTAAAATTAACACTTGACCCTTACAGATCTACACCTTCAACAGTGGTGGTGGTGGTGGTGGTGGTGGTGGTGGTGGTGGTAGTGGTGGTGGTAGTAGTGGTGGTGGTGGTGGTGGTGGTAGTGGTGGTGGTAGTAGTGGTGGTGGTTGTGGTGGTAGTAATGGTGGTGGTAGTTGGTGGTCGTCGTATTGGTAAGCTTCTATGTGCGGGTTATTTGTGTATTGTTCCAGTCACGGTATTGTACCTTCTTGTTCTTTAAAAAAATAGTGGTGGTGGTAGTAGTGGTGGTGGTTGTGGTGGTAGTAATGGTGGTGGTAGTTGGTGGTCGTCGTATTGGTAAGCTTCTATGTGCGGGTTATTTGTGTATTGTTCCAGTCACGGTATTGTACCTTATTGTTCTTTAAAAAAAAAATAGGTTAGATTTAAATCATTTAAGTTACATTAGGCTCGATTAGATTAAGCTAAACCCCGTTAAGTTAGGATAGATCAATTACGAATGCACTATAAAAACCTATGCAATTGCACATCAATATATTACAATACGTCATAAGCACTTTTCGCCCAAAAACTGTTTTTTTCCACCTCGAGATTAGAAAACTGAAGATTCATACCCCCTATTTAAAATCCATATGGTATTTTTATTCAGTAACTTTCACAGGAGCAGGTTTTTTTATTGACAAAAGTGTGAAAAAATATTCATAATAATAATAACAAATAATAAATAATAAATAATAATAATATCAGTGTTTACATTTTCAAATCTTCAATCGTCTCCCCTACGGTCAGGAACTTGGTCTCTCCACATTGCTGAAGTCAGGAGTAATTACTGCCAACGTGGCTGCAACATTTATCAATCCACAATACTGTGGCTGCAACATTTCAGAACTAACCCATAGTATGTTGCTCCAATGTTTCGCAACTAACCCAGAATGCAATGTTGCGAAACATACAGCACATGGACACAAAAACCCTGTCAGATCCAGTTATAGCTTCAAGCTCAGGCCAAATGGCCCACCTGGGTCACCTCAGAGTGGACCTACCTATCACGACCCTACTTATTACCCCACACTTCATCTAATCACCGTTGACCTCACCTTACTGACACTACCTTCTGACCTCACCTCACCTGTTTGAGGTCACTTCACCGGCTACGTTAGTATATATATATATATATATATATATATATATATATATATATATATATATCGTACCGAATAGGTAAAGCTTGCGATTCTGGTTTAAATAGCAACGCTCTTCTTGCCGAATAAGACAAGCGAAAATTTGTGTTTCCAATAATTTCGCAAAAATCCTTCTGAACCTAACGAAAAAAAATATATTTTATTGTGTTTATTATTAAATTATTGTAAACTTATCTAAAATATATTTAGTTGGTTTAGGCTAAATTAAAAGCGCTTGTTATAATAAGGTTAGATAAGTTTTCTAAGGTTCTTTTGGTACAAAAAAAAATATTAATTTTTACATTAACATAAATGAAAAAAAATATCTTTAAATGTATAACAGAAAATATTATAAAGGATTTAATTTTAAATGAGATGCTACTAGTTGACCAATTTTACCTATTCGGCACGACATATATATAATTCAGTAGCCTTTGGTGTTATCATTCATTTTTGTTGTCCTATCTTTCATAACTTTAATAAATTTTTAAAACTATCTTTGATATTTACATTATTTATTTTTAATGCTATTGTTGAGCTGTTTTAGTCTATCTTCGAACTATCTTGTGCTATCTTGAAACTATGGGTAGAAATCCTACAGTCTCGTATTTGAAGTGATTTTTGACAGCATAAGGAAGGCCTCTGGCAACAAGCTAATATTCCCGTCAACAGATATTTTTACCATTAACAGAACACAACTAATTTATCTTCCACAGCTAATAAGAACATAACTCATGAAATCGTAATGACACGATAGCAAGAACTCATCTAAAATTAAGACTTTTCTAAAATTTTCTCTTATACGGTTGAAGATATATATTTTTTCATTTATGTTAATGTAAAAATTTTAATTTTGCACCAAAAGAATCTTAGAAAACTTACCTAACCTTATTAAAACAAACGCAATTTAATTTGGCCTAATCCAACTAAATACATTTTCGATACGTTTACAATAAGAATGGAGGAACACTGCAGAAGGCCTACTGGCCCATACAAGGCAGATCCTTAAAAAATAAGCCTAAAATATCCTGGATATCAAAACTAGATATTAAAGCTGGAATAAATAACTAGCAAAAAACACATATTATTAATGTGTTTGTTGGGGCTCACTTCACTATTTACATTAATACGCTTTTGATGCTGGGGGGAAATAGTCCTGGGATTTATAACATGTCTCCCAATGTCAAGGTGATAAGTGACTTATTTTTTGCGTGTGGGTTTAGCAAAGATGACTTAACTGATGTAGAAAAAAGCGAAATAAGTGTAAATTTGTTTATTGATTAATCACGTCACGAAAAAAAAAAAACATTCAGAAAACATGAAGGTGTTTGAACCTTGAAAATTATTCAAGATATGATTCGAGGCCTGGTCATGGACCTGGCCTCGGGGGCGTTGAACTTCCCGGAGCACCCTCCAGGTATACTCCAGGTATATGAGATGAACTTATGGTATATCAGGTTTGAAGCCGCTCGAGAGGATCATTAAAGATGTGCGTAGCCTCATCATTTAGAGATTGAAATGTCAATGTGCACACAGTGGAAGAGAGATTGAAGAGAGAGAGAGAGAGAGAGAGAGAGAGAGAGAGAGAGAGAGAGAGAGATGGCACACCTCTCGAAGTATGTACAGTAAGTGGTAGAGGCCTGAACCATACATAGCTTTAAGAATAGATATGATAGGGCTGGCGAAGCCAGGAAAGGGGGAATCCAATAGTAGCCAGCTTGAATGGCAGGACCAGGAGCCAAGACTCAACCCCTGCAACCACAAATAGCTGTGAACAGATATTACAACTCTTTCTTAACCTACCAACCTTTCTATCAGTTACAATTATTTTATAACTCACCTCTTTCTCTTTTGTCCCTCCCTCTCATTCTTCCTCTTTCTCCTTCCTTCTGTTTCCTTCCTGCTTCCTCCTCTCCCTTGCACCATATCCGCCCTTTCTGGGGGAGGGGAAGTGGGGAGGGGAGTGGCAATATCAGTGGAACAAGGGTTTGCTGTTGAGTACTCTGTTGCTCAACCAGATATATCTCCCTCATCTAGTTCTTTCAGCACACGGCTTTTACTTACATAGCATCTCTCTCTCTCTCTCTCTCTCTCTCTCTCTCTCTCTCTCTCTCTCTCTCTCTCTCTCTCTCTCTCTCTCTCTCACAAACACACAGTCATAGAGTTGTCAGGAAGTGGAATAGCCTAGAAAGTGACGTAGTGGAGGCAGGAACCATACATAGTTTAAAGACGAGGTATGATAAAGCTCATGGAGCAGGGAGAGAGAGGACCTAGTAGCAATCAATGAAGAGGAAGGGCCTGGAGCTATGAATAGACCCCTGTAACCAGAAATAGGTGAGTACACACACACACACACATCTGACATGCAAATGTCTGAGAATGAAGTATAAATATACAATGAAAAATATGTTCTCATTTCTCAAAATTGAAAATAGGCCTATTTAAAAAATATTAGAATCGTAAGCCGCTTTCACGGAAGGGGGGGAAGATAGATATTCACCCTGTCGTTTAACGACTAAATGCATTTAGTATATATATATATATATATATATATATATATATATATATATATATATATATATATATATATATATATATATATATATATATATATAAACAAAATAACCACAGTGAAAAAATATTGAATTTCCAAGCTGTTTTGTGATTTCTCAAATTATCAATGTCGTTTTTACTGGAATAAGAACGATATTTTAATAATTATTATCCACGGTGGGCAAAACTAAGTGAATTTAATTTAATTTTAATCTCAAATTAAAAATAACAGCATTGGTTTAAAATATATTCAACACAGCAGCTTCAAATATTCTGAAAACAATGTGAAAAAGGGAGAGAATTCGTCTCTGCAAGAGTCCTATTTTCACTAATGGATTAAATAACTGGGACTCACAGGACCGCATCAAGGATTGCAAAAAAAAAAAACACCATGCCATTCCTACACACAAATGAACCATTGCTTCACCCGAGTCTCTAATATTCTAATATCCAGCGGTCAAAAAACAAGAGAAATTGGCTTTTATAATGACAAACTGGCCGGGTGAGTAATGAACACGTATTCCAGCATTTCGCCAAAGCCACCTGTTAGTACATAGCTACATGAACGTCCTCTGGAGGTTTCAGTCTTGATGAAGCAGCGTGATAACGACTCGACACCGGTTCATATGAGACGTAATTAAATCACTTGTTGTAATGGCCGCACATTCCTTCTGGGCATCAGCATTCAGTGAGATTTCTCATCAGGAGGGTACATACCCACTCTGATGAATCATGGTGGTTAATCAAGCGGACGGAGGATACCGTTTCTGCAGACCTGCTCACTACAGACTGAGCAAGACGAAGCAGCAGCAGACAGAGACAACCTCGGTCCCTCCAAGACCAAGTGAAACACTTAAACTGTCTCTTAAGAATGCCTCGAAACAAAGGATTTTTTTGTACACGTTTTCAGTGTTTTTTTAATGTTCCGATAAAAACAAAAAACAAAATCTCATCGCTTGGCGAACGATTCATTTACAAAGATTTACGACTCCCTGTGAAGCGATCCGAAGATAGCAGCATTTCTACCTGAGAAATGCCCGCAAAAATACCCCCTTAATCATCGGGATTGAAACTTTTGACTAATGTTGGAGCTGGTGTCTTCGACGGAGATACCTTGATCACTGTGGCGGGCCCTTGATTGGAGGGATTGGAGCTACCCTCCCTTCACGTCATTCCCATTTAACAATAATAATAAAATAAGTTTACATATACACACACAATATATATATATATATATATATATATATATATATATATATATATATATATATATATTATAGTTTCTAAATCTAAGGTTTACGAAACTAAAATCTACGAACGTAAAGTTTATCATTTTGATTACATTATCTTGTGAGTTTTGTGGTACTTAGATCAATTTAAAAAATTACTCAATTCCATTAATCAAAATTTCGTAAAACACAATTATATCTTTTCTTTGATAGAAAATCACTTCATGAAGAAGATACACGTAGGGGTGTCTTCACTGGCGAAACGTTTCGCCTGCGCAGCAGACTTTTTCAGTTGAATACAGGTAAATATAACACTGGAAACAGTAGAATTAATTTTGAGGGGATCAGTCCCTCTAGCTTGATAAATGCGTTGGTGAGGTAGGGGCGGAGGAGTCAGTGGGCGGCAGAAGAGGCTGCAATGGGCGGTTGTGGAAGGGGCGGGAGGTGCCAGATAAAGCCGCCATTTGGACGTCACCTTATCGGTGGTAATTTGTCGCCGCCGAAAATGAGGGGCGGCGGCGGCAACGACAGCGGCCGCCCTGCAATGGATCAGAGAATATCTGACAGGGAGGCAACAACGAGTCATGGTACGTGACGAGATGTCAGAGTGGGCACCTGTGACAGAGGGAGTTCCACAAGGAGTCAGTCTTAGGACCTGTACTGTTTGCATATGTGAATGACATAACTGGAAGGATAGACTCAGAAGTTGTCCCTGTTTGCAGATGATGTGAAGTTCATGAGAAGAATAAAACCCAGTCGAGGATCGAGCAGGACTACAAAGATTAGACCTGGACAGGCTCGAAGCCGGCAGTAATCTACCTTTGAAAACCTGCCAAATGTAAATCATGAATATCGGGAAGGAGCAAGGGACGTCGACAGAGTATAGTCTAGGTGGCCTAGAGACTGCAAGCCTCACTCAAAGAAAAGATCTTGGGGTGAGTATAATACACACATCTCTAGGCACATCAATCAGATAACTCTAGCATACGCTGGAAACTAAGAATAGTTAATACTCACTAAGAATCATTCAAGATCTATACCATATACATCAGGCCCATACTGGAGTATCAGCACATTTGGAACCTACACCTGGTCAAGCACGTCAAGAAATTAGAGATAAGTGCAAAGGTTTGCAACAAGACTAGTCCCAGAGCTAAGAGATTGTCCTCAGAAGAAAAGGTTAAGGGAAATCGGCCTGCGACACTCAGGGACAGGAGGGTATAAGGGAGACATGATAATGACATATAAAATACTGCGAGGAATAGATAAGGTGGACAGGAGACAAGATGTTCCAGGGGGGAACAGAAAGCAAGGGGCATAATTGGAAGGTTGAAGACTCCTAGAGTCAAAGGGATGTTAGGAGTCATTTCTTCAGTCATAGAGTTGTCGCGAAGGGAATGCTTAGAAAGCGACATGTGGAGGCAGGAACCATACATAGTTTAAGACTAGGTTTGATAAAGCTCATGGAGCAGTAGAGAGGACCTAGTAGCAATCAGTGAAGAGGCGGGGCCAGGAGCTATGACTCGACCCCTGCAACCACAAATAGGTGAGTACACACAAAGAATTTGACTAGAGCTACGAGAATTACTTGCAAACATGCACAGCTTCACTCCTGGCTAGGTGAGAATACATGGCGGCATAAATCTCGATAGTGAGAAAAGAATACTTGTGTAAATCCACTTTAGTAGTTATCATACATCTTAGACTATGGCCTATGATAACCTATTATCAAATGGAAATGGAGAGGATAACTGCGTTATCTTATTCGTCTCGTGGCTGGGGCGACGTTTGCTAGTGTTTACCTGGTGACGATAGGAGGGAGAAAGATGTTTAAAATAGGGAAGAAGAAATTAGATGTTTGACATAGGCAAGAAGAAGTTAGATGTTTGAAATGGGAAGAAGGAACTGAAGGGGAAAAGAAAAGCAGAAAAGGGGAAACGGAGAATAAGGAACATCAGAAGAAAAGGGACTTGGAAGATGGAAACAGAGGTGTAAGAGCGAATAAAAGACGTGAAGAGAAAAAGATGAAGATGGATGCATACAGACAGCGGTAGTGCAAACATTCGTGAGAAAGTCTGTTTGTTTAGTGCACAACAGTTTGTGGTATGAAAATCTGGGAAATGTGAGAAGGATACAGGCTATCTTCGTGTAGTGCGTTTGCTAGATGTTCTGTTGCTGGTAGTTAAAGGGGGGAGTGAAAAGTGTAGTCTACAACAGTTCTGTTGCTGGTGTTAGGTGCTACAACAGTTCTGTTGCTGGTAGTCAAGGCTGAGGAATTTTTTAGGTGCTACAACAGTTCTGTTGCTGGTGTTAGGTGCTACAACAGTTCTGTTGCTGGTGTTAGGTGCTACAACAGTTCTGTTGCTGGTGTTAGGTGCTACAACAGTTCTGTTGCTGGTGTTAGGTGCTACAACAGTTCTGTTGCTGGTGTTAGGTGCTACAACAGTTCTGTTGCTGGTGTTAGGTGCTACAACAGTTCTGTTGCTGGTGTTCGGTGCTACAACAGTTCTGTTGCTGGTGTTAGGTGCTACAACAGTTCTGTTGCTGGTGTTAGGTACTACAACAGTTCTGTTGCTGGTGTTAGGTACTACAACAGTTCTGTTGCTGGTGTTAGGTACTACAACAGTTCTGTTGCTGGTGTTAGGTACTACAACAATTCTTGCTGGTGTTATTACCAGCTGCTTAGCTACAACAATTCGTTGTGTTAGGTACTAAACAATCTGTTGCTGGTGTTATTTCTACAACAATTCTGTTGCTGGTGTTTACTACAACAGTTTTGCTGGTGATATAAACAGTTCTGTTGCTGGTGTTTGGTACTACAACAGTTCTGCTGGTGTGATATATTCCAGCTCTCTCATACTGTTTTTTCTAAGACTGTAAAAAAATCTTCAGTCTCAAAGTAAACAAAAGAGAAACAGGGTATCAGTCACTAAAGATAGGTAAGGAGAGTGATGAGCAGTATATTGTGGGATTAAGTGTGACTTTGGCCTCACATGCTCTCTCATATCTACACAAAGTTGTAAACAGAGAGAGGTGTGTATCTTTCTGTGTATATTCGCTGAGAAATTTGTATATCATAGTGTATATATACTGAAAGGTGTATATCTCTGTGTATATTCACTGAAAGATGTGTATCTCTTTGTATATGCACTGTATGGTGTGTATATGTGTATTCTCTGAAAGGTCTCTCTCTCAGTGCATATACACTGAAAGGTATCTCAGTGTGTATGCACTGATACTCACTAAGATGTGTATATCTCAGTTTACATTCACAGAAATATACGTATCTCTCAGTGTTTATGCACTAAGAAGCTTCGTTCTCAGTGCATATACACTGAGAGGTGTGTATCTCAGTGTATATACTCCGAGAGAGGTGTAGCTCATTGTATATACACTAGGAATTTCATCCCAATTTTAGGTCCTAAAGTATAACACGAAGGTATTAGGAACTAAAACAGTTCTGTTGCTGTAGTCACAATGGCCCTTGCGTAGTCGATAGCCATTTAATCCCATTAAATACCCCACTTATCTCACATCTTCCAATCCACTTGAATCCTCAGTAAACGTCTATCAATGTTCAACACACCATTGTCAAAACATTCACCTGAATGTTTTTTCCCCACATTTTACAGACACTGTTGAATGTTGATGTTTCTTAAATGTAACCACAGATTCGTGTTGAAGGTCACAGCAAAATGTACAAAATGAAAAATGAACTCTATGTATAATGAACAAAAAAGGCACAATACCGTGACTGAAACAATATACACATAACCTGCACATGGGTGAGAGAAACTATGACAACGTTTCGGTCTAACTTGGACTATTAACTAGGCACAAACTAACACACGAAGGTAAAGGAGTCAGTGTATATACTTAGGGCAGGGACTGGACAAAGAGAGAAGGAATAAATGGGAAGTAGAGAGATTAGTGGTATTAGTAGTAGTAGTAGTAGTAGTAGTAGTAGTAGTAGTAGAGAATAGTGGTAGCTGGACAAAGTGAAGCAGCTCCCTCCTTTATGCCATTGAGATGCTCTTGATCCAAGGAATTGTGGCTATCCCTTCCCTTCATGGACCAATCCTGATTATCATAAATAACAGGTCATGTAACGCCCCTACTGTTTAGCGCTTCTCAGTGATTATAAAAAAAATAATTATTATAACTATTCTTATTATTATTATTAGAATTTGTAGTATTATTATTATTATTCTTTGACTGTTGGACGTCCAACAGGTTTGCATGAGTGTTAGATAGGAGTGAGCGGAGACAATTGGTTTTTGTGACTTGACGTGCTGTTGGAGTGAGAGCAAGGGAACAATTATGAATGGGAACGGGGAAACCGGTTAGCCTGACTTGAGTCCTGGAGGGGTTGGGTATTCTGCAGTTCAGAGGGTCATCTGAACTGTAAACACTCTTCTGGCAAGACAGCGATTGAATGAGTGACGGTGAAAGTGTTTCTTCCTTTTCGGCGGGAGACTGCCGGTGAATATATATATATATATATATATATATATATATATATATATATATATATATATATATATATATATATATATATATATATATATATATAAGGATTCTTACAGCACTTTAAGAATGAAGGATAATTATTTTCAGGAAGCTCCATTTCCTTGGATGAAGAGCCCTACATCAGCCAAGCAAAGGTCGCTACAGATGGGGTAGAGCCTCGCGATAGACATGTTCCTTCATACCCTCTCCGATAGACTTATCACTGACGAGCCTTGCTTAAAAACTATCAGCTGGGAGAGTCTGGGATACTCCCGTGTGAGCTATGTGGGCGGGGGATGGTGGGCGGTGGGCTGTGGGTGGGTGAAGGTGGGCGGTAAGTGTGGGATTGTTGGTGGCCACAAACATGGCCAGGTGGTGGCCACAAACATGGTCAGGTGGTGGCCACAAACATGGCCAGGTGGTGGCCACAAACATGACCAGGTGGTGGCCACAAACATGACCAGATGTCTCGCTATCACTGTAAACATGGAGACACTTATCTGTTGATTCTTTACTCCACTTAGAGCCTGAATCAGCTGTAGAACAGCCACACCATGCGTCACACCCTTCCTGTGTCACACCCTGTGTCACACCCTACTATGTCACACCAAGCAGCATCATATAACAAGCTATGAGAGATGAGAGATGTTATGGATGGTGATAAGTTAATGATTTTAATTACAAGGAGAAAATATCTCAGACAAGAAATTTATATCTTTCCTAGAAAAACTGCAAAATAATAATAATAATAATAATAATAATAATAATAATAATAATAATAATAATAATAATAATAATAATATAGCAATAATAATAAAAATGATAATAAAAATAATATCAATAACTATAATAATGAAAGTAATTATAGCAATAATAATAAATATAATAATTATAACAATAGTAATAATAATAATCGTTATTTCTAGGAAGTAGTATATCGTGCGACTGCTACAGACCTGGTTGACGTCATAGAAATAATTCTTGCCATAGAATTAGCAGCTTCGCAAAAGTTTTAACAAATTCAACTGCAAATACCCCCCTTCGCTCCTAAAGAAACGTTTCGCCCTTCAATGGTAAAAACTTGTCCTTGATACAATGCCCCAATTACCGCATATATGTCTCCTAATGAGCCTTTGTATTCCTGGCAGACATAACACACGTGAATGTTCTGTGTCTTAGCTGACACAGCAGACAACACTGTTTTTGATACGTAAATAACCCGCACATGGGAGAGGGAATCTTAGCACGACGTTTCGGTCCGACTTGGATAATTTACTAAGTCACACTGTAACTGTAAATAGTCCAAGTGGGAGCGAACCGTCGTCGTAAGTTTCTGTATATGTGAGGGTTATTTGTGTATTGTTCCAGTCACGGTATTGTGACTTTTATTGTTCCTTTTCAATGATACTTGGGCACATAAAAGGCTTTCCACAAGAGTCTTAGCTTACACGGCAGACGACACTTTTTTAATGATACAGTACCCCTTAGTTAATAATCCCAGGAAAGCTACAGTGGACATTTATACTTGGTACTCATCATGAACTGTGTAAAGTACTGGTTGACCCATTGTTGTTGACGAGAACCTTGATGTTAGGAGAGTTTCTCAAGACTGGTCTTCAAGGCTATGTTTTCCTTGCTTAAAAGGCTTTGTTCAAGATACATTCAATGGATTTAGATTGGAACCCATATTGGTACGTATTGTCCAGACATTGATAGTGTATACACTATGAGTAGCTCTCAGCTGTTTTGTATGATTATCTACATTCATAATACCTAAAATTCACCACGTGTTGAAGTATATTAAATCAGATTCGAAAATACGCATTGTACGCTTGTTTTGGACTCACTGTTACCAACACTGATACGGTAACTCAAGTCAAAGAAAAACCTCATCCCGAAAATTCTTAATTAGTAGCCATGAATAAAACTAGCACTATATATGTTATTTGTTCTCCTCGCTTGCCAAAAGAAGGACATGAGGTCTTTTATGTCCTCACTTGGTTAGGCAAGGACATGAAGTTTTTCATGTCCTCCAGAGAAAGGACACGGACATGGGGTTTCGTGTCGACGTCTATTAAAGGGAAATAGTAGGTGATTTTGATGATCTCTGGTTCAGATGGAGACCTGAGCCTCAGGTAACTATAAAATATATATTATACTGTTACAGATTTGCAGATATTCAACGATATTCTCATTGCTAATATTTGTATATGCTGATTTTCCTTGACGGACGAAAACGATTTCAACTGCAACTGGTGCATAATTGACTTTACTGATTGTGTGTCAACTTACCTTGCTGATGGTGTGTCAACTTTTTGAAGGTGTGTCAACTTACCTTGCTGATGGTGCCAGCTGTCCCACGACGAGTTGTTAGCTTTCAGTTACCTGCAAGGTAAACAAATTTATTAATAGACGCGTCCCAGGCCCCCTAAAAAATATTTTTCAGGCCATACCTTCTGCAAGGGTCTCCAGTCACATCTCTTATCCAAACTTTTAAAAAGTATTCCAAGTTTCGGTTGTGAATGGTATAACCATTTGTTGGACATAATACCAGTGATGGGTATTCCAAGTTATCCCCGTTATCCCCATCACTCGTTCAAGAAGTAATACCCTTCATCTATACCTTTTCTAAGATTCCCTTCAGCCACCTTCAGGAAGTATCCCTGGTTATACCCACACCTTCAGGCATACTTAACATATAATTTAGAAACTTTGGGATATATTATAAACTTACTTTAGTATGCCATAAAAAAATTCTCACGACATATTGGAAACAAAATTATCTTCACAGAGCTTAAAATAACATTTACCTTTCCATGACGGTAGATGATGCCAGGTGGTGCTGGCGCCAGCTGGTGCTTAGCTCTCACCCCCCTCTACAAACACTTTAAAATACATAAACGTTTCGTCTACAAACACTGGTCTAAAAATACATTTTTATGTCGGCAAAAATCTTCGTCTAAAAACACTTTTCTGCAAATAGTTTTTTCACCAGTGAATGCACTGACTAGAAACACTTTTCATTTACAAACACTTTCATTTACAACACTTTTCATTTACAAACACTATTCGTTTTCAAACACTATTCGTTTACAAACACTATTCGTTTACAAACAATTGTATTCCTTTTTGTCTACAAACACCTTTTATTCTACACTTTTCTTGTTTACGAACACTTTTTTGGCTACCAAAACCATTTTTTTTCACTTACAAACACTTATCGTTTACAGACACGTTTTGTTTACACTTTTTCGTTTCACTTTCATTTTTCTTTACACTTTTGATTTACAAACAATTTCGACCTACTCTCTCCTTTTACAAGTACTTTCCAACTTCTCTCCATATACCAACTTTTACGTCTTCAAATACATTTCTTAAGGCTATATACAAATATATTTATATCAAACGTATAATACACACAGTGAAAGATATAAATCTCTGTGTATATACATTATGTATCTCAAGTTGTACGTGATTTTGTATATTAAAGTACGGAGGCATGGCAAGTTAAGCCTCTTGCAGTCGCGTGTACGTTTGAAATACTGAGGAGAAAGAGATCTGAAGAGTATTGATTCGGAGCTTCAGAGGGTTCCTAGACCAGATTCAGAAGTTTCGCACGACTGAAAGCTCTTCCTGGACAGCTTTTGAACTCTGAAGTTCTACAGGAAGAGAATCTTAGCTATACAGTTGTTCCTGAACAGATCTAGAGCTCTGAAGTTGTTCCTGAACAGATTCCTAGCTATAAAATTCTTCCTGGTCAAATTTACAGCTTGAAAAAACAGGCAACTCCTACTGCGTCAGGAAGACTTAAGATACAGTACATATACAAAATATATAAAAACATATATAAATATACACAGGCATTCATATTTTTATATTGCGTTACATTAGAACTTTATGACATTAATTTTGCTTATGAGACGTGGGGGAAACCTTTTTTCGGATCTCTCAGCGACCGAAGCAGATCAAGGCTTGGTTTAAAGCCTATCTACTACACGACGATCATGAGAGGCATTCACTTCTCGGTGTATATATTCTTGTGTATATACCTCGGAGTATACAAAGGTTGGACAAAATAATATAAACACCTGCTGACTGAACTGTTGGACTGTTGTATTAATTCCTCAACGAGCTGGGGTTAATTTAGCTGTGAATGGAGAACCATCCCATATTGAAAATAGAAGATATTATAGAACAAGGTGTTATATTATGTTGTCCAACTCTGTTTATGTACTTGTAAAGGGACTGATTACCTCATCTTTTGTATATAGTTCTACTGTCTTCAAGTTATGTCCTAGAAGGACATATAATGTCCTGGAGGGCGAAACGTTTGCAATAAAGATACCCAGATGTTGCATATGTGTCTAGTTTTCATCATACTCGTATGTATATGTGTGTATGTTGTAGGTATATTCGTATGTATACATATACATACTGTAGGTAATTTTATACCATCCTCATATACTGTTTGGTGTCTGCGCAGCGGGATTCTCCAGTGGAAATACCGAGATAGCAGTGGAGATGAGGGAGGTCAGTCCCTCATCCTGGAGAAGTACGTTTGAGGGGGGTCACTCAGTCATCCTGGAGAAGTAAGTTTGAGTGGGTCAGTCCCTCAGCCTGGATAAGAAGTAAGTTTGAGGGGGTCAGTCCCTCATCCTGGAGAAGTAAGTTCGAGCTAGTCAGCCCCTCAGTCTTGGTATTTATTCAGGATTCCTGGGTTGACGGGACAAATCAAGAGAGGCTTGGAAGGGTGTGTGGGTTGACACCTCATGATATTTGACACAACTTACCCATTATCTCACGCCCTCACACCCAGCACGCCCATCCACTCAACCACCTACCACCCAGCCACCAAGTACCCAGCCACCTACCACCCTTCTTCTCTATCCTCGACTTAGATAATCTCGGTGTGGACTTCCATGTCCTCTGTTGTCTGTCTTTTCTCTCACCATCTATCTTAATTTTTAAAGGGGTGGACTAGTAAGCCAGTGGAAGGACTCGGTCAGATGACCAAAAGCTCCTGACCCGCGTCAGGAAACACTTGCACTTTTTCCTAACGAACCTTACCTAACCTACCACCTCCTACCCAAAATACATATCACCTCAACAGGTACCACCCAACAGTTACCACCTACCACCCAACACCTACCACCCAACACCTACCACCCAACACCTACCACCCAACACCTGCCACTCAACACCTGCCACCCAACACCTGTCACTCAACACTAGAATGATTTCCATCCATCTATTCCACCGGAGGACAATTTTCAGTCTGTCAGGGATAGACTCTCTTCTCTTTCAGCCACTGACTGCTGAGACTCATATCTACGAGTGTCGAGATCAGAGGATCGAGCCTCCACCACTCCTTCCACTGAATAACCCACACGGGTTTAGAGCTTCGTATATTAAAGAATATGTGACCTCACTACGACCACGAAGAGGCTAAAAAAAATATTTCCAATATCCCTGGAGCTGTAGCCTGGGAAATGGGAACCATAACCCCAATGGGTTGTGGCTTCCTTGTAAACGAAGGAGCACTGCGGAAGGCCTACTGGTCCATGGTACGGAAATCCTTCTCAAAGTCAATCTTTCTCACTTAAAGTTTTGTACAGCCTATTTTTTTAAAGCTATACAAGATATTTTTTATATTTTTATTTAGTGTTTTTAATTTTTTTGTCGTGTTTTTATGGTGTTTTTGTGGTGTCTTTGCTCCATTCACAAAATAATAAAATAGAAAAAACAAAGAAATAATAACAGGTTAGAAATAAATAAAGAAATAATGATTTAGACAGCAAGGAAATAATAATAATTTAGAAACTAATAAAAAATTTTTAGAAAGCAATAAATAATAATTTAGAAAGCAATTAGGAAATAATAATTTAACAATAAAATAATTTAGAAAGTAATAAATAAATAATTCAGAATGCTTAAAAGAAATAATTCAGAAAGCAATAAAATAATAATAATAATTTAGAAAACAATAAAAAAAATCAAAACAAAAGGGTTCACTGACACTCGTAGAAATAGTGAATTAAAGAGTACATCAGAGAGTGACATTAACTTAATGTGTCTCAGGATCTGTGAGAGAGAGAGTGTGTTCTGTCACTGTTCTTCCTGACCAGAGGTCTCCTGGACATGACAGATCTGCGTGTACCACACTGTGGTCCAGGACCACCTCGGGCCATAGTGGGACACTCCTTAGTGTCCGGTGATGTTGGAGATGGCAGACGTGATAAGTGGTGGTGATTGTGAGTTGTGGTGGTGGTAGTGTGGGTGGGTGGGTGGTATATGGGTGGTGGTGTGGTGGTGGTGTGTGGGTGGTGGTGTGTGGGTGGTGGTGTGAGTGATACTCAGGAATGGAAGAATTTGAAGAGGGTGCTGGACAGGCACCCGAAGTCAGTACCTGACCAGCCGGGCTGAGGTTCCTATGTCGGTTTGTGTGCGGCCAGCAGTAACAGCTTGGTTGATCAGACCGTGATCCACTGCGAGGCCTGGTCTTGAACCGGGCCGCAGGAGCGTTGATCCCCGGAACACCCTCCAGGTATACCCCAGGTATACCAAAACACCAGAAATATTTGCCATGCTGACAGAAATCATACCAGAAAGATAATGGTGTAAAGACTGGATTCTCCTAAACAATAGATACATACAAAAGAACAGAAAAAAATACTGTGAGAAACGAGACAGTAATAGAGGCAGTAATAATGGTAGAATTACCGACAAAATGTTAGCTAAAACGACACAAATGCAGCTAACGTGAAATTTTATTATAGCAAAGTTTCGCTCTCTAAGACCTTTTTCAAGCCTTTACTGCTTGTCAAAGCTCCTTTAGAGCGAAACGTTGCCCCAATAAAATATCACATTACACAATACACAAATAACCCGTTCATAGGGGAAATAAGCTTAGGACGACGTTTCGGTCCGACTTAGACCACTGACATTTGATAGTAGTAGTAGTAGTAGTAGTAGTAGTAGTAGTAGTAGTAGTAGTGGTAGTTGCATCTGTGTTCATTTTCTTAACAATAACGGAAACAAGTATAATTGACGGGGTCCCCCAGGGCTCAAACTTAGGTCCTCGTCTCTTCCTGGTGAACGTAAATAACATATAAAAAAAAGTCGTTTCAGCTGGACAATGACTCTAGACGACACACATATATACCACTAAACAGGTGATATCACAAAATGCAAAACAAAAAAACACTGAAAAAATACTGAACGTCCAAGCGCTTTCGTGATTTCTCACATTATCGTTGAACTGGTAATGTGGGAAATCACGAAAGCGCTTGGAAGTTCACTAATTTTTTCACAGTGGTTGTTTTTGTATATTGTGCTATCACCTGTTTACTGTGATCTTATTGCATATATCAGTAAATACAAAAATGAGAAATAATAGATAGCGTTACAGGTCGATCTAAACAGACTTCAGCACTAGTAACAAATTTTTCTTAGAATATATCGTAACACGTTAAAATAATTGAAATCAGTGTAGATAAGAGAGAGTGAGAAAGAGAGAGAGAGAGAGAGAGAGAGAGAGAGAGAGAGAGAGAGAGAGAGAGAGAGAGAGAGAGAGAGAGAGAGAGAGAGAGAGAGAGAGAGAGTCAGACACAGTGTACCATCTGACAATGATAATATTATACAATGGTTATATGATGAATTGAAGTGTTTAAATTACTTGAGAGAAAACCCTTTTGTTACACAGTGTATGAACAGAACACAATATGCACAAGCTTTAATCGGGGAAACGTTTCGCTCAGCGTAAAGCTTCATCAAGTTCTGATTTGATAAAGTTCTACATAGAGTATATTGCGTCTTTATGTAGATACCTTCTGCCTTACCATCCTCACTTCATCCTGGAGAAGAAGTATGTTTGATGTGGTCAGTTCCTCATCCTGGAGAAGTAAGTTTGAGGTGGTCAGTCCCTTATCCTGGAGAAGTAAGTTTGAGGTGGTCAGTCCCTTATCCTGGAGAAGTAAGTTTGAGGTGGTCAGTTCCTCATCCTGGAGAAGTAAGTTTGAGGTGGTCAGTCCCTCATCCTGGAGAAGTAAGTTTGAGGTGGTCAGTCCCTCATCCTGGAGAAGTAAGTTTGAGGTGGTCAGTCCCTCATCCTGGAGAAGTAAGTTTGAGGTGGTCAGTCCCTCGAGCGAACTTAACTTAAAGTGTCTTGCAGAGCAATGAGAAAGAGATATGATCACGACATACAAAGTAGCCCGAGACAGACAATAAAAATAAAAAAGAACGAAGGGAACCAGAAGAATGGAATACAAATGTAAACTGAACACCCAGATAAGCCACAAAGAAGTTATGAACCACAACAACAGAGTAGATAAATGATACGGAGAACCAACAAGTTGATAAATTCAACACATGGGCAACACTTGGGTATCTTTAATGAGGAAACGCTTTGCCACACAGTGACTTCATCAGTCCAATGCAAAGAATGGTGAAGATCGGACGGAGTTTGAGGTGGTCAGTCCCTCAAGCTGGAGTCGATGTAATCACTCCATCAGTCTTGACAAGAACGTTTGCAACATAGAGAAACTAAACGAAGCATAAAAACAAACGCTAAGAGACTAAAACCAATCATGGAGATATATTACGAACAGCCGACCAAAGAATTTGAGATCAACACCCGCAAATTCAGCTACATAAATAAGAAAGACTCGTACAAGTAAACACGGTAATACCACCTACCTCCTCACACATATACAACACACACACACTCAACAAGTCTTCACACCAGCAATAACTTGTCAAAATAATTGTGACCAGACACAAATGGATCATTACAGCCACTTATCTGGCCAATTACCGATAAAATATGTGATTATCCCCATTACCAGCACTTCCGTCAAAATATAAACATATCCCCTCCCTGTGTCTGGACGAACTGTACAGACGAACACTACCTTTGTTAATCCCAATATCTCTCGTTATCCCGCCGACCCTCTTCATCTTGGAGAGTAGAAGTACTCAGAATGAGTAGTTTACGATGCCTAAGCTTGGAACAGAGCTGGAAACCCACACTGGCAGCCAGGTTGTTAAAGCTGAAGCCTTCCGGAAGGCATCAGTTCCTACACGGGATACCTCTAGTGTCATGCCCACAGGGTCTTCCTGTATCCATTGTAATTCCTCTCTCAAGTACGTGGGACGGTGTTACTCCCTACTCCCTCTTACAACTATTATTATTATTATTATTATTATTATTATTATTATTATTATTATTATTATTACTACTACTACTACTACTACTACTACTACTACTACTACTACTACTACTACTACTACTACTACTACTACTACTACTACTATAATAATAATAATAATAATAATAATAATAATAATAATAATAACAATAATGTAATAATACTAATAATACTAATACTAATATTAATAATAATAATAATAATAATATTATTATTATTACTATTATTATTATTATTATTATTATTATTATTACTATTATTATTATTATTATTATTATTATTATTATTACATTCAAGAAGAAGCGGTAATCTTGTGATAGTCACACAGCGAATAGGGAATAGGAGGTACTCAAATCCGATTCGAGAAAGAGGAAGACAGCTCTAATTTCTGGGATCAAGAACCCTTCAATAACATCCCAAGACTAGCCAGGGGCGGCCAAACGTCTATCGCGATCTACCAGTAGATCGCAGAGCAATTTCAATAGATTGCTGGTCGCATGTGAGTTGGGATCACTGGTGGAAGATGGTATGGAGCTGTGTCAAGGTGGTATGACGTTGTACCAAGATGCTATGGGATTGTACCAAGATGGTATTGTGTTGCTGTGTCTTTTATGTATCGTAGAATAAATCGTGTACAATACCAACAAGGTATTGTACACGATTGTACTGTTTAGCGTGGCCTACGGCCTTCAGTAGGCCTAGCTCACATGTGAGCCTATCATGAAGCTGCTACATCTCACTTTACAGTACATAAGTCTGCGGCCTCAGGTATTTGCTTTAGGCTTAGAGATTGAATATCTTGTACCAAGGGACTGATTGCCTCACTGTTCTCTCTACTTCGTCTGCTGTCTCCAGGATTATGATTCAGCTTTGAATTCGACTGTTGAACCTTGCAACACAAGCGTATTTTTTCCTCATTGAAGATTCAAAGTGTTGCATATGTATCTTACTCATCAATTTTTATGTGTTGATACAGTGTTGTATGTTCTCTTGTTTCATAGGGACAGCAATAAGTACAGCAACAGCTGCAACAGCAGCAACAGCAACAGCAACATCTTGCATGGGTTAAGTGGCAAACGGAAGTTCCGCATTTCGTGAAGATTTTCTCGTTTGTCTCTATTAGAGAGAAAATGCGTCCTAGAAGAGATATAAAAAGCGATTATGGTGCTTAAAAGCCCAAATATTTCTTAATATACATATATATATATATATATATATATATATATATATATATATATATATATATATATATGGTATCATTGTTTGGATAAAGGTGAGCATTATCATGGAATCCCATTCCATTGGCTCTGTGTTACTCCTAATGCCTTACCTCTTGTACGTGAATAAACAAAAGAAATTAACAATTGCTTTGGGAGATCTTTATGCCACATTAGTGTACCTTTGATGACAGCTTTTATATTTCTGTCAGCTTTTCATGATATAATAACACTAAGTATTTACTGAAATCTTTAGATGTCAGATTCTGAACTTTATAAAAGGATTTTCCAGCAGTCGAATGAGCTTGAAAAATAAATTAATGTGGAATGAGTAAATTACAGAAATGATGTATTTTACAGATTTTTCAACATCTGTTGTATTTCCTGGGTCAAATACAGGATAAGTTCTTACGAACTTCGGTGATTTTTACTGACTGTTTAATTTGTTGGTCATGAAGAGAACTGGTGAGCCTTTTGGGGGCCATTTCCCAGGTCTTTTGCGTATTTATATGGTCTTGCGCTACCGTGTTCTGGATGGATATGGGATGCACAATAAACTAGCCACTACCATCCACAGGATGGATATGTGGTACACAATGAACTAGCCACTTCGACGGCAAATATCGAAATCATGAGAAAGAGTGTATGCATTCCCTCAAGTGCGTCTTTTCTTCACCCTGTCGTCATTAAACTCTCTTTTATCCTGTTTCTCAAAACTTCATGAAAAGGGAGTTGACCTTGTTCTTATTCCTAGCCGAACTTGATGGACAGAAGGTATCTGAAATGTTCCCAATTTGGCCACAATGAGAAAGCGTCATCAACGACCCTCAAGAAATTTGGCCCTGGTGTAATATCTGGGGTAACAATTCTGACTCGAAATATTTCCCTAGATAAATTGGCCAAGATTGGGCTTGGAGAATTACCATCGCTCGACCAACACTTACACCCTGTACTACACCCACACCTTGTACCACACTACACCCACATGTATCACACTACACCCACACCTTGTATCACACTACACCCACAACATGTACCACACTACGCCACACTGCTTCCCGTCTGTGATTCTCCAGAACTTGTTATTACTGAAGCTAAATGTCGTACTATCTCTCCCACACTTTATTTATCTTTTGTAATTTCAATCTCTTCATCCTGTAACTCCTTAATCTTACTTAATTCTGCAATTCCTTCTTCCTCTCTCTTTATTCTGTGACTCCTCTTCCTTCAAATTGCGTTTTTCCTTCCCTTCCTTCAAACTGTTAATTCTTTCACTTCTTTCATACAATATTCTTCGCCTGAATCAAAATTCAAACATTTTTTTGTAGCGTACAAATTACAATACCGTGTCCGAAAGAGTTCTCAAATAACCAATACTTAAGAGCGGAAACTGTAGAGGAAATTTCGGTCCCTTGCTGGACATTATAGAGATCCCTGGTGGGAAGGAGGCTGGCTCATCCCTGGTGAGAAGGAGGCTGGCTCATCCCAGGTGAGAAGGAGGCTGGCTCATCCCTGGTGAGAAGGAGGCTGGCTCATTCCAGGTGAGAAGGAGGCTGGCTCATCCCTGGTGAGGAGGAGGCTGGCTCATCCCTGGTGAGAAGGAGGCTGGCTCATCCCTGGTGAGGAGGAGGCTGGCTCATCCCTGGTGAGGAGGAGGCTGGCTCATCCCTGGTGAGGAGGAGGCTGGCTCATCCCTGGTGAGGAGGAGGCTGGCTCATCCCTGGTGAGAAGGAGGCTGGCTCATCCCTGGTGAGAAGGAGGCTGGCTCATCCCTGGTGAGAAGGAGGCTGGCTCATTCCAGGTGAGAAGGAGGCTGGCTCATCCCTGGTGAGGAGGAGGCTGGCTCATCCCTGGTGAGAAGGAGGCTGGCTCATCCCTGGTGAGGAGGAGGCTGGCTCATCCCTGGTGAGGAGGAGGCTGGCTCATCCCTGGTGAGGAGGAGGCTGGCTCATCCCTGGTGAGGAGGAGGCTGGCTCATCCCTGGTGAGGAGGAGGCTGGCTCATCCCTGGTGAGGAGGAGGCTGGCTCATCCCTGGTGAGGAGGAGGCTGGCTCATCCCTGGTGAGAAGGAGGCTGGCTCATCCCTGGTGAGGAGGAGGCTGGCTCATCCCTGGTGAGGAGGAGGCTGGCTCATCCCTGGTGAGGAGGAGGCTGGCTCATCCCTGGTGAGGAGGAGGCTGGCTCATCCCTGGTGAGAAGGAGGCTGGCTCATCCCTGGTGAGGAGGAGGCTGGCTCATCCCTGGTGAGAAGGAGGCTGGCTCATCCCTGGTGAGAAGGAGGCTGGCTCATCCCTGGTGAGAAGGAGGCTGGATCTCCTGGCAGCTATTTTAATGAGAGGGATGATTGGATCCAGGATATCATGTGTTGCACATGTGTTTAAGTGTTGCACATGTGTCTAATTTATCAACATATCGGTGATCAGGTGAGGCACTGACAAAACTACATGTGTGAGTGTGAGACTACGTCAACCACTCACACACACGTATACTTAATGGCCAATTAGCACACGTGCATGTACTTGAAACCCAAATCGACACACGCACATGTACTTGAAACCCAAACTGCACAGGAAGACGTACTTGAGATAATGAACGACGAGCTTAAGACATGCAAGTGTTCAATGTACAGCACACCACCAGGATGAACACCATCAGACCCAGCACCGCCATGCACCACCAGCACCCTCATGCACCACCAGCACCAGGCACCATTGTCACCGCCAGAGGCAAAAAGAGTAAATCGGAGAGAGGAAGGAGAAAGAGTAAGGAAGAAGGGAGAAAGGAATCATGCAGTAGGGCGAGAGAGAATGAAGGAAGATGGAAATTAAGGGAGAAGGGAGAAGAAAAATAAGCGAGGAGACATCTAGTATCACAACAGCAAGATTTTTTTTAAACAGGAGAGAGCTAGAAACAGGAAGAAAACAACAGAGACAAGAGAAATAAAGAAGACTAAGAAACAGAGAGTAGAATAGAGATGGAGTAATAGCTTAAGGATGGAGATAGAAGAAAAGAAAGAGGAACGCAACAAAGAATTGAAATGATATATGGATCAGTGTGTCTCAGCACAGACGTTCGAACCCAGAATGCTTTTGACCTGTAAGATGCAGCATCCGGCTGTCTATCTGTCTGTCTGAATTAACAGTAGGTGCTGCGCTTGTTAAAGACACGCACTATACAAATAAGGTCTTATTATTATAATAATAATAATAATAATAATAATAATAATAATAATAATAATAATAATAATAATAATAAAAATAATCACAATAATAATAATAATAATAATAATAATAATCATCACAATAATAATAATAATAATAATAATAATAATAATAATCACACTAATAATAATCACAATAATAATAATAATCACAATAATAATAATAATAATAATAATAATAATAATAATAATAATAATAATAATAATAATAATAATAATAATAATAATAATCACAATAATAATAATAATAATAATAATAACAGCCACGATATATCGCTAAATAACGAAAAACTCGCCCCTAAATAGTGATGATCAATTTCCTTGTAATTAACCATTTGTACAATTCAGAGACAAGTATTTTGTATGGGGAAGGCAAATAATCTCGGCAGTGTGGGAATACCTGCCTTCTGGTGCCGTTCCCGAGGGTCGAGTATAGAGTGGCTAGCCCCTCTCCCACCTCAGCCAGGGCCCCATTAATGGTAGGCATGGTAGATTACCATGCACTGGGGTAATGATGACGGTAATAAAATGATACAATGGGGGGAATTATGCTAATAAAGGAGCAGGTCGTTTATCATGATAAAGAGGTGGTAATAATGAGATTGCTTTTAGTGTGGACGTCAGGAGAGAGGATTGGAAACATTGACAACAACGTTTCGCTCAAAGTGAGTTTAAAAAATGAAGAATTAGACACGTATGCAACACATGCAACACCTAATTTGCGGGAAATACTCTGCGTAACAATGGGCTTTCTATATAGTATGTCACTGATGTTAGCTATGGTCTGTATAAGTTGTATCAAGTACTTGTAGAAATAAAGATTATTATTATTATTATTATTATTATTATTATTATTATTACTACTACTACTACTACTACTACTACTAACTACTACTACTACTACTACTACTACTACTACTATTAACCTAGCATCTAACCTCCTCTAATTCTACATAATCGAAGCTCACATACCTTAAGCAAATCTAACTTTAGACTGCTTCCTAATCTAACATTACCTAATATAATCTAAACTAACCTAACCTAACCTAAAATAAACTAACCTAACCTACACTTAAAGACTCAGGGGCAAACATTTCGGATATTCTGCTACGGAAATATTTTAATAATAAAATTTCCCAAGTTAATGCATAGTATTTCCTAATATGACTTTAGCAGGTTATCACTGTAACTAATTTAATATGACTTTATCTAACTTAATCTAACTTAAAGAATAAAGAGGCACAATACACAAATAACCCGTACATAGGAGACTGAATTTTATGACGACGTTTCGGTAGAAGTCGGACCGAAACGTTGTCAAATGTTTGTCTGCTACGTATACCTGGAGGGTGTTGCGGGGGTCAACGCCCCCGAGGCCTGGTCCGTCACCAGACCTCGTGGTAGATCAGGGCCTGATCAACCAGGCTGTTACTGTTGGCCGCACGTAAACCGACGTACGTACCACAGCCCGGCTGGTCAGGTGCTGATTTTCGGTGCCTGTCCAGCGCCTTCTTGAAGACAGCCAGGGGTCTACTGGTAATCCCCCTTATGTATTCTGGGAGGCAGCTGAACAGTCTTGGGCCCCTGACACTTATTGTGTTGTCTCTTAGCGTACTCATGGCACCCCTGGCTTTCATTGTATAGATGTTGCACCACCTGCCGAGTCTTTTCCTTTCGTAGGGAGTGATTTCCGCGTGAAGATTTGGGACTAGTCCCTCTAGGATTTTCCAGATGTATATTATCATGTATCTTTCTCTCCTGCGTTCCAAGGAGTACAGGTTGAGGAACTTCAACCGTTCCCAGTAACTAAGTAACTAAGTGGTGCCTATGCTAACCTTCCTATGGTGTAGATTCATCCTAGTTGGATGAATCTTATTGAAGCTAGCTGGCCCAGTGGCTAACGCATCGGTCTGGAGTTTTGAGACTCTCTGACCGCGGGTTCTAACCCCACCCGTGGTATGGTTTGTTCCCAGTAATTTAGGTGCTCTACTGTATTCATACGTGCAGTGCAAGTTTCGCCTGCCTTAAAAGGGGCCGTTAGTGTACAGCAATATTCCTGCCTATAGAGAGGGATTAAGTGATTTGATGAACATCATTATTGGTTATTTAAGTATTAATCTAGGCTAAAGCAGCCTAACTTAAGTTTTCACGTGAGTGAACCTAAGGTAACTTAATCGTGTGTGAGTTAGGGTCCAAGAGATAGCAAACAAAAAGGCACAAAACCGTGACTGGAGCGGTACACAAGTAGCCCTCAATAGAAGATAGAAGCTTGTAAAGGACTTGTAAATGGTCCACGTCGGACCGAAACGTCGTCATGAGATGGTGTAAGTTGTTGAGTCTTGCCCCACATGCCATTTCATTAACCGTATGTCCAATTTATTGCCCTCCTGCCTCCGACATACCCATTTACCATCATCTACCTATAACCTCTTCCCCCCAACATCCCTCCCTGACTAACACACCTCATTATCCCTCCCCCCCCAATTCCCTTTACTCGATGCTCTACCCCCTCCCTTACCTCCCCCTACTGTCTGTCCCCCTCAGCAATAGTGACCACACTGACCCCTAGGCAGGAGTTAATTTGTAGGGTGCTATAAAACAATAAAATGACTGCTAGTGACACAACCCCATTATAAAGGACTACAGAGTCCCTCCTGAGGGTATAACACCACCACCTTCTCTCACACTCCTTACATGGTTATGTTATCTTACTTGATTATTATATATATATATATATATATATATATATATATATATATATATATATATATATATATATATATATATATATATATATAAGGTCCTTGCTAAAAGAAACCTCTCGACGAAATGCCATGGGGAAGTGGAAAATAATTCTTCCTCCGTAAGCCATGCGTGTCGTAAGAGGCGACTAAAATGCCGGGAGCAAGGGGCTAGTAACCCCTTCTCCTGTATATACTAAATTTAAAAAGAAAGTCTTTAGTCTTTCACTTTAGGTCACCCTGCCTCGGTGGGATACTGTAGGTGTGTTGAAAAATGGATCTGGTCATGATACGGGCCGTGGGGGCGTTGATCCCCGGAATTCCCTCCAGGTATACTCTTTCAGGTATACTCCTCCAGGTATTATCTTATCTGAAAATTCCAGCTAGCACAAGAAAGCTCCGATCTCTTCACGACGAGGCAGCAACAGCCTCGTTGATCAGGCCCTGATCCACAAGGAGGCCTGGTCATGGACCGAGCCGTGGGGGGGGGGGCGTTGACCCCCGAAATACCCTCCAGGTAGACTCCAGGTAGCATGGATCGCCACCTTAAAGATTAACAACCTTGGTAGTCACGTAGTAAGGAAGTGGTAATGCAACGGAACTGGCCAGTCGGTATCAGAGAAATACCGAATAATACCGAGTTTATGGGAGTAAAGTGGTAGGAAGCAGATGCTTATGCAGTCAAGATTTCTCTCTAGTAATTTGTAGATAAAGATACATGTGGACAATTCAAAACATCTATGAAAACGTTTCGTCACGAGTAACTTATGCAATCCTGTGGCTGAAAAAAACCACTCGTGACAAAATATTTCCTCAATAAAATCCTTGAACCTTGAATTTGTGTCCGTATCCAGGAAGTGGAAAAGAATTCTTCCTCCGTGAGCCATGCGTGACGTAAGAGGCGACTAAAACACCGGAAGCAAGGGGCTAGTAACATCTTCTTCCGTATAAATTACTAAAATTTAAGAAGAAAAACTTTTGTTTTGATTTTTTAGGTCACCCTGCCTAGGTGGGATACATCCTGTATCACAACACATATTATTCTCAAGCCTCGATGTTTGAGTTCTGTGCCTCATACAATTCTCATTTTTACGTGTCTTATTTTCTCATTTCTTTTGATATAAATAAGAATTGTGCTTTCGAAATCGTCCGAAGTGGAGACATATGAATGGGGGAGAAGTTCACTATTTCTACTGGCCCACACTAGTATCATATTACAGTGGTACCCCGGATTTCGTACTGCTCCCAACTCGAACAATTATGTAAGTGTATTTCTGTAAGTGCTTTTGTAAGTGTATTTTTGGGGGTCTGAAAATGACTAATCTACTTTACAGTTGTCCTTATGGGAACAAATTCGTTCGGTAACGGCACTTTTGGAACGAATTATTGACGAAATCCGGGGTACCACTGTATTTGTAACACTTGGGTATCTCTAGTGCTGAGACTTTTTGGTTTGCTTAACAGACTTCGTGTAAAGTTCAGGACATTTATTAGAGGAAACGTTTCGCCACGAGTGGCTTCTTCAGTCCTGCGCAGAGAAAGGAGAAAAATGACGAGGGGTTTGAGGTAATCAGTCCCTCAGTCCTTTCAATTCTTGGTATTGCGGTGCTGGTAGGCGGCCCCCAAACCAGCTCAGTCTGTGTGCTTATCAAACCTCAGAAACGTTCCTTTTCGCCCCGGAAGCCATCAAACTAAGGAGCTGTGGTCAATGCCTTGAAGTCGTGAACATATCCGGTGGATAACGGTGGGATAGCCAAATGGAAAGGAAAGAAAAACAGAGAGAAATAGCCAAGGGAAAGAGAAGTGGAAAGGGAGAGGAAATAAGACACTGATGACCAGACTGGTAGAGAGTTGAAGTGTATTTTCTTGGGTGTGTGCATAACAATTTACCAATCAGGAAATCCTCCCTCACGAACACTCTCCTGTGATTACAGGTCTCATAGTTTAAGCATGTGTATATGAATATAAGCAAGTATGAATATTCATCTATTTGTACATGTTTTTCTCACGTCTGTCTCTCAACAAATACGTTTATAAATATGAATTTATGAATATGTGTTTATACATATGTGTTAATAAATATGTATAATGGGTTCGAGCTTCACTAGCCAACTATGAGAGAGAAATATTTTGAAGTATCTGAGCGTTTATGGGTTTAGAAAAAAAACATGATGCGGTGGATAGGGAAGCAATGTGATAGATGTTGCAGATGTATGGAATAGGTGGTAGGTTATGAAAAGTAGTCAATAATTTTAACGTAGCTAGCGAGGCTCTGGTTAGGGTATGTAAAGAGTAGAGAGTAGAGTAAAAAAAGGGGGTTGAAAGTCTATGCAATGACGCTTCTTGCTAAAAATAGAGACCAAAACAATAATCAAAATGGAAAAAAAGCTAAGGTATCGGTGTTGTTAGAACTCATGGCGAGTGAGGAGTAAAACTCCAGGCCAGTGCGTAAACCACTGGGCCACCTGGGCCGTGGTTTGTGGATCAAAATAAAAAACATCTAGTATATTTTATTTGCGTTAAAATCTAGCAACTATTATTCCCAAAACAGGGAATAATCTTTGTAAAAAGGGAGATTATGTTCCTGTAAAAGAGGGCGTTAGACAGGGATGTGTGATGTCACCATGGTTGTTTAACATATTTGTAGATGGAATTGTAAAAAAAAGTAAACACTAGGGTGTTGGGCACAAGTGTGGAATTAAAGGATAGTAAATCTGAGAGTTGTCACAGTTGCTTTTTGCCGATGACACTGTTCTTTTGAGAGACTGATGGAAAGTTGCGAAGGTTGGTAAACGAATTTGAAAGGGCATGTAAAAGAAGGAAATTAAATGCGAATATGGTAAAAAGCAAAGTGGCAAGAGTGTAAAACAAATATAATCAACTAGAGATTAGATATTAAATTGAAGGGAGGGAATATGGGGGAAGTAAATGTGTTAAGATATTTGGGAGTGGACTTGTAGGCAGATGATTCTATGAGAGATGCAAAACAGAATTAGTGATGGGTGGAAGGTGGGTGGTGCATGAAGGAATCTGTGGAGACAAAGAACTTTATCCATGGAGGCAAAAGGAGGAACGTACCAGAGTATAATGGTACCAACACTGTTGTGTGGGTGTGAAGCATGGGTTTTAAATGTTGCAACAAAGAAGAGACTGGAGGCAGTGATGTCGTGTTTAAGGGCAATGTGTGGAGTGAATATTTGGAGATTAGAATGAGGTGAGGGGTTACTAAAAATATTATCCAGAGGGCTGAGGAGGGGTTGTTGAGATGGTTTAGACATTTAGAGAGGATGGAACAAAATATGTTGACTAAGAGAACTTATGAATTAGGAGAGGAGACAAGGTGGGGTAGGGGTCGTCCTGGGAAAGCTTGGAATGAGGGGGGTAAAGGAGGTTTAGAGTGCTAGGGGCTTGGACATCCAACAAGCAGGCTTGTGTGAGCGCGTTTGATAGGAGTGAGTGGAGGTAAGCAGTTTTTAAAATTTGATGTGCTGTTGGAGTGTAAGCAATATAACATTTATGAAGAGATTCATGAAAACAGGTTACCCTGACTTGAGTCCTGGAGGTGAGAATTACAGTGCCTGCACTCTGAAGGAGGGTGTGTTTAGAGTGTCATCTGAACAGTGATGTCAGGACATTTCTGGCAAGATAGTGACTGAGTGAATGACAGTGAAAGTGTTTCCTTTGTCTGGTCACCCTACCTGGGTGGGAGACAGCCGGATTGTTGATAAACATACATTTTCTAGTTATCTTCGGGAGTATAACATCATTCACTATCATAAAACATCCGTACGTGCGTGTCTGCCTGCGTGTACGCACCCACGTACACGTACGTGGGCATACGTACGTTAAACATGGCCACGGAATATTAAGTCATCAATCTCGGCCCCAGAGAGAAGGCAAGTTTTTTTCTGTAATAAATTTGAGCATTTCTTTCCTCCTCCTTCCCATACTCCTGCAGCCCTCCCTCCACCCCGCCCGCCCTCCGCTCCGCCCACCCTCCGCCCCGCCCGCCCACCGCCCCGCCCGCCCACCACCCCGCCCGCCCGATCACCCACGATAAAATATACGACAGGAAGCATCAAGTAGCAGACCGAATTGTTGCTGAATTTTTCCACCACCCTGTTGGGGTGAAATCTTTACCTTCAAAATGTAAGAAAATGTAAGAAAATGTAAGGAAATGTAAGAAAGAAGAAGAGGAGGAGGAAAGATAGGAGAGAAGAAAGACAGGAAGAAAGAACGGAAGAGAATCACTGAAGACATTAAATAATGTGAATATATATAATTGTAGCTGACTAAAGATGGTGTTTATGTCGTGCCGAATAGGTAAAACTTGCGATTTTGGCTTAAATAGCAACGCTGTTCTTGCCGAATAAGGCAAGCGAAAATTTGTGTATGCAGTAATTTCGCAAAAATCATTCTGAACCTAACGATATATATATATATATATATATATATATATATATATATATATATATATATCACAGAGAGAGAGAGAGAGAGAGAGAGAGATTGCAGTCACAAGGATTCGAAACCACATCAGGAGAGTCTGGCAAGATTCTCCAAGTGACACACACACACACACAAACAAATATACTTCGTGATTAGGGCCCCAAACTTCGTGATTAGGGACCCCAACTTCATGATTTGGGGCCCCTAACTTCGTGATTACGGCCCCTTCCTCCTAGTCTGGAGTCCCTTTCTCGGAGACTGGGACCCCCCTAACTCCACGTTTTGGGCCCTTAACTTCGTGACTCGGGTCACTATCCTTTCTCCGTGACTGGGCCCTTATCTCCGTGATTGGGGTCCCTTTCTCCCTGACTTGGCCCCCTTTCTCCGTGACTCGGGCCCCTATCTCCGTGACTGGATCCTCGTCACCTTATGAGAGATTAACTTGACGCGTGGCAGTCTTAATTATAATTACACATCGGATAATTAGTCCATGAATAATCTCTCAATAATTAACCCTGATAATCTGAAGTCATAATTTTGAACTGTCTTTCTTATGAAAAGTTATTAATAATTCGCTGTTGCATTAACGAATTATTCGTTCATATTTCACGGCTTCTACGGCCCCCGGGTACGAACGGACGTGGTTAAGTACGATTTTTTTTTACCTTCTTGTTCGTGTGGTTTGTGTTTTCGGCTCGCTACTGGAGGACCCGGGTTCGATACCGAGGCCTGGTTGTGGACCGGGCAGCGTGGGCGTTGACCCCCAAACGCCCCCATCCATGTATCCTCCAGGTTGGGCATGTTTTCCTTACACCTGTTGCCCCCGGTTCACCTAGCAGTAGGTAGGTGCCTGGGTGTTAGGTGGCTGTCGTGGGTCGTATCCTGGGGAGGGGGGTTAGGCTCAAAGGACTCCAGTGGATTATCCTGGGTTATCCTGGGTTACTAACCCTTCAGATTAATAATATGAAGAAAATTTTTCATCTTCTTCTCCCTTCCTGTTCCTTTCCCCTCTTTCCCTTCATCCACCTTTCCCAAACTCCTTCTCCCCCCCCCCCCCCATCCTTCCCTCTACCATTAACCCTCTCTTTTTAATTCTTCCTTCCTTCTCACTTTTTTCTATCTCTATTTACATATATTATCACATCCAAATTTCTCACCTCTTCGTCTATTTCCTCTATCTCCTCTGTTTTGTTTCTGTTCCTCCAACTCTGGAATAATGGAGATATCTCCATAGAATTTCCATTTCTCCTGTGTATGGGATGAGCTTTCTTGAAAGATGGCAGTTTCTAAGTGATAGTAACTCCAGTTCTGCTGCACTGACAACTATGAAGCTCCTGTAGCTGTTGAACCCTTGTTGAAATACTTGACGATGTTTTTATTGCCCTACTGAAGTCTTCCTTCTCAGGCTGACACTACTGAAGTCTCCCATCTCAGGTTGACACTACTGAAGTCTCCTAGCTCAGACTAACGGATTTCAGCACCTTATATAAGCACCAATCTGAGTGATGGATTATGCCAGGGAAATTGTAGCTAGCTTTTGCTCCCACCTAGTAACAAGTATATTAAATAAGATAGCAGCACATTACAGGTATATTCAGTTATGCTCAGTAAAATAAATTCGGTCTTTCTCTCTCTCTCTCTCTCTCTCTCTCTCTCTCTCTCTCTCTCTCTCTCTCTCTCTCGTCTTTCTCTGGTCTCCTTACTTTTTCCTTACTTTTTTACAAACTAAGAGCTGTTACCTACATCAGCCCTCTCTCTCTCTCTCTCTTTCTCTCTCTCTCACTATCTCGCTTTCTTTCTCCCTCGTTCCTCCCTCCCTACACATTCCCTGCCTCTCCACCTCCCTCGCCCCAAGCTCTGATCACTGACCATAAATCTCTGCAGGTCTCCCGATCATTTAAAACTCTGACGCGAGGAGCCTCGCGCTCCACAATTACGCACTGTATTTTGCCCAAACTAACGAGTGTCCGTAATCTAATCAAGTTTGGCCAGGTGAGCCAGGTAATGTGCTTTAGTGAGTTAGGTGCAGGGCAATTAGGTCTTTTAGTGATTATATTACCGTCACCTGCGCAGGCAGGCAGGTAAAAGGCAGGGCAGGAAGACAAGCACGGTTATGTACACAGAGAGATGTGTATCTGGCAGTGTATATGAAAAGAGGTTTCTGTCTCTCAGTGTATATGCACCATAAAGTGTTTGTATCTCTCATTGTATATACATCATGAAATGTGTGGGTATCTCAGTATATATATATATATATATATATATATATATATATATATATATATATATATATATATATATATATATATATATATATATATATATATATGTTACCCAGGGTGTAATAAGGACTGGTTTCTTATATATATTTTACTCACATTGTACTTAAGACTCTTGTCAGGGATGTGTAAATTGTGTCGCTCGCTGTATATTTTTTCTGCTAGTTGGCTATTGTGGCATGATGGTTAGGAGGAGGGTTGCTATGTTTGCTAGTTAGGCCCCAGGTGCTCGCTAGTTTGGTCATCAGGTTCTCTTCTGGGTGCTAGGTGAGGCCTTGGGCGTTCTGGGTGATTGGTTAGGCATTAGGTGTTGCAAGTGCTGGAGTAGACATCTGGTGTTTTTCTGGTTAGATAAGACATCAAGTGTTCTTCTGGGTGTTATATTAGACATCAAGGGTTCTTTTGGGTGTTAGATTAGATATCAAGTGTTCTTCTGGGTGTTAGATTAGACATCAAGGGTTCTTTTGGGTGTTAGATTAGATATCAAGTGTTCTTTTGGGTGTTAGATTAGACATCAAGTGTTCTTTTGGGTGTTAGATTAGATATCAAGTGTTCTTTTGGGTGTCAGATTAGACATCAAGTGTTCTGCATGCTAGGTTATGTATCAGACGATACCACATGAGTTAGGAATTTTGTGCTAGGCAAATCTTTTCCCATTAAGCTGGATTACTAGTGTAAACAACGCAAAACCATTAAACTTTTGCCTTCTGAAGACGTTCACTCCAACATCTTCACCAACTATCTTACAAACAGCTGTGGGGACATATGTTACATCCCTCGGCGCCCGTAAAACAACTCTCTCACTGTTTCCAACACCTGCCTGGTTAACCTTCCAACACCTGCTGGAGGGGAGAGAAATAAATATTTTATAATTTTATTTTCCTCGGTGTAAAGTACGAAGGATTTGACGGAAGACGTAAACAGTAATGCTATCAAAGACGTAAACAGTAATGCTAAGAAGATAAGAAGGGAGGAGCACTGCAGAAGGCCTACTGGCCCATACCAGGCAAGTCAACAGAGATATTAGTGTTATAAATGGTTTTGCAAAACCAATAAGTTGAAGAATTGAGACACTTAAGCAACATATTGGAATCTTTATTGAAGAAACGTTTCGCCACACAGTGGCTTCATCAGTCCAATACAAAGCAGGAAGGTGTAAGGAGAGGAGGAGTTTGAGGTAGTCAGTCCCTCAGCCTGGAATCGATGTGTTCAGTTCACTCTGAAACTTATATCGACTTTTCGATCCGACCTGGACCATTGACTGGTCACACACTAACACACGAAGGTAAGGGAGCCAGAATATATACGAAAGGAGGACAGGGAAAAACTAGTTGCATATTTCGTCTTTACGTCTCCTATGGGTTTATGCAACTCCTGACAAATGTTTATAATTCTTCAATGTTTACGAACATTTGAGGAATTAGACACTTGTGCGACACCTGGGTATCTTTATTTCAAGACGTTTCGCCAACCAGTGGCTTTATCAGTCCAATATTTAGATGTTATTCGAAGACAGATGAAGTAATCAGTCCCTGAGCCAAACTTGCACGAGAAAATCACTCCCTACGAAAGCAAAAGACTCGGCAGGGGTGCCATGAGTACGCTAAGAGACAACACAGTAAGTGTCGGGGGTCCAAGACTGTTCAACTGCCTCCCAGCATATATAAGGGGGATTGCCAATAGAACCCTGGTTGTCTTCAAGAGGGAGCTGGACAGACACCTTAAAGTCAATACCTGACCAGTTCGTACGTCGGTCTACATGCGGCCAGCAGTAACAGCCTGGTTGATCAGGCCCTGATCCACCACGAGGCCTGGTCATAGACCTGACCACGGGGGTGTTGACCCTCGGAATGTCCTCCAGGTATCCTTCAGACCCGTGTTCAGGATCTTATTATTAATGAATCTGACTGAACTAAGAGTATTGCATACTATTATCATACTGATACCCGTCTTCACATAAACCTGGCAGCATTTAGACATTGTCTAATGGAGTCTACATATCAAATTAGAAATGAATATCCAGATGAATTTATGAGATGATGTCTAAAACGCAAAAGAAAAATTCTTAATTGACATTATCCTTAATGAACTGAAGCAAATTTGGAATAGTACAGCTAGTCGATTATTGCCCTAAATAGTCAATGGGTCCTGAATTCGGCGATAAAATTGGTAAATAGGCGCTGCACTTCACGATAACAATTCCGGAATTTGCCTGATTATGAAACAAATTAGTTGGGAGTTTGAGGTCGATACTGAGAAGCATTCTCGAGGTGTGACACCGAAACCCCTGCAGTGGAAAAATGATGAAGAGAAAGAAGAAGAAGATGGGAATAAATGCTATAAAATACCGACACAATGGAAAAATAAACACATAAGCAGAATAATGTGATCCTTTAATGACAACGTTTAGCCCACTGTGTGAGCGAAACGTTGTCAATAAAGGATCACATTATACTGCTTATGTGTTTATTTTTCCACAAGAAGATGAAGAGGAAGAAGAAGAAGAAGGAGGAGAAGAACAGCAAAAGTAAAGAAAATAATAACAAGAAACAAAGAAAATAATAAGAAACAAAGAAAATATCTTATTATATGTCTCTCTGTTATCAATAGTTATCAAAGTTATCAGCCACAATTACCACACCACTAATAAAGCACAAACGTATAACATACAAAAGGAGACGTGTAAATAATGTCATTAGGCCTTAGGCCTCATACAGCGATTGGGGAAGGGGTAATCACGTATGATACAATGATTGGGAAAGGGGTAATCATGTATGATACAGTGATTGGGAAAGGGGTAATCACGTATGATACAGTGATTGGGAAAGGGGTAATCACGTATGATACAGTGATTGGGAAAGGGGTAATCACGTATGATACAGTGATTGGGAAAGGGGAAGTAATCACGTATGATCCAAAAAACGATGGGCAGATGAATAAGGCTCCAGCATCCTCCTCCTCCTCTCCCGCGACACAAATCTCACAGCATCACCTCTCATCACTGGAGGATCCTTGATGCTGGTGAGGGGCTCTTGATCTAGGGCATTGAATCTGTGCTCCAGTTTCCTGAATTAAGCCTGAATGCCTTTCACATCCCCCCACCCGCACAGGAGTTGTATAATCCCTATGGGTTTTAGCACTCCCCATAATAATAATAACAATAATAATAATAATAATAATAATAATAATAATAATAATAATAATAATAATAATAATAATAATAATAATAATAATAATAATAATAATAATAATAATAATAATAATAATAATAATGATGAAAAGCATCATTACTAGACTGGACACACAACGTTGCTGTACTAAAGGCCTACGTTTCATCCAGTAGTCACCAGCTGCCAGCATACCCTAGCTTCTCCACTCTCATCTATTTACCAACGCTGACAGTATCTGGTGTTTACTGTACCTTCCAAATGGTGATTTATTAGAAGGGGTAAAAGCCACAATACCATAGCTGGAAGAATTCACGTTTAACCTACAATAAAAGTCACAATATCGTGGCTGGAAGAATTCACGTTTAGCCTACAATAAAAGCCACAATATCGTAACTGGAACAATTCACGTTTAACCTACAATAAAAGTCACAATATCGTGACTGGAACAATTCACGTTTAGCCTACAATAAAAGCCACAATATTGTGGCTGGAACAATTCACGTTTAGTCTACAATAAAAGCCACAATTTCATGGCTGGAAGAATTCACGTTTAACCTACAATAAAAGCCACAATATCGTGGCTGGAACAATTCACGACTAACCTACAATAAAATGCACAATACCCTGGCTGGAACAATTCAGAAATAACCCGCACTTAAGGAAGAAACTTATGACAAAATCTCGATTCGCTCCGAGCCATCTTCAAGACAATGAGTGATTTATTGTCTCTAACATTACCGTCAACATGCTAGATAAAAGTTTATGAATCATGTGCAATAAATAAGACATAAATTGAGGCCATGTCTCGCTCACCAGGAGCTGTGTCAAGCCATATGGACTGGCAGAGCTCAAGCTAAGCGATACATACCTCAATATGTGTTCCATCAGCTCAACATGTGTCCATCTCTCACCGGGTCCTCGGGAGATGAAAGAGGGAGGCCTCGTAGTATGTCACTCTGCAGGGATCCAGTGCTGCCTTGCATCGTAGATGAAGTCAGTTTTATTATGCCAGTAATAGGCCAGAGAGATCCACTCATGGAAATATGAAGCATTGAAATCTTGAATACCTGCATTATTATTATTATTATTATTATTATTATTATTATTATTATTATTATTATTATTATTATTATTATTATTATTATTATTATTATTATTATTATTATTATTATTATTATTATTATTATTATTATTATTATCATTGTTATTATTAGTTTTATTATTATTAATTACTAATTATTATTATTATTAATATTATTAGTAGTAGTAGTATCATTATTATTATTATTATAATATTCGTGGGGAAGTCCCTATGGGAATTGGAGGTAATCAGGTTTGATTGGAAGAAGGGAAGTGGAGCTCCATTTCCTTGGATAAAGAGCCATTCGTCAGCCTCTAAGCACCTATCGTAAAGAAGTACAACGAAAAGAAAACAAAATTGCGATCTCCATGGAGGCTACGACACACATTAGGTGGGGAAACACAACCAGACAGTATTGAGTGGGTGTTGGAAGACAGTGTTTTGAGGGGAGTGTCGGGTCAGAGAGTGTTTCGTGGAGAATATGGGTAGGATAGAGTGAACGATTGTGTGTTGTGGAACAAGAGGGAAGCAGGAAAACAAGGTGTCAGGGGACAATAAAATCTGGCAGGGGCAAGAACGAGTTAGCAGGGGAGAGGATGAGTTGACAGGACAAGCTGTCAGGAGAGTGGAAAAACTGGCATGGTACAGGACAGGGTGGCAGGGAAGAGAACTAGATAAAAGTGGACATTACAAACTGAGACAGAGGGCAGGATGGTAAGGGACAGACTAAGCTGATGGCGAACAGGACAAACCGACAGGGAGCAGCACAAGCCAAGCCAGGAGAGGACAAGACAAGCTTGACGGGCAAGAGAGCGGCTTGATCAGCGAGCAGTCGCCAAGTAAGACTGATGCTTGAATGATTATTTACGACCAAGTCGTGCGACAGATTATATTCCCGACCAATCTTCATCATCGCCAATCATCGTCATCATCGTAATGTGATGAATTAGCGAGGAATTCCAGTATCCTGGAGGGACCGGGGAGGGTCACGCACTGGCTGAGTTACGACACCTTTCACGAGCCTGATGGACCGAAGAGCGAAGTCCCGCTGACGAAGATTCTTGTGGACGCTGGGCGCCTAAGATGACTTTAGCTCAAAGAAAATCCTCGCAGATTTTTGCCTCTGGGATGCTGTAAGCTCTTGGGGCTCTTGAACAATGAGTGCTCTCGGCTTTGTTGTGGCTAAATGAAAAATGGTGGTGTAGTAGAGTGGCGCATTAGCACGTCTGGGCCGGCTCCAGCGGTTAGGGCGCAGTAGCCGGCTATAATAGGCGATATATAAGGCACAAGTCTCGAGCCGGCGTAGAGCGGGGGCAGGTAGCCAGGCCACACGTATAATCTGCTCACCAGAAGCTTGTGTAATAACAGAGATTACTCCTCGTTCATCAGGTCTGGTAATAGCCAGGGCCCCCCCAACACTTCGAAGCGTCCCCATCTCCTCTTCCATTCCCTCCCTCCTTTTCCCTCATCCTTTTACTTCCCCCACCCACACTCCCTCTCCCTACCCATCTCATCCCCACCTACACCAACGGTTCATCCCACATTCCCCCCAACACACACACCTTACCCTCGCCCTCCAGGTTTTCATATTTGGTCAATCGTCCAGGAAATTGTGATTATATCTTAATTTTGGTGACTGTGGTACTAGTGATGGTAATGAGGGAGACTGCTTCATCACACCAGGTGAAAGTTCACTACTTGGTTCACTAATCTCACTATCTGGCTCACTACCAGGCTCACTACCTGTCTCCCTACTTGTCTCACTACCTGTCTCCCTACTTGTCTCACTACCTGTCTCCCTATTTGTCTCACTACCTGTCTCACAGTTGGCAGGAAGGTATGGTCCCGTTACTGTTAAAATAATAAAATTTCTTCCACACTTCAATTCTCATTTAACATCTTAACATTTTTTATAAAAAAATTATTATTTTACCCAATCCACTTCCTTATGTTCTTCAAATACGTCCGTAGCCTTCAAGGTGTTGTGGATCATCAACTTTCTTCAACAAAAAACTCACATTTGATAGGGAAATTTAAGTACAGGTTTATGGCGATTTTACACTCATATTTTTACGACTATGTACTCATTTTTTTCAGCATTTGTCTCATTTTTGCGACTATGTATTCATTTTTTCAGCATTTTTCTAAATTTTGCGACTATGTACTCATTTTTTTTTTTCAAAATTTTTCCTTAACCTGTGTGGGTGTTATTTTTTTTAACTGGTGTGTGTTCATCTTTCTCACTTTATGTTCTATTTCTCCTGTATCCCATTTTTGAATATCTAAATTTTCTAAGCACTTTGCCTTCTCATTAATGGGTTTTTAAAAACCTTACTTTTTTCCTCATTTTCGATTTTGGTTTTTATTCAGCACAGTTTTTTTTTTCTGTTTAAAACCATCCTTAGAAGCTTAGAATTATTATCTCTTCGTGTATTTTAGACAAAAGTTATTCTAGCTCTGATTTTCTTAGCTAACACAAACTGCTGTTCTATTTCCTCTTTTTCGCTTAATTTATTATATTTTTCTCATAGCTTTTGTTATTATTTTCTGTGATATTATAAGTTAGCTTCACTTATTATCTAGTTTTATCACTTATTTTAGCATTCCTGCGTTATTATCATTGTTATTCCCGCACATTATCCACAGCAGGTGGGAAAAACTTGCAGTTACTAAGGATATTAATTCAATAAATGTCCTGCAATTCAATAAATGTCCTACAATTCAATAAATGGCCTACAATTCAATAAATGGCCTACAATTCAATAAATGGCCTACAATTTAATAAATGGTCTACAATTCAACAAATGACCTACAATTCAACAAATGGCCTACAATTCAATAAATGACCTACAATTCAATAAATGGCCTACAATTTAATAAATGGTCTACAATTCAACAAATGACCTACAATTCAACAAATGGCCTACAATTCAATAAATGGCCTACAATTCAATAAATGGCCTACAATTTAATAAATGGCCTACACTTCAATAAATGGCCTACAATTCAATAAATAGCCTACAATTTAATAAATGGTCTACAATTCAACAAATGACCTACAATTCAACAAATGGCCTACAATTCAATAAATGGCCTACAATTCAATAAATGGCCTACAATTCAATAAATGGCCTACAATTCAATAAATGGTCTACAATTCAACAAATGACCTACAATTCAACAAATGGCCTACAATTCAATAAATGGCCTACAATTCAATAAATGGCCTACAATTCAATAAATGGTCTACAATTCAACAAATGACCTACAATTCAACAAATGGCCTACAATTCAACAAATGTCCTACAATTCAACAAATGGCCTACAATTCAACAAATGTCCTACAATTCAATAAATGGCCTACAATTCAACAAATGGCCTACAAGAACCCCTCGCCGGCATCAAGGCAAATCCGTTAAAAGAATATGTTTACTTTTATTATGTAAACAAAAGCTCTTTTGGTGTTTGCTTTACCATTTTGCGTAGATGTGTGTGTGTGTGTGTGTGTGTGTGTGTGTGTGTGTGTGTGTGTGTGTGTGAACACCTATATGTAATCATCTATATGTAGTTGCATGGGTCGCGACACAGCTCCTGGCCCCGCCAGTCGCTGGTTGCTACTAGGTCCACAAACCTGTGTGTGTGTGTGTGTGTGTGTGTGTGTGTACTCACCTAGTTGTACTCACCTAGTTGTGGTTGCAGAGGTCGAGTCATAGCTCCTGGCCCCGCCTCTTCACTGGCCGCTACTGGGTCACTCTCCCTGCGCCATGAGCTTTATCATTCCTCTTCTTAAAGCTATGTATGGAGCCTGCCTCCACTACGTCACTTCCTAAACTATTCCACTTCCCGACCACTCTGTGACTGAAGAAATACTTCCTAACATCTCTGTGATTCATCTGAGTCTTCAACTTCCAACTGTGTCCCCTTGTTGCTGTGTCCCATCTCTGGAACATTCTGTCTCTGTCCACCTTGTCAATTCCTCTCAGTATCTTATATGTTGTTATCATGTCCCCCCTATCTCTTCTGTCCTCCAGTGTCGTCAGGTCGATTTCCCTTAACCTCTCCTCGTAGGACATACCCCTTAGCTCCGGGACTAGTCTTGTTGCAAACCTTTGCACTTTCTCGAGCTTCTTCACGTGCACGTGTGTGTGTGTGTGTGTGTGTGTGACCGTCCTCACATGAACAAGTTCAATTACGGCATGAAAAGTTGAGCGAAACATTGACTAATATCGTGAGAGCAGCAGTTAGCCGTGTATGATCGCGTAGTAGTGAAACTGACTTCTTCCACACCACCCACAATGACTCCACTGACAGCACTTCCCGGATGTGATCACACACCTGGCTAGGACAGGTAAAGGTAATGATGGTTGTACTTGGGCTCCCCTTAATGTAATATGAAGGTAAATACAGGAGGCTAAACCAAAGATTCCCTTAATGCAAAGAGAACGTAAGGGAGCTAAAATACAAAGGTTTATTTTTTTTTGCTACAAGTGGATTTAAATAAGTTAATAACTGTGATAGCAGTAGTAAATTTAAGAATTATAAATAAAGAATTGCTAATTTTGCGGAGTTGCAAAGCGCGACTTTCTTGCATGGATTATCAGGTTTAAGGTCTGTCTACTACACGAAGGTCATTAAGGGTGCAAGTCACCTTCTACACAACCAGCCAAGAAAACTAATCCATAACATCTCCATTAAAGGGAATTCCCTTCATTTATTCAATGAATAATACACATCTTTCGGAGTATATACACTGAGAGATACATACACATCTCAGTGTATATACACTGAGGGATGGACGCCTCTGGGTGCATATACGCAGAAAGATACACACTAACCACAGAACGGGTTTGGGTTAAAACCATTGCAAGGGAGACGTAAAACTTACGGGCTAGCTGGATCTAATAAGATTAATCCAACTATGTATATTTCCATACACCACAGGGAAGTTAGCATGAGATAAATACGTGAAATACACACTTCTAGGTGTATATCTCCTGAGAGATACACTCCTCTACGTATATATACAATGAAAAACACACACCTCATTGTATATACATTTAAAAAGATAAACACCTCTCAGTGTATATTCACAGAAATATACACAACTCGATGTGCATGACCTCTTGTCTTTTGAATTATCAATTATCCCACTTTTAAAACAAGAAAAAGTATTTATTATAAAGTCACGGAACGGGAAGGGCTTTGAATCCATCAAGCGAGTCCTAAATATCACAGTTTTGCAATCGTGTTATTTACGATTTCATGAGTTATGTAAAATTATGCTTGTAGTTATTCATCAGTTATCTGTACTGATAAGTCGCCTCTGAATCTTGTAGTTTAGTGCTTCAAAGCAGTTTAGTGGTTGTCAAGGACTTGAAAATTACTAAGAGTCAAGAGCAAGAGTTCCTCTTGTCATTACCTGCTCCTGGAACGGCTTGCCCTGGGAACAATATCATGAAAAATTACCCCAAATGGTCTTGGAGTCATGTGTCTTCGGTAATGCCTTCAGGGGTGCCGCACCTTGTGAAGGAGGGAGGCCCTTGGGGCATCCAGACAATAAGGGAGGTGTTTTGTCATCGTTGGTGAAGCTGATCCCCGACTTTCAAGACCCTAACTCGTTCCTTCCAAGACCCTAAATACGTCTTTCATGATTGCAGTGTAGGAGTATATCAGACGGTATTCCTCCTTCGAGGTACACTCACACTGTGTGAATGGGTGTTGTGGGTGTGGTGCGGGTGTATGGGTTAGCGAGGTGGTGTTTCGCAAGCGTGTAAATCCTGCCCATGGAGGAGGGCATTGTCTGCCTCGACACCTTTTGCTCCACCTATTACAGCGCATAGTGTCGGCTCAGCACCTCACCCGCTCCACTACACTAGTTGATGTCTGCCGGGGGAGGTTCACGCAGCATGGCAAGTATGGAAGACACTGGCAGCTTTTGTTGTACACGGCTGTTGTTGGTGCTGAGGACAGAATGGAATACGCACACACACACACAGGACTGGAATGTTCCAGAGATGGGACACAACTGGAAGTTGAAAACTCAGAGGAGTCATAAGGGTATTGGGAAGTATTTCTTTAGCCTTAGAGTTGTCAGGAAGTGGAGCAATCTGGAGAGTGATGTATTGGAGGCAGGATCCATACATAGCTTTAAGATGTACGCTAAGGCTCTTGGAGCACAGAAAGAGTGGACCTAGTAGTGACTAGCGAAGATGCGGGGCCAGGAGCTGTGAATCGACCCCTGCAACCACATATATATGAGAACACACACACTCTCACACACACGCATAACAATCTCAAATAACATAATTTCCCTCTACGCTTTCTCGCCAGTATCATAAGACAAAATAATTCATCTCTTACTTTCTCCTCACTTTCTTGCGATTGTATCGCCCTCCACAACGTTTCGCGCCATCCTAAACTATATTACAATCAAAACTGAAACGTTTAAATTCTTCTCCTGTTATTAGATTAGTTAGGAACTGTTCTTCGGTTTAACATTTTGTTCCTAGTGTCTTTCACGCGGTAAGCGGACGGTGGATCGAGCCCCTACCGGTGCTGAGTGACCCATACGCGGTTTCGGCCTCGCATGGAATTGGGGAAGGAATATTTACACACAGACACATACACACAGAAAATATGTTACTCCACACACTTCCTTGAAGAGGTTGTATCTTGATGCTAGTGAAGGGCTCTTGATTTTAGGAATTGGAGCTCTGCTTCGTGCGTGATTTTTGTAGGACTTGGTGGTCCTGTTGGTTAAAGCGTCATGTGATTTTCGCTCACCATGAGGCGGGCCAAGACGACATGGGTTCGAGTCCTCGGCTAGTCGCAGTGTTGTTGTTGATTAAATACTACTCGTTAGTGGTTACAAAACATATATATATATATATATATATATATATATATATATATATATATATATATATATATATATATATATATATATATATATATATATATATATATATATATAAAATTAACACACACACGCTTGTATTACCTAGGATATATATTTTTAAAATGACTACATTGTTTTATGAGTTTTTATTCTGAGGATGGAAGTCAGCAGCTGAAACCCAATTTACTTGAATTTCCTTCGCATTTTTCACCACCTTTAGAACACTTGCGAAAATGATTAACCACCGGAAGCTTCGAATTTATCAAAGTGTTCGATCTGGAGTAAGTAGCGAGGGAAGGCCAGGATAAAATGTACACTGTAATATATTTGAACGCCACCTTTCATTTGTACTCAGGGTTAGTTATGTTGAGTACAGGAATTACCTGATTATTCTAGATTACTTGATGGGTTTCAGCCCCTCCAGAGGTGGATACGCTTGTGTCTTGAGGCCAGAATGTCTTCCTTGGGAGGTCAAGACTGCTGAGTATTATAGTTCATGAGGCCAGGATGTCCTCCTCTCATGAGGCCAGGATGTCCTCCTCTCATGAGGCCAGGATGTCCTCCTCTCATGAGGCCAGGATGTCCTCCTCTCATGAGGCCAGGATGTCCTCCTCTCATGAGGCCAGGATGTCCTCCTCTCATGAGGCCAGGATGTCCTCCTCTCATGAGGACAGGATGTCCTCCTTTCATGAGGCCAGGATGTCTTCCTCTCATGAGGCCAGGATGTCCTCCTCTCATGAGGTGAAGATTCCTGAGAATATAGCACTTGTGTTATACCTCAATCGATCCTACAAAAACAAAGTCAATTTTTCCAAGCTTGTACGTAAGACAGTATCTAAGCGTTCTAGTCCGAGACTAGATTTATACATTAGATTTTCTTCAAACTAGTTGAGGTTATGCTATGTAAATTAACGTTAGGTTAAATTAGGTTACGTTTGGTTAGATTAGGATAATTTAGGTTAGATTAGGTTAGGTTAGGTCAGGTTATGCTAGGTTAGATTAGAATAATTTAGGTTAGATTAGAGTAATTTAGATCACGTTTCTTTAAGTTAAGTTATTATTTTTAAGCCTCTAATAACCCTAATCTATAGTTAGCAATAATAACCTCAATATATAAACCGGACGTTACGTCTGGCATCGGGAAATGGACCATCGGCGCTAAAATCGTGGGAAATTATACGCTCGTTAATTTTTTAATTCGCAATATTTATAATTAACAAGTCATTTTGTTGTCAGTATTTGTCATTACGTTGTAATATATTATATCTATAAATCTGTGATCACTCTCATGGCGACACCTCTAACTCATTTTCACAATATGTGACTATAATATTATATATTATTAATAATAATAATAATAATAATAATAATAATAATAAAAATAATAATAATTAGTAATGATAACTACTACTACTACTACTACTACTACTACTAATAATAATAATAATAATAATAATAATAATAATAATAATAATAATAATAATAAGAAGAAGAAGAAGAAGAAGAAGAAGAAGAAGAAGAAGAAGAAGAAGAAGAAGAAGAAGAAGAAGAAGAAGAAGAAGAAGAAGAAGAAGAAGAAGAAGAAGAAGAAGAAGAAGAAGAAGAAGAAGAAGAAGAAGAAGAAGAAGAAGAAGAAGAAGAAGAAGAAGAAAAGAAACTAAGACAAAAAGAACAAGAAATAAATAGTATAAATATGGAAAAGGTGTGAGAAGGTAAGACGATGATAAATGATGGAACACACACACACAAAAAAATATCCGTAGCAGAATGCAGCTATCATAGCTCTAAGAAAGAATACTCTCTACTCTCTCTCTCTCTCTCTCTCTCTCTCTCTCTCTCTCTCTCTCTCTCTCTCTATGGCCCGGTTAAAAACCCAGCACTAATTATCCCCATTGTAACACCAAGAACTGCTGAAATTAAGCACATGGGCGCTAGATTGTAATTCACCCATGATATGCCTATCCAATCATATGGGTAAATGGGGCCTTGATAAAGCCATGATAAGCCCAATTGTCTTGCCTCACAATGGGTAACGGGAGCTGCCCTTAATTAGAAAAAATTCATGGGGGGGACGCTGATGAAAATAAGATGACTATGAGGTTTTTCAGGATGAAAAATTTGCCAGAGAATATTTAATACAGGTTGACAAAGTTGAGGTCGTCAGAAAAGGTTTCCAAATGCTTCGTTCAGGAGCATAAATCAGCGTTCACTTTCCGTGTTCACATCGGTGTTAACCTTAGTGTTCACCTTTTAGTGTTCACCTCAGTGTTCACCTTAGTGTTCACCTCAGTGTTCACCTTAGTGTTCACCTCAGTGTTAACCTTAGTGTTCACCTCAGTGATTCACCTTAGTGTTCAACTCAGTGTTCACCTTAGTGTTCACCTCAGTGTTCACCTTAGTGTTCAACTCAGTGTTCACCTTAGTGTTCACCTCAGTGTTCACCTTAGTGTTCACCTCAGTGTTCACCTTAGTGTTCACCTCAGTGTTCACCTCCCGTGTTCACCTCAGTGTTCACCTCAGTGTTCAGTTCAGTGTTCACATTAGTGTTCACCTCCGTGTTCACCTCAGTGTTCACCTCCCGTGTTCACCTCAGTGTTCACCTCCCATGTTCACCTCAGTGTTCACCTCCCGTGTTCACCTCAGTGTTCACCTCCCGTGTTCACATCAGTGTTCACCTCAGTGTTCACCTCCCGTGTTCACCTCCCGTGTTCACCTCAGTGTTCACCTCCCGTGTTCACATCAGTGTTCATCTCCCAAGGGTAGATTTGCAAGTCTGTTTAGCGTTTTTGGGGGTTTAAAGACTATCTACTATACGATGATCATTAAAACTGTATATAACCTTTACCCCTCCATGAAATGAGGATTAAAATATACTTTCAGCGTGTATACTTTAAGAAATACACGCCTCTCAGCGTATATACAATGAGAGATGAGATATACACCTCTTAGCATATATTCAATAAGAAATATACACCTCTCAGCGTATATACACTGAGGGATACAAACCTCTTACCATATATTCAATAAGAAATATACACCTCTCAGCATATATACACTAAAAAATACACATTTTCAATGTATATTCACTTATTCTTTGCATTTTTTGTGTCTGTTCACTGTAAATCGACTAACGAAGCATTTAAAAAAATAACGAAAATAACTGATAAATAACTGCTTAGCAGTTAATTACAAAGATTAATAAATGATATCCGGTCGATCAAAAAGGGGAAAAAAATAATTGAATTTTCTCGATGCAAATAAGTAGGACAAATATACCTATCAGTGCATATACACTGGAACAAGTATATCTATCAGTGTATATACACTGGAACAAGTATACCTATCAGTGTATATACACTAGGACAAGTATACCTATCAGTGTATATACACTGGGCCAAGTATACCTATCAGTGCATATACACTGGGACAAGTATACCTATCACTATATATACACTGGGCCAAGTATACCTATCACTATATATACTCTGGGCCAAGTATACCTAACAATGTATATACACTGGGACAAGTATACCTAACAATGTATATACACTGGGACAAGTATACCTATCAGTGTATATACACTGGGACAAGTATACCTATCAGTGTATTTACACTGGGCCAAGTATACCTATCAGTGTATATACACTGAGACAAGTATACATATCAGTGTATATACACTTGGACAAATACACCTATCAGTGTATATACACTGGGACAAATACGCCTATCAGTGTATATACACTGGGTCAAGTATACCTATCAGTGTATATACACTTGGACAAATACACCTATCAGTGTATATACACTGGGACAAATACGCCTATCAGTGTATATACACTGGGACAAGTATACCTATCAGTGTATATACACTGGGACAAATACTCCTATCATTGTATATACACTTGCAAATGAATGGTTCAAAGAACCGACAAGTTATAAATTAGACATATATGCAACACTTGGGTATCTTTATCAATAAAGATACCCAAGTGTTGCATATGTGTCTAATGTATATACACTTGGACAAATACACCTATCAGTGTATATATGCTGAGACAAATGCACATATTAGTGTACATAAACTGGGCCAAGTATACCTCTCCGTGTATATACACTGAGAAAAGCACACTTCTCGGTATATATACACTGAGAGTTGTATGTGTATACTGGATTGCATGGCCTATGAACGCTTAATCCGTATGGGTCATTCCAAGCTTCAATAGACGGATCTGAAATCTGGTACATCGTTCAAGCATCCTTGTGTGTGTGTGTGTGTGTGTTTGTGTGTGTGTGTGTGTGTGTGTGTGTAAGGAAACACTTCGAAATGTTTCCGCCCCGCACGGTAAACTAGCCACTACCGTCCACAGGATGGACATGAGGTACACATTAAACTAGCCACTACCGTCCACAGGATGGACATGAGGTACACATTAAACTAGCCACTACCGTCCACAGGATGGACATGAGGTACACAATAAACTAGCCACTACCGTCAACAGGATGGACATGAAGTACACAGTAAACTAGCAACTACCATCCACAGGATGGATATGAAGTACACATTAAACTAGCAACTACCGTCAACAGGATGGACATGAGGTACACAATAAACTAGCCACTACCATCCACAGGATGGACATGAGGTACACAATAAACTAGCCACTACCGTCAACAGGATGGACATGAGGTACACAATAAACTAGCCACTTCAGTGGCAAAATCTAATCTAACTCAGCAGATATTAACGTAAATTACGAACACACAAAAATTGATCTCTTTACAAGCAACATATTTACCCTTCGTTCGCAATGTACTCGAATTCATTCTGCAAAAACTAACTGCGTCCCGAATCTAAATATTTCTCTCTAATCTCATTCCGTAACAAAGGATGCGAGATAAAATTCAATCATTATTATCGCTTTTTTTTTATAAGCGAGGGTGAAAAAACTTCATTAACTTAAATGCATTTATATTGAAATTGATCAATATTCTCCCGAGTCATGATCAGTATTGAAAATCATCCGGCTGGGGTATTTATACACTGTTCATTATAGAATGATTAAGGTTTTGTTTATATTTGATTTAAGCGCTTTGTGTGTGTGTGTGTGTGTGTGTGTGTGTGTGTGTGTGTGTGTGAAAGAGAGAGAGCGACAGACAGAGTTTGTAAACAAAATTACTAAAATACTGTGATTAATTCACTACAGCATTTACCTTCTTTTGTGCATAAACAAAATCATATCCTCACGATTCCTTTTACTAATGAAAAGTGAAGGAAAGGTCAACTGGGGCAGTGTAGTGATCTCCCACCTTTTAATCTTAAAATCCATCTTCATTGTCTAGTTCCCTGACCTTCAATCGTCAATTTGGAAAGTCATCAACTGTATCTACTCAACCGAGGGTATAGAAAAGTAGGCACCATCACTCATTAGACCAGACCAGCATGACATCAGTCTTGCTACCTGAAATGGTTTATCCAACCTGTGTATACTAGGATAAAAGGTTCCTGCTACCTGTGAATACTGGGATAATGGGTTCCTGCTACCTGTGAATACTGGGATAATGGGTTCCTGCTACCTGTGAATACTGGGATAATGGGTTCCTGCTACCTGTATCTTGGACAATGGGGGAGACACCTGCACACGGGAAAATGAGGGAGGAGAGAGAGAATAGAGGAGACAAAAGGTGTAGGAAAGTATATATATATATATATATATATATATATATATATATATATATATATATATATATATATATACAACAGAAGCTAGGAATGACCTCGAGGGACATAAGGAGTACCTGTCCTGCTTTTACCTGCTTATAATAACACGTGTCACCAGCTGGAGTAGCAGGTGAGCCCAGGAGACAAGATCTCCTCCCGCTTGCCACCTGCTACACAGCCTCCTGTTGTCTCAAGTATAGGGAACATTAACCACTGCCTTCATTAGTAATTACATGTAGTAGTGAATGTAATGAAGTTACTTATGTACAGTAAACGACAAACATTGCTGGTAGGGTCGCAGTGAGGAGACCACAGCATATGTACACTGGGAGGTGTATTTCTAGCAGTGTATGTACACTGGGAGGTGTATTTCTCTCAGTGTATATACACTGAGACGTTGACTTTAATCCTCTTCTTAGCTACAAGATGTTTGTCTTGACTTATTATTATTATTATTATTATTATTATTATTATTATTATTATTATTATTATTTTTATTATTATTATTATTATTATTATTATTATTATTATTATTATTATTATTATTATAGTAGTAGTAGTAGTAGTAGTAGTAGTAGTAGTAGTAGTAGTAGTAGTAGTAGTAGTATGATAGTAATTATCATATTATATATCATTTCTTAATTATTATTATATTATGATTAATAATAATAATAATAATAATAATAATAATAATAATAATAATAATAATAATAATAATTATAATAATAATAATAATAATAATAATAATAATAATAATAATAATAATAATAATAATAATAATAATAATAATAATAATATTATTATTAATATTATTATTATTATTAAATATTCCTTTAGTGACTCTTATCACTTTCGTTCCTTTAATCCTTTTAATTAGTCTGTTATTGTTTCCTTTGTCTCCGTTCCTTCCTTCACTCGAGTCTTCCTCGCTTCCCCCACCTTCACTCTCATTGCCATTTCCACCTCATATCCTCCCTCATTATTTTCTCCCCCTCTCTTATTATTTTCTAATATCTTCCTCTCCTAATACGCCCTTCTCTTCATCTCCTTATACGCCCCTCTCTTCCTCTCCTAATATGCTCCTCTCTTCCTCTCTTATTCACTGCTTCCCCTTCTATCCCTATATCTTCCTTCTGCTCTCGTGAAGGTGATATATTGCCCTGTGGATAATTAACCACCTCATCATTGCACATTAAGGCTGCGTTATGTGTGTGTGTGTGTACTCACCTATTTGTAATTGCAGGGGTCGAATCATAGCTCCTGGCCCGCCTCTTGTCTGGTCGCTACTAGGTACACTTTCCCTGTTCCATGAGCTGTATCGTATGTATTCACCTAGTTGTGGTTTCAGGGGTCGAGACTCAGCTTCTGGCCCCGCCTCTTCACTGTATGTGTGTGTATGTACTCACCTAGTTGTGGTTGCAGACGTCGATTCACAGCAACACTGAATACATTAACAGTGTGCTGCTAACCTATTCTGTATGATAGTTACGTAGAGGAAAGAAAATCTAGCTTAGTTCTCTCATACGTCCATTAATGAAGTTTGTCAGCCTGAGTTAAGAGACTTCAGAAGGACAGTGAGAATATTGTCAAGCATTTTGATATGGACGGGCCTTGTTTGGGCCAGTAGGCCTCCTGCAGTGTTCCTCCATTCTGATGTTATTTCACTATATGGGCAGCAATCAGGGTTGATCCGAGGACTGGGAGGGCAGTTTCAAGGCACCTCTCTCAAATGAAGAAGAATCAGAGATGTATGATTAGAGTCAGTATAGTATGTATGATCATGAGAGACTTATGTATACCTTCCTAGCTAAATTAAGTATACTCTCTTGAAGAACCTATATATTCCTTCTTGGGGAGCTATGTATACCTTCCTGATGGCGCTATGTATACCTTTTTAAGGCACCCTCCTGAGAGCATATGTATATCCTTACATACCCAGCTGAGATACATAAGCATACCCTTCTGAGGTACCTATGTATATCCTCCAGAGACAACTCTGTGTATCCTCCTGATATACATATATCTAACCTCCTCAGAGACCAATGTATACTAATGAAAGACCTGTGTATACCCTTCATAGTAAACTGCGTATACTCTCTTCAGGCTTCTGCCCATACCCTCCTGATGATCTATGTATACCCGAAGGGATTTAAGTATACCCAACCTGGAAACGACCTTCGTTAGATATAAATACTGATTACCATATTATTCTCAGGATATCGCTAATTTCTAGATACAAAAAGCATTAAGTAGCTATTGTTGAACTACGAAATTGATCTAAGTGTCCAGGTGGATAGCTAATGACATGGTTGTTAGATAAGGAGGTAGTTAGAGGCAATCAGCCTCTTTGCAACAAGCGTAATCCTTGCTTTTACCCTACGCCAGATGTATTAATGACACTGATACCTGATATCATGCTTCCTTTCAGTCATTTCCTCCTATTCTTCCATTACAAAGAAAGGAGATGACCCTTATCCTGGCCATTGAGTTTATTTTTATATATGGTTCAATAAATGTCGACAATATTACATTATTGAAAGCCCTAGTTTTTTGTTTTTGGTGCTCAAGTGAAATTCTTGGGAGTCAGTTGCAAATGTTGCAACTGTCAGTACGCAATTACGCTACTGCGTATTAACGCTTCGGTCAATTGCATCTCTCGGAGCGTCGCTCTGAACTGCTACCGATACACATGTTCTTCTTGCATTAATAAGTGTCTTAAGGAAAATTAATGCTGATTTTCATCCTGTCTTGCATATCTGAGAGCTGGCGTTTAACATCTGTCCTCTCCCTCCTCTCTCTCTCTCTCTCTCTCTCTCTCTCTCTCTCTCTCTCTCTCTCTCTCTCTCTCTCTCTCTCTCTCTCTCTCTCTCTCTCTCTCTCTCTCTCTCTCGCTCGCTCGCTCGCTCAGAGAACGGCAAAGTAATAATCTCAGATTCGAGAAAACCTGAAGGCAGCTCTGAAACTAGGTAGCCTACCCTGACTACCCACCCCTCACTCTGGAACATAAGGCCATAGCACCTAGTTACAGACTAAGTCTAGAATGTTGGACTCATCTAGAGGGCTCCTGGGTGACCGTGCGTCAAGCTAGCTCGCACGCTCGATACTGATTCATGAAATCAAAATAACACAATTGAAAATGATTCAGAGAATTTTTTTTGGCAATGTTTGGTTTGCAATCGTGTCATTACGATTTCGTGAGTTATGATGAGGGGACTTGAGCTAGGGTTCGTCATGGCCACGCTGGCGGGAGATTCATCTGTAAAAAGTTGCATTTGTAGTCACAGTGGGACCCATGCTAAGAATCACAGAATGGGTGGGGCTTGAAGCAAAAGTAGGTGGTTTCTGCCGTGGGTTCGATTCCCATCCGTTCTGTGAGTTGATGCAGTGGTTGTATGGAATGCTCCATAACATGCAACTGAATGGTGAATAATAGGTTGCAGAACTGTGGCTGCAACAATTCTCCGCACTTGAGAGAGGAATCTAATGACACTGTTTCTTTTTTAAGTACGGGATTTTGGCGAGAAGAACCGAATGAGCAGCAACGTCAGGAAAGCCCAAGCCAGCGGAAGTCCTCGGTCAGATGACCAAAAGCTCCATCAGGAAACACTTCTCCTGTTTCTTGACGAACCTTACTAACCTAACCCCATCTGTCTTTCTCTTCACCTTATCTCCTCTTATTCCTTCTATTTCCCGTTTTCTACCTCCCTTCCCTTCCCTTCCAGCCACAACCTACAAAACCCCGAATCCCCTAAATCAATGCTGGAAGGTTAGATGACCCGGCCAGGCAACTGGGTAATAACTATAATTAAAACCACACAGGGAGTTAATCCCCCATCACCGTAAATTGTTGCAAAGGTGTAATAGGCCTTTGTAAGCTCGGAGCTCCACTACATTACAGAGAATGGTAGGAAGTGTCTCCGGGCATTTCCTTGATTTATACCATAATATTTCACGGCTAAAACGGTTTTTAATGTGGCACTGGGCTGACAGGCTGTGAGATTGTTTTGAACGGAGGTGGGTAGGGTCAGTGTTTGTGTACACAGTGGGCAAGGTGATGGTCAGTGTTTGTGTACACAGTGGGCAAGAAGGTATACCACGCCTCCTGCCTTACCATTACTTAGTATACCTTCTGATGTGTATATCTTTCTTAATGTGTATGAACTCAGCGCAGCAGTATTTATACAAAGAGGTGTGTATATCTAAGCATATTAACTTTATCTGGTGTATAAATATATACACTTTATCATTTATTTTAATTCTTATAATGCTCATTAAAGTACCTTTCACTTGTAATACAAGATATATGCAGCCTTAATAACCCTAGTGTAGTAGACTGGCTTGAAACCAAAGCCCAACCAACCTTCATGGGTTATTTTTTAAGGTTGGTTTGCTGTAGATTAAGAATATTTTTTTATGTGAGGGCGCTTGAACTATACCCCACACATACCTATTATATTGCTACAAGCCACTACAACCCGCTACAAGCCTCTACTACCCGCTACAAGCCTCTACTACCCGCTACAAGCCTCTACTACCCGCTACAAGCCTCTACTACCCGCTACAAGCCTCTACTACCCGCTACAAACCTCTACTACCCTCGACAAAACGCTACTATCCAACGCAAGTCTGAACTCAAAGGCTATATACTACGTAGATATTTTCGACTCCTCCATAAGGATTTCCTTGACATGAGCACAAGACTCATGGCTGATTATTGACGGTATCAACAGATGTGCTGGTGTTGAGTATGTTATCACGTTGCTCCACCCATGAGCGGAATTCATGAACATTGCAGAAGCAAGGAGGGTGAGGCATGGTACATCATAGTTAGCATGGGGATGGCTGGATTATCGCCCCATCGAGCATTGTTGCTTAAGAAAGAATAAGAGGAATTGAAAGGGTCATTTTGGGATGGGTGGTATCTCTTAAGAGGGAGATGGGAGCATTTGGTATTCTCCTTCTCTTAGGATTTATGCTGAATATTTAGAGGTTTGAGAGAGAGAGAGAGAGAGAGAGAGAGAGAGAGAGAGAGAGAGAGAGAGAGAGAGAGAGACAGACAGACAGACAGACAGACAGACAGACAGACAGACAGACAGGCAGACAGACAGAGAGAGAGAGACAGAGACAGAGACAGACAGACAGATAGACAGACAAACAGACAAACAGAGAAAGAGAGAATATATGAAAGGCAGGCAGAGGACCTCCGCACAGACTACTACGAGACTATCTTCTGAGAAGGACTATCCAATTCTATCTTGATTAAAGACTACCTGCAGTACTATTATCTAGATAGATGAGGCAAGGAAAGTAAATAAGAAGGCTCTCTCCCTACCCCCACTCCCTACATACACTGCCTGCATGAAAGAGGAGAAACAAGAACATTCCATATCTTAATGGGAAAAAATAGGATTTCTAGGAGAAATAGTTCAACTAGAAAATAGTTCAACTTCTATATTCCACTAGTTCTCTTTCTAGTTATGCTTCTCGAAACTAATTCTAGTTCTAGATAGTGAAACAGGTAGAGACAAACACTAGGATATGCTATGTAGCATCAGAGCAGACATTCCCATAATTTTGAAAGGGGTGGAGGGGTTAGCCAGTAGAAGGCCTCGGTCAGATGACCAAAAGCTTCAGCTGACGAACCTAACGTAACCTAATCAGAACAGACACCGCAATACCGGTGACAACCTCACGGAGAGGAATTTGACTATTTGTATCCTAAATGACAAGTTGTGGGGATACTTCCAGTGCTCTAAAATTCTGAAAAGGTCTTAAATGGTCTTCAATTCTGTTTTAGAATAGACTCCTCCTGACTTTGGCGTTGAATCTCAAACCACTGCTACTTGCACTACCACAATCACAATCTACAACACTCCTACTTGCACTACCACAATCACAATCTACAACACTGCTACTTGCACTACCACAATCACAATCTACGACACTGCTACTTGCACTACCACAATCACAATCTACAACACTGCTACTTGCACTACCACAATCACAATCTACAACACTGCTACTTGCACTACCACAATCTACAATACTGCTACTTGGAAATAAATGGTATAAAATACCGACACAATGGAAAAATAAACACATAAGCAGTATAATGTGATCCTTTATTGACAACGTTTCGCCCACACAGTGGGCTTTATCGAGTCACAAACAGATAATTCTGTTTATGACTTGATAAAGTCCACTGTGTGGGCAAACGTTGTCAATAAAGGATCACATATACTGCTTTGTGTTTATTTTTCCAACACTGCTACTTGCACTACCACAATCACAACTTTACACACACACACACACACACACACACACACACACACACACACACACACACACACACACACACACACACACACACACACACACACACACACAACAGCACACAGCACACACACACACACACACAGCACACACACACACACAACACACACACACACACAGCACACACACACACACACACACACACACACGCACACAACACACACACACACACACAGGTGAGTACAGTCTCTGAGCCTGCCCTCATAAATTTAACCCCCCATTACGCTTAATTACCAAGCATACGTCCCCATTCTGTATTAATCTGACTTAATTAGCCCCATTTAACAGTCTAGCTTCCTGGTTACAATGAACGTTCTCTCTCTCTCTCTCTCTCTCTCTCTCTCTCCTCTTCTCTCTCTCTCTCTCTCTCTCTCTCTCTCTCTCTCTCATTTAGGTAGTATAAATATTTTTTTATAAAAGCTTTCGACTAATTACAGCCAAAAAAATCTTAGTAATTATTCTTTTTTTCAAAAGTTCGAGGCTAATGAACTTTATATTGGTAATTATTATAATTATTATTATTATTATTATTATTATTATTATTATTATTATTATTATTATTATTATTATTATTATTATTATTATTATTATATTATTATTATTATTATTATTATTATTATTATTATTATTATTATTATTATTATTATCATTATTATTATCATTGTTATTATTATTATTGTTATTATTATCATTGCTATTATTATTATTATTATTATTATTATTATTATTGTTATTATTATTATTGTTATTATTATCATTGTTATTATTATTATTATTATTATTGTTATTATTATATTTTATTATTATTATTATTATTATTATTATTATTATTATTATTATCATTATTATCATTGTTATTATTATCATTGTTATTATTATTATTGTTATTATTATCATTGTTATTATTATTATTATTATTTTTATTATTATTATTATTATTGTTATTATTATTATTGTTATTATTATCATTGTTATTATTATTATTATTATTATTATTATTATTGTTTTTATTATTTATCCTCAAAGGGGTACCGTTCAGAAGCTGTCTGCTTTTTTGTCTTCTCGTAACTTTACGATTTTAAATCGCTCAGACCTCAAGAACGCTTCATGCAATCGCGTTCAACTTTTCGACACTTGCGCAAGGTTTCTCTGGTAGTCGGTGGCTACAGTTCCCAGGCTTCCTTGTCTCTACCTAGACGCCAGCGCCATCTGTAGGTCTGAGATATCTACGTTCCATCTACTACTTCCTACTTTCCCCAGTGTTGCCAGAAGAGCCTCGTCCAGTGATGCCAGGAACGCAGAAATTTAGGCAAACATCCAGTATTGAGGTATTTTATGTCTAATTTAAGAGCATAAGAATGAAGGAACACTGCGGCAGGCCTACTGGCCCATACAAGGCAAGTCGTTATCAAAATCACCCATTTATTTGTCGAACCTTAAGAATATAAGAACATAAGAAATGAGGAACACTGCAGTAGGCTTGTTGGCCCATACTAGGTAGGTCCTTCACAAAACCAACACACTTTCAGTGTTAACCTAACAATAAGCTCTGATAAATCTATTAACTCATGTGCAAGTCCCACCTTTTCCCAAAAATTACCCAGGAATTTGTTTCCGTACCCCAAATACCAATCAAACCCATACCCTCCCACTCATATATTTGTCTAGTCTCTTTTTAAATCTACCCAGGGTCTTCTATCTCTTAAGACTATTCTACGCATCAGAAATATCAGCAAATCCCACATCAAATATTTTATAAAAATTGCATGTACTAGTTAAGTGATTTCTTCATTGTAATCACATAATATCACATTCTCGACTGTCCCTATGTATGGGCCAGTAGGCCTTCTGCAGTGTTCCTCCATTCTTATGTTCTTGTGAGTTTGAAAATTAAGACAAATGTGTGAGATAAATGGTTTTGAAAACCGACGAGTTGAAGATAGAGACACTTATGCAACACATAGGAATCTTTATTGAGGAAACGTTTCGCCACACAGTGGCTTCATCAGTCCAATACAAAGTAGAAAGGTGTAAGGAGAGGAGGAGTTTGAGGTAATCAGTCCCTCGGCCTGGAGTCGATGTGTTCAGTCCATCAATCTTGTAGAAAGTACAGCATAGGGCCGTAGATAAATGTGCAACTGTTGGGTGTCTTTATTGATGAAACGTTTCGCCTACACAATAGGCTTCTTCAGTCAAATACAAAGGGAGCAGTAGAAGTGAAATGAAGAGGATATAATCAGTCCAACAACCTTGGAGGAAAAGTATTTGAGGTGGTCAGTCCCTCAGCCTGGAGAAGAGTTCAGCTCCATGGTCTGGAACGATATCGTTCCAGACCATGATATGTATATATATATATATATATATATATATATATATATATATATATATATATATATATATATATATATATATATATATATATATATATATATATATATATATATATATATATATATATATATATATATATATATATATATATATATATATATGTGTGTGTGTGTGTGTGTGTGTGTGTGTGTGTGTCGCACCGAATAAGCTAAACCGGCAAGTTAGACCTAAATGGTGAGGGTATTTTCTGCCGAATAAGCAGAGTAAAAATTAAATTTTATTTTTCTCCATACGTCAGGACGTGTAAGACTCCTTCCTGACCTACACACACACACACAAGCTCTCCCCAACCCTCCACCATCAACCCCTTCCCCTCCTCCTCCTCCTTCCCCTTCCCCCAGGTGCAGGCGCGTCTCCCCACCTTGATAATTAGCTCAGGAGTAACTAATAAAAAGTGCAGATGACGAGGCGAGGCAGTGATCAGCGTGTAATGAGGAGGTGGCCAGCCAACCCAGGCGAAACTTAATCCTCCGCAGGATTAAGGAAAGAGAGAAAGAGAGTAAGTTTGATGTAGGTAACAGCTCTTAGCATGTAAATAAACCAGGGTACGGGTGGGGATTGAACTCGCGGTGAGTGAGTCGTAAAACTTCAGGCCAGTGCGACTCGCTTTCCTCTAGTTCAAACCTCACCCGTACCCTGGTTTGTTTACAATTGTGTTATTACAATTTCGTGATTTATTTAAATAAACGTTTAGGTCCTGGGACCTTGATCGAAACGTTTTCTAATAAATATGTCCTACTGTTTGTTTACGTGTCTTTCTCAACCAACAACACTACCTCTACTATAGTGTACCGCTTCTACATCTACTTGAAGATACTGTGCTAGAAGCAGATTGGTTGTAAACAGACCCTTTGTTGATCAGACCCTGATCCACTACGAGGCCTGGTCTCAGACCGGGCCGCGGGGGCGTTGACCCCCGAAACCCTCCCCAGGTATACTCCAGGTAACTGTGAATCCTTTTCCTGCTACTCCTCTATTTCATCCTAATCCTCCTCTTCCTTCTCTTCTTTCTCTTCCTCTTCCTTCTATCCTTTCTCTTCTTCTTCTTCTTTTTTTCTCTTGTGCCTCTTCCTCCTCTTCCAACCCTCTTCATTATTTAACAACGCCTTCAACTTGTTAATTAACCTGAATATATATTAACCAGAATATATATTAACCTGAATATACATTAATGAAAACGTCAACAGTAGCATTGAAACTGAATACTTGCAAATTTCTGACCAAATATTTTGATAATTCATTTTGTATTAAAATTGGTAGAATTACCGACAATATGTTAAGTAAAAGGACACAAATGCAACTAATGTGACATTTTATTGTGGCAACGTTTCGCTCTCCAGGTGCTTTGTCAAGCCGTTACAAGCGATACATGGACACAGAGGGTATATATATATACTCTCAAAGTGAGGTGTAATACTAGTGGTGGTAATATATATATACCCTCTGTGTCCATGTATTGCTTGTAACGGCTTGATAAAGCTCTTGGAGAGCGAAACGTTGCCACAATAAAATGTCACATTAGTTGCATTTGTGTCCTTTTACTTAACATAATTCATTTTTATTCATCATCATATCAATATATGAAGCTGCTGACACACACAAACACACACACACACACACACACACACACACACACACACACACTTGCGCAACCCAGAGACAAATTATATACAATCACTGAACCTTTCAAGAATTATAATTGGTGGAAAAGTGTATGTATCTATTCGTATAGGGACCACCCGCATTGTATGGGAGTCTGGGGCTAGGAATTAGACACATGTGTAACATCTGGGTATCTTAATTGTAGACGTTTCGCCAACCAGTGGCTTTGTCAATACAAATTTAAGGACATAAGTGGAAGACTGTAGAACTACATACAAAAAATGAGGTAATCAGTCCCTTCATCAGCTCCAAGGCTGAGGGACTGATAAGGCTGGGAAAAGATAAGTCCATCCTCCCTAAAATGGTATCATCATTTGGCATTAGGGACAGGAAAAAAGATGGATTAATGTCACTCTAAGGCAGCTGTAGTAAGAGTCTGCTGCTGCTGGCGGCCGGGGTCTCTAAATGATGATTTGGGGCAGAGAACAGAACGCCCGCGAACTGGGGGAAGTGACTTCGCCAGGCGCGCGGTAATGACACCATCGGGTCGCAGTCTCCGCAGACGCTACCAACAGATCCCCGTTTTTAATTGGCAAATACGTCCCTCGATTTCCGGACGGGCAGGGTGGCCCTTGCCTTCTGGAGTGAGTGATTGACGGGAGACAGTTTCGCTTCTGTGACTACCTCTGGAAAAGGAGGCACGAAGAAGAACAGAAACGAGATAATGATGCGAAGGAAACGGAACATGATTAGAGGGTGATACGGAAACACGATAATGAGAAGGAGGAACAGGAACGTGATAATCAGAAGGAAGAGAAAAGATTGATCACATATGTGAGGACAGAAGAGCCGAGAGGGTTTGCAATTTAGTCCATGATAAGCTTCCAGCTCCTCAATTACTTCATATATTTTATATATTGCTGACGGTATCTGCGAGAGAGAGATAAAAGCTTATGACGACGTTTCGGTCCGTCTTTGACCATTCACAAGACGGACCGAAACGTCTTCATAAGTCTCTCTCTCTGCTATGTGAGGGCTATTTGTGTATTGTTCCAGTCACGGTATTGAGCCTTTTCGTTCTGTAACGGTATCGTTTCACAAGAACGTAAGAAAAGAGGGACACTGCAGAAGGCCTACTGGCCCATACTTGGCAAGTCCCTCTCAAACCCACTAAAAAAATATTCGCTTAACCCATTATCAATTTTACCCTTAATAAGTCTGCATTATTTTGGTGTGGTAAGACATGCACGCAACAGTTAGGTGTCTTTATTCCTAAACGTTTCGCCTACACAACAGTCTTCTTCAGTCGAATACTGAGGAGATGTAGTTTTGAGGTGGTCAGTCCCTCAGCCTGGAGAAGAGTTCTGTTCCATAGTCTGGAACAATGTTCCAGACTGTAGAATGGGACTAGCTCACCCTCCATCCTCACCCTCCACCCCTCACCCTCCAGCTTCATCCTCCAACCTTATCCTCTACCCTCACCCTCCACCTCACCCTCCACCCTCACCCTTCTGCTCGCGTGTCTGTCTTAATACCAGTCAAAAT
>WNWK01000228.1:0-5000 GCA_009830355.1 Cherax destructor | reverse complement strand
ATTGAGACACTTATGCAACATATGGTAATCAGTCCCTCAGCCTGGAATCGATGTGTTCAGTGAACACATCGATTCCAGGCTGAGGGACTGATTACCTCAAACTCCTCCTCTCCATATACCTTCCTGCTTTGTATTGGACTGATGAAGCCACTGTGTGGCGACACGTTTCTTCAATAAAGATTCCCATATGTTGCATAAGTGTCTCAATTCTTCAACCCAAAGCCTACCTTAACCCTGACCTTGAGCATATAAGGCGCAGGCTGATTTTCCAAGACTTTTTGTAGGGGGAAAAAGTGTGCCTTATATCCCGGAAAATATGGTAATTAACATCTTGGGATAACGTAAAAAAAAAGCCACTGAAAAAGTTAGTTAACATCCGTCTCCAGCAGAGATTGACATGGGTATAGATAGGCACAGTCGAATTGTTAACTTGTGGTAAATTATCCTGCCCACTCCCCGTTAACTGGACCCTTAGTGGCATTAAATAATTCGTCACACAAGCCAGGAAGACATCAGTGACAAACAGACAGGTTCCTTAATGCTCAAGAAATGTCAAACATTTTATCCACAGTGGTGTATTATAAACCATTCTGGAAAAATACCCTGACTTTGCCCACTGTAAATAAGTATTACCAATTATTTTTTTTTTCGTGTGTGTGACCTAATACATGTCTTCATAAGTAACTCATTACGATTGTGACCAGATATAAACCTGTAAATAGTTCATTACCTTTGTAACTTGTCCAGCTATCAGAACTTTGTGGTCCAGCCCCTGGACCCATTATGTGCCTCTGTAATCCCATTGTCAATTTCAAATACTTCTCTTTTTTTTGTTGAGGTAATGGGTTTTATGGTAATGGGAGAAAGGTTGACGTTGTGTTGGTTCTAGTAATGACCTGTTTCCTAAGTACCTGACCACCCCTGGGTTGGTGGACCACACCACCTGGCCCACCCCTAACTCCCTCGTGCACCTCACCATCCGCACTTGCTAGGGTATGGCTAGCTAAAGGCTAGGGTTTGGCTAGGATATAGCTAATGTAAGGTTAGTATGTAGCCAACGTATGGCTAGGATAGGGATAGGGTATGAAATAGAAAATAACTAGGATATGGTTAGAATATAGCCAAGAACACACCTATTGTGTGGATAGAAAACCAAATGGCTAGAATATAGTTATAATATGGATTTGGTGCACTTAGGATGCCTGTACATAAATTATCCAGAGGGGATACGTGAATTACCTAGGAGGAATACCTAAAGTATCTAGGAGGGATACATATATTGCTAGAAGGGATACGTAAAGTATCTATGAGACATGTAAACATGATAATTATATGTTAGGTAAAAGACCACAAGTGCGACTAGTGTGACATTTCATTGTGGCAACGTTTCGCTCTCCAGGAGCTTTGTCAAGCCGTTACAAATAACTGTAACGTTACTGAACATCGGTTATGTGTTAATTGGGTTGGAACCCTATCGACTACACGAGTGTTATTAAGAACATAAGAACATAAGAATGGAGGAACACTGCAGAAGGCCTACTGGCCCACCAGTCAAGAATATATTAATCCCTAAAATACCAACAAAAGTAAACGGAGAGACATACACCTCTCCGTGTATATTTCCTGTGTGCATTTCCGTGTATATTTCCTGTGTGCATTTCCGTGTATATTTCCTTCTCGTTGTCTCACGTTAATCTTTTAACGTGGTGATAAACGTCAATTTTATATATATTAAAAAAAGGTTTTAAAACAATGACGGTCTTTAAATCCTACAAATAAGGCTACTAAATCCTACGAGGAAGTTTATTAAATCTTACAAGGAAGATTATTAACCCATGTTATGGAGGACACTGATCCTGCAGGAAGGCTATCTGAACCTCCTGGAAAACTCATTGAAACCCACCAGGAAGACAAGTGAAGCCTATAATTGAAACCTAGAAGACAGTAGTCACAGTCTTCCCCCGTGATGAATTAATTACGTGGTCACCTGAGGCCTGGTCATAGACCGGGCCGCGGGGGGCGCTGTCCCCCGGAACTCCCTTCAGACAGGTAGACCTGTAATGAAGATTTAGACACATGTGAAACATATGGGTGTCTTTATTGTAGACGTTTCGCCATCCAGTGGCTTTATCAACACAAATTCAAGAACATAATAGGAAGACTGAAGAACACTATACAAAGGACGAGGTAATCAGTCCATCATGTACACCTGTACAACCAAACATCTGTATATTCTTCCACAGATTCCTTACGGGTTTAGTGCCTCTCTATGAATATATCTATTGATATTCATTCCTCTAATATTTTCCATTGCACTTGATTTCTATTTTCTTTGCATTTTGGCACAATCTAAATCTAATTCTTTAGTCTAAATCATGTACGTCAAATTTTTATGCTCATTTTGTTTAGAAATTAAAGAGTTCTTTAGTTCCAAACTGAGGGACTGACTACCTCAAACTCCTCCTCATCTCCCACCATTCTTCTCTGTATTGGACTGAAGAAGGCATTGCTGACGAAACGTTTCATTTTTTCAAAATCATTTACATCACAGTTCTAGCAGCATATATTCACAGTTGTGTACATTCCTAGTAGTATACATCTGCAAGAGTATACATCTCGAGGAGTATTCATCTCCAGCTATGCATTCCCCTTCCCTCAGTGCATATATTATGTATACTTTTCCCAAATACAGTTTCGTCTTCACAAAATATCTCACACAAAAGTCATACATAGTTCATGAATTTATCTTCTATGTATTGGCTAATTGAGGTTGAAGCCTATCGACTACAGAAATTAAAGTCAACTGAGTATGTATACACAGAGCTGTGACTCGACCCTTATATACTGCATACGATGTTATACTCTCACTATACACTGTACTAAACTCTCACTATACACTGTACTAAACTGTCACTATATACTGTACTAAACTGTCACTATGTACTGTACTATACTGTCACTTTATACTGTACAGTTTGTGTCAAAAATTTTGGAACAAATCAGTCACGGTGAGTGACTATCAAAATATCACAAAGATCTTTTAAGCTATTATTAGCTGTATCAACAACTGGGACCCAAGCGGAAATTATCGTTCATGTCGCTGCGTTCTTTCGATCAGAGCGAGGACACTCGCTCTTCATGGTCAGAGTGTAAACAGAAGAGTTAGTTGAGTAGGTGATGGTGGGTCGGCTCAACAGAGCGATCAATGAGTGATCAGGAATTGACCACAGGACAACTAATCCGCTGAGCACACACACACACACACACACACACACACACACACACACACACACACACATATACACACACAGGGGGACATGATAACAACATATAAGATACTGAGAGGAATTGACAAAGTGGACAGAAACAGAATGTTCCAGAGATGGGACACAGCAACAAGGGGACACAGTTGGAAGTTGAAGACTCAGATGAATCACAGAGATGTTAGGAAGTATTTCTTCAGATACAGAGTGGTCGGGAAGTGGAATAGTTTAGGAAGCGATGTAGTGGAGGCAGGCTCAATACATAGCTTTAAGAAGAGGTATGACAAAGCTCATGGCGCAGGGAGAGTGACCCAGTAGCGGCCAGTGAAGAGGCGGGGCCAGGAGCTATGACTCGACCCCTGCAACCACAACTAGGTGAGTACACACACACACACATGTTTCAGAGTTGTGACACAGCAACAAGGGGTCACAACAGGAAGTTGAAAACTCAGATGAGTCACAGGGATGTTAGGAAGTATTTCTTCAGTCAGAGGTTTGTCAGAAATGGAACAATCTGGAGAGTGATGTAGTGGAGGCAGGATCCATACATAGCTTTAAGAAGAGGTTCGATACAGCTCCTGGAGAAGGGAGAGAGTGGACCTAGTAGTGACCAGTGAAGAGGCATGACTAGAAGCTGTGAATCGACCCCTGCAACCACAATTAGGTGAGTACACACACACAGAGTACCGAGCAAGATGCCAGATACGCCCATCAGTCGCGCTAGATAGAGCACATCAGCTGGAGAACGTGCAGAGTTTCTCAAGGAGGTCAGTCCCAGAACCATGAGAACTGGATTATGCTGAGAACTAAAAGAACTGATTCTGGAAACATTAGATCAGAGAAAAAAATGGAGACGTGATAATGTCGTAATAATCAGAGGACTTGAGTAGAGAGGACAGAAACAGATGATTAGGAAGACGTTAAAGTTAAAGAATGTATTTACAATGTCAGGAAATAAACAGGGGTGTCAGGAACTATTTCTTCAGCCCCAGGGTGACCAAGACAGGGAATAATGATGATAAAAAAATGGTGAAAACTGACTCCCTACAAAAGTTTAGGAATAGGTAATATAAGAAAGCATAACCCTGTTCACTGCCAATTAAAAAAGCGGGCCCAGGAGCTGAGACTCAACCTCTGCAACTACAAATATTAGAGTATATGCTCAATAATAAGTCACATGAAAACAAAAACACAGAAGATAAATTGGTCTGTATATTTCGATCCCCACTACTGAAGTCTCCCAGCTCAAGCTGACACTCCTGAAGTCTCACAGCTCAAGCTGACACTCCTGAAGTCTCCCAGCTCAAGCTGACACTCCTGAAGTCTCCCAGCTCAAGCTGACACTCCTGAAGTCTCCCAGCTCAAGCTGACACTCCTGAAGTCTCCCAGCTCAAGCTGACACTCCTGAAGTCTCCCAGCTCAAGCTGACACTACTGAAGTCTCCCAGTTCAGGCTGACACTACTGAAGTCTCCCAGCTTAGGCTGGCACTACTGAAGTCTCCCAGCTCAGGCTGACACTACTGAAGTCTCCCAGCTCAAGCTGAACCTACTGAAGTCTCCCAGCTCAGGCTGACACTACTGAAGTCTCCCAGCTTAGGCTGGCACTACTGAAGTCTCCCAGCTCAGGCTGACACTACTGAAGTCTCCCAGCTTAGGCTGGCACTACTGAAGTCTCCCAGCTCAGGCTGACACTACTGAAGTCTCCCAGCTCAAGCTGACACTCCTGAAGTCTCCCAG
>WNWK01000227.1:635000-640597 GCA_009830355.1 Cherax destructor | reverse complement strand
ATATATATATATATATATATATATATATATATATATATATATATATATATATATATATATATATATATATATATATATATATATATATGCTTGTACATGCATGTGTAGTGTGACCTAAGTGTAAGTAGATGTAGCAAGACATACCTGAAATCTTGCATGTTTATGAGACAGAAAAAGACACCAGCAATCCTACCATCATGAAAAACAATTACAGGCTTTTGTTTCACACTCATTTGGTAGGACGGTAGTACCTCCCTAGGTGGTTGCTGTCTACCAACCTACTACCACAGGACGGTAGTACCTCCCTAGGTGGTTGCTGTCTACCAACCTACTACCACAGGACGGTAGTACCTCCCTGGGTGGTTGCTGTCTACCAACCTACTACCACAGGATGGTAGTACCTCCCTGGGTGGTTGCTGTCTACCATCCTACTACCACAGGACGGTAGTACCTCCCTGGGTGGTTGCTGTCTACCAACCTATTATTATTATTATTATTGTCACTGTTAATGATACTTATTACTGCTATTAATACTTCTCATTAATATTGTGAATGATAATATTGTTATTAATATAAATTAATATGACTAATAATAATAATAATAATAATAATAATAATAATAATAATAATAATAATGAACATTGTTGATAATACATTGACACTGATAATAATGCAAATCATCACTGTTACTAATTAGTATTTGTAATATTAATACGGGTAATAATACTAATTATGGTTAATGCTGATAAAAATGCTAAGTAACTGTTAATTATAGCAATTATTACAGGTAATATTAATTTATATTCTTGACAATAGTAATTAATATTGTTAATAACGCTGGTAGCGATGTTAATTATATCATTATTGACAATACTGACGAGGGTTCTGTAAGGAACGAAAGTGGGGAATCGTCGCCTTTTATTTTTCTAATTCATAAATGATGCTGACTTTTTTTTTTCCAAAACGTTGATTATGTCTGAGTGTTTTGTGTAATGACTTAACACGGGGCAGTGTACGAGTTAGGGAAGTGTACGAGGTCTCCAGTAGGTGAAGTACACTTGTGTATCTCTACGTTAGGTCACTTGGCTACTCCAGTGACCTGAGATCACACACACTAGCACAAGTTGGGGTCAGCCACAGTGGAGTAACAGATGAGTGAGTAACAGTACATACTGACTGCGTGGTCCCATGGAAAATAGGGGTAAGTGCTAGAAATAGTGGTGGTGATGATGGTAATAGTGATGATATTGATCATGCTGATGGTAGCATTAGAGATAATAGTGGCAATGGTTGTAATGGTAAATCTTAAAAAGAAGCAGTTATCTAAAAAAAAAGTCTTTTCCTTTATTGTACACCTCTCAGCAGACTGCTTCTGTGTCACACTTGACCCCAGAGGTCAAATGTGACCTGTGACCAGCATTAGAAATTCCCGGAATGCTTTGTTCCTGTCCAGTGCTCGCCCCCTGCAAGAGTGACATTACATTCTCGTGAGAGTAACAAATGAACGAGCAGGACCGACCCGTCAGACTAGCAGCGGGAGGACGGACAAGGTGTACTGGAATCACGTCTCCATCTTGGTTCTTAAGGCCACACAAAATTTGGTTAATAGGATCCCAACAGACCTGGTCAAGACCTCGCCAGACCTGCTGGTTAGAACAACAGACCTGGTCAAGACCTCGCCAGACCTGCTGGTTAGAACAACAGACCTGGTCAAGACCTCACCAGACCTGCTGGTTAGAACAACAGACCTGGTCAAGACCTCACCAGACCTGCTGGTTAGAACAACAGACCTGGTCAAGACCTCACCAGACCTGCTGGTTAGAACAACAGACCTGGTCAAGACCTCACCAGACCTGGTCGCCAAGACCACGTCTATAAATCAGATTTACCCGCTGTAACCAAGGAGACCACAAGAGTCACGTCAGACCTGAGAGACCAGGTCCTAAGACCAACCCCTGACACAACGTTTCCAGGACCTCGCTTCATCCTCACGTCAACATAAACAGTCACCAGATCACTGTTGTCCTTAGTTAGTTGAACCCAAATTAACATACATATTAACGCACGGGTAACACCAAACAAATAAACAGCATCAACAAGTTATCTACGTCTGGCAGAGAGGGACAAGTGGCATTACCTTAGATCGTCGATATATACACGCTGTTATAGACATGTGTACGGATGCCCTTCACCAGCTTTTATGCTGAAGGTCTCTTGATCCAAGGATCTGGAGTTATTCCTCCCGTTCCTCAGGAACTATAATTTTTGTTACCTCCCTCAACTCCCCAGGCGCTGAACGACTCCTACGGGTATAACGCTTCCCCATATCTATAAATGCTGGTAGGTAGCAGCAGAGCTACACGTTTACGTGAAGCGCTAAACTTGCGTGGGTCACTCAGCACAAGGCAGGCACCATACACGGCTTTAAGGATAGGTACGATTGGGCTAAAGCTGCCAAGAGTGAGTCCAGTACCGGCCAGCGGAGGCGCGAGGGCCAGGAGCTGAGACTCGACCCCCTGTAACCCCAAACAGGGAAGTGGGTGAGCGCAGGGAGCGAGGCAGTGAACCGACAAACCTTCTTAAACACATGAAATGCAAAAGGATATTTTGTTTTTCCACGACATGAACACGATCACACGTTATTGTGATTGACCTCACCACTGAACGACGCGTCGTCTGTGAGTTGGGTTCCCTGTGAGGGATTTTGGGGGGTTCCTGTGAGGGATCGTGGGTTCCCTGTGAGGGATCGTGGGTTCCCTGTGAGGGACCGTGGGTTCCCTGTGAGGGACCGTGGGTTCCCTGTGAGGGATCGTGGGTTCCCTGTGAGGGATCGTGGGTTCCCTGTGAGGGATCGTGGGTTCCCTGTGAGGGATCGTGGGTTCCCTGTGAGGGAGCGTGGGTTCCCTGTGAGGGATCGTGGGTTCCCTGTGAGGGATCGTGGGTTCCCTGTGAGGGATCGTGGGTTCCTCAGAGTGAGGTCTCAGCCTACAAAGGATCACTCAGTTTTTAATGTATCTTTTTTTCACGTCTGCATTATGTCTATACAAGCATTATCCACCCACCACCCACACCCACCACCCACACCCTCCCTACACCCACCACCCACACCCTCCACCCACACCCACCACCTACACCCTCCACCCACACTCTCCACTCACACCCTCCCTACACCCACCACCCACACCCTCCACCCACACCCATAACCTACACTCCACCACTCACACCCTCCCCACACCCGTCACCCACACCAACGTCTATCAATTAAGAATTAGTGGTCAAATTGAGATCTAAATGAAATGAAATGTAAACTGCTGTTGAGTATGTAGGAAAACTCGACCCCATTACGAAAAAATTAACACATGGATGAAAAATTGAAATGGAAATATTGAACAAACAATAGTAATAAAAAAAAATGTTGATTATAATTATTCATATCCAATAGGCCGAGATTTATCTTCCATTTATGTACACACTCTATAATCCTCTTTTAAAATAAAAGAAGTTTTCCTTTTGTTGATTCTTCACAAGTGGTGGGCAGAGTCAAAATCCTGGCCCCGGCTCTATCACTGCCGACTGGGAAGGCCCCTGTTGCATATACCTTTGTTAAGCATTCTGGGGGAGTGTTACATCAGCTTCAAGAAGTCATGAAAGGAGAGATCAGAAGGATAGAGATAGAGCCCGTTGTGTAGATTGGAGAAGTGCAGAATTAGACTTAAGTGAAGAGAGAGCAGGATTAAGAGAGGAAACAGCCGGGACAGTTGGCAAGAGAGAGCTTTAAGCATGGAGTGAGGGGAACTGGCTTGCAACTTATATGGGTAACTCGATGTACAGGGTTGAACATTTTTATTAAGATGTCGGATATGCTGTTCTTGGTTTGTGGCGCCCATATGTGCATGAGTTATTTGTGTTGTGTGTGTGTGGTGTGTGTGTGTGTGTGTGTGTGTGTGTGTGTGTGTGTGTGTGTGTGTGTGTGTGTGTGTGTGTGTGTGTGTGTGTGTGTGTGTGTGTGTGTGTGTCAAGCGTTCGCACACAGTTTTGAACTTTTCGTTTAATCCGGATCGCTTCGCTGATAAAGACAACTTATAATACGCTTTTAGAGAGAGTGCCTCTGTTTCCCTTCACTGAAGAGACAATGGTCGCTTCTGTCATAGAGACAAGTTGTAATAAGCTTTCAGAGAGACTGCTGCTATTTTCTTTCATTGAGGAGATTGGACAAGACGGAAGTCTTACAAGGAAGTGACGGAGGGTTTCAGCAGCTGAAGAGCGAGGAGTGAAAACAAATGAATAGGAAAGAAACGAGGAAGAAAGGAAGGAGGAATAAGGAAAGGAGGAAGGGAGAGTAAATAGGAAGGTGATCCATAAAGAAAAAAAACATATATCAATAACGGAGACATGGATCAGCAATTTAGAGATCATCCAAAGAGGTCAGAAAGCGGACTTGGGGTACTCTACTTGATTGTTCGACACAGCGGAGAGTTACTGAGCTAACTTGACTTAACTTAGAAGGCGACGGTCAGCCTGCACCACTTGCCCAAATGAAGCGATGGTTACCTCGCCTCTTAGATACATCTTGGTACACTAACGAGGCAAGACCTCACATACGATGAATGCTGCGTCACTTACGCAGTGCTTGAGAACCTCTATGATCTACCTCGTAGCTGAGTGGTAGCGATTTCGGCTGGTAATTAGAGGCCCCGGGTTCAGTCATGGGCGAGGTAGCACTTATGGGTAAGTCGCACAGCACCAGCAGCCCCGGGTGCACCCTGTAGTACAGCGATACTTAGTGGTTAGTCGACTGTTGTAGGTCGCATCCTGGAGGGGGAGCGAAAGGTACAGATTAGATTTTGCCATCGAAGTGGCTAGTTTACTGTGCCCCCCATATCCATCCTGTGGACGGTAGCGCAAGAGCATATGGATACACAAAAGGCCTAGGAACTAGGCCCCAAAAGGGTTAACAATTGTAAATTTGGATTTATATCTACAGTTCACTTATCTGTTACAAGCAAATTTAGGGAATTTGCTTAGTATATCTGGTATCTTATTTTCATTAATAAGATATCTTGACGTGTCACATAGGTTATTATACTGTCTATCTCTGTATTCCTCAATAAGTGGACAATTCAGCACATAGTGTTCAAGACAGTGACCATATGCCTGATCACATAATTTGCATTTAGTTTGTTCATCATCTGTGTGTCTCCCAAACTGTCAGAATATATGGAAACTACAACATCAGTCAGTCTGTTCACATTGCAAGTTGCTCCATAAACATACTTATCTATGTTCATGTTATCATAGTGGGTTATAGATCTACTCAGATTTCTAACTGCATTGCTACAACAATCATTTTCATTATTTACTTCTCTCCTAATATTATTCCTAATGCTAGACACAGATATACCAAAGTTATATTCTACATTCTCCTTCTGGGTACTCTTCTTGGCTAACACATCAACTTTATCATGAAGGAGTAATCCAATGTGTGATGGGTTCCATAGCAATTGTACATTAATTCCTTTGACCAGGATTTTTGAGTATCTATACCTGGCTTCTCCAATGAGCATGCTGTTGGAGTCATTATATGAGTCAAGATCCTT
>WNWK01000227.1:542500-630000 GCA_009830355.1 Cherax destructor | reverse complement strand
CTATATTCACTTTAAATTTTCTTCTTTTACACACCTTACCAAACCCATCCACCAACCTCTGCAACTTCTCTTCAGAATCTCCCAAAAGCACAGTGTCATCAGCAAAGAGCAACTGTGACAACTCCCACTTTGTGTTAGATTCTTTATCTTTTAACCCCACACCTCTTGCCAACACCCGAGCATTCACTTCTCCTACAACACCATCTATAAATATATTGAACAACCACGGTGACATCACACATCCTTGTCTAAGGCCTACTTTTACTGGGAAATAATCTCCCTCTCTCCTACATACTCCAACTTAAACCTCATTATCCTCGTAAAAACTCTTCACTGCTTTCACTAACCTACCTCCTATTCCATACATTTGCAACATCTGCCACATTGCCCCTATATCCGCCCTATCATACGCCTTTTCCAAATCCATACATACCACAAAAACCTCTTAACCCTTATCTAAATATTGTTCACCTATATGTTTCACTGTAAACACTTGGTCAACACACCCCCTACCTTTCCTAAAGCCTCCTTGTTCATCTGCTATCCTACTCTCCGTCTTACTCTTAATTCTTTCACTAATAACTCTACCATACACTTTACCTGGTATACTCAACAGACTTATTTCCCTATATTTTTTACACTCTCTTTTGTCCCCTTTGCCTTTATACAAAGGAACTATGCATGATCTCTGCCAATCCCTAGATACCTTACCCTCTTTCTTTCATTCTACTCACTGCCTCACGAACTTTCCCCACACTCACAACTGGTTCTTCCTCACTCCAACAAGATGTTATTCCTCATTGCCCTATACTCGAAATCACAGCTTCCCTGTCTTCATCAACATTTAACAATTCCTCAAAATATTCCCTCCATCTTCCCGATACCTCTAACTATCCATTTAATAACTCTCCTCTCCTATTTTTAACTAACAAATCTATTCGTTCCCTAGGCTTCCTCAACTTATTAATATCACTCCAAAACTTTTTCTTATTTTCAACAAAATTTGTTGATAACATCTCACCCACTCTCTCATTTGCTTTCTTTTTACATTGCTTCACCACTCTCTTAACCTCTCTTTTTTCTCTCCATATATTCCTCCCTCCTTACATCACTTCTAATTGTAAAAAACATCTCATATGCTAACTTTTTCTCTCTTACTATTCTCTTTACATCATCATTCCACCAATCGCTCTTCTTCCCTCCCGCACCCACTTTCCTGTAACCACAGACTTCTGCTGAACACTCTGACACTACATTCTTAAACCTACCTTATACCTTACCTAACCTTATTATAACAAGCTAATGACTAATAATAATTAATAATAACTAATAATGATAATTAATAATAATAACTAATAATAATAATTAATAATAATAATAACTAATAATAATAATAATTAATAATAATAACTAATAATAATAATTAATAATAATAACTAATAATAATAACTAATAATAATAATTAATAATAATAACTAATAAGTATAATTTTTACAATAAAATAATACTAGAGCTTCGTCTGTGGACCGGTAAGCCAGTGGAAGGCCTCGGTCAGACGACCAAAAGCTCCAACGGCGGGTCATCCTCTGACTAAGACCCGCGTCAGGAACACTTGTCCTGTTTCCTGACGAACCTTACCTACCTACCACACAGGATATATACACCGAGAAATGTGTATCAGCTGATTAGGTGTATTTGCGGTACTGAAGTATTCTTGTCTGGTGTTTCAGAGGTTACTTGCAGCCTTAATGACCCAAGTGTAATAAAAAGGCTTGAAATACCTATTGATCAAACCATTTCTTGTCATCAACAGATATCGGAAAGGTAAATACTGTCGCATTAAAAGTAATTTAAAAAGTTGCAAATTATTAAAATACTGAGAGTGCAAAAGTTTTTCTTAAAATGTTTAGGAGGAAACGGTTTAGAAAGATGAAGGCAAGATCAGAGTGGGAAAATCTTACATTCCTCAGAAATATGTAAGTGAAGACTGTCCAGGGAGTACAGTAGGAGAGGCAGTAATGCAGCGCCAGTGTGAGCAGCAGCACCAGGTCCATGGCGTCGGGGCAACTGACGTAAACAGAGAGGAAAAAACAACTCACCCTTAATATCGTGTCACAGCCTTGGTTGTTTTATTGGTTGCTTCTTTTGGTTGGTTGGGATTAAAGTCAACTCTCAGTGTATATGTACTGAGAGACATACACCTCGGTTTTAACAATGAATGACTTGTGCTATAAGAACGACTCTGGTGCTCTACACTTCTTGCCCTTAAATGTTACGTGGTCAAGCTTACACAAGATGCATTTAAACAGTCACATTGATATAAATACACAGAGGAGGACTGCAGAGTAGCGGGACTACGATACTTATATTGCAGTAACTTTTGAATACTATTAACAGATTTGACTACTATACGTAAGATAATTTGAGGGTATAACTCATGAAATAACCAAATAAATTAATATATATAACTGTATAGACCTTGATAACCAGTAGAGAAGTAAATGGTAACTATGTCAATTTTTTTTTCTATATGGAGTAAGTAATGTAATTCATTTGTTTGCATATATATCTACTTTTAAATTCACAGGGGTTTGCAATTAGCCCGAGAATACGTTTTAAATATATTTCAAGATGATGAGATCTGTAAGTGAAATATGTACTGAAACCTCTAGTAACTAAAGTCACTGAAAATTCCTTCTATATATTATAGGTAACAAAAAAGAAAATTTAGTAGTTATACCCATAAAAGTTGGCTTTTGTGAACTGAAGGATAAGTATATAATAAAAAAGATCTTATTAGTTTATTTTTTTAAGATATAAATTGCATATTACTATGTTTGGAATTTAAGTACTTTTGTTAAAGAAATTTTTATATATAAGGGAGAAAACTGAAGAATAATTATAATCTTAATGATGACAAAACTTCTTGAACGATTAGCATTTAAAATATTAGTAATTTTGTGAAATTTTTAATTATTAAGTGATTTTTTTTTAAGAATCTACAAGTATAAGTTATATTTCATCCAGTTAAGGTGAATCAGAGTCGAATTTCTTACTGTGTTTGACCAGTAGGATGTACAGTGCCTGCACTCTGAAGGATGGGTGGGGATGTAAGAGTCCTATAGGTAGGAAGTACAGCGCCTGCACTCTGAAGAATGGGTGGGGGATGTAAGAGTAAACTAGTATGCCCTAAATGAAACATATTGGGAAGATATCTTATATTACATGGGTCCTAACCAGTGCCTTGAAAAGATCAACCTCCTGGTAGCTGAAGTATGTTCAAGGCATATTCCTCTAAGAAAAAAGAAGAGAAGTAAACTGGAGAGAGAGAGACGCTCCCTCTACAGGAGAAGACGAAGAATCACTGAGCTCCTCAAGAATGCCGAACTATCTGATACACGGAAGGAAGCGCTAACCAGGGAAGTGGAAAATATTGAGCTAAAGTTAAAGGACTTATACAGAATCCAGGAGAGACAAGAGGAGCTAAAAGCGATTAGTGAAATTGAAAGAAATTCGAAATATTTCTTTTCATATGCCAAAAACAAGGCAAAAACCACTTCTAGTATAGGGCCCCTGCTCAGACAAGACGGATCTTACACAGATGACAAAAAGAAATGAGTGAGATACTGAAATCTAAATATGACTCTGTGTTCAGCGAGCCACTAATCAGTCTAAAGATAAACAATCTAAACAATTTTTTCATGCATGAACCTCAAAACCCTGCCACTCTATGCCAAATTTCTGACATAACCCTAACTCCTCTAGACTTTGAGAAAGCCATCAACGGCATGCCCATGCACTCAGCCCCAGGCCCACACTCGTGGAACTCTGTGTTCATTAAGAACTGCAAGAAACCCCTCTCACGGGCCCTAAGTATGCTATGGAGGAGCTTAGACACAGGCGTGATTCCACAGTCACTGAAAACAACGGATATAGCCCCACTTCATAAAGGTGGCAGCAAAGCAGTAGCTAAGAAAGAGTTCTAAGAAGCAGGATAGCAAACCAAACGGACTCCCAAAAATTGTACAACCCAGGGTAACATGGTTTCAGAGCAGGTCGCTCGTGCCTCTCGCAACTGATAGACCACTACGATATGATCTCAGATGTACTGGAAAGCAAGCAGAATGCAGATGTAGTATACACAGATTTTGCAAAAGCTTTTGGCAAGTGGCACCATGGTGTAATAGCACACAAAATGCGTGCTAAAGGGATAACTGGCAAAGTAGGCAGATAGATCTTCAACTTTCTAACCAATCGAACACAAAGGGTAGTGGTAAACAGAGTTAAATCGGAAGCTGCAATAGTGAAGAGCTCTGTTCCACAAGGCACAGTACTCGCCCCTATCCTGTTTCTCATTCTCATATCAGACATAGACGGAGATGTAAACCATAGCACCGTATCATCCTTTGCAGACGATACTAGGATCTGCATGAGAGTGTCATCCACTGAGGACACGGCAAATCTCCAAGAAGATATAAAACAAGTTTTTCAATGGGCAACAGAGAATAACATGACGTTCAATGAAGATAAATTCCAACTACTCCGTTATGGAAAACTGGAGGAAATAATAGCTAGGACTGAGTATACTACAAACTCAAATCACACAATAGAGCGGAAAAGTAATGTGAAAGACCTGGGTGTGGTAATGTCCGAAGACCTCACCTTCAAGGACCACAACAATGCTACTATCACATCTGCGAGGAAACTGATAGGATGGACAATGAGAACATTCAAGACAAGAGATGCTAAGCCATTGATGATCCTTTTTAAATCACTTGTTCTCTCTAGGCTGGAATACTGCTGTACATTAACTTCCCCATTCAAGGCATGTGAAATTGCAGATCTAGAGAATGTACAGAGAACCTTTACTGCACGAATAAGTTCCATCAAACACCTTAACTACTGGGAACGCCTGGAAGCACTTGACTTGTACTCACTGGAGCACAGGCGAGAGAGATATATCATAATCTACACCTGGAAGATTCTGGAGGGACTGGTTTCCTAATATGCACACAGAAACCACTCCATACGAAAGCAAAAGACTTGGCAGGCGATGCCATTAACTAGTCACTAGTTAATGGTCCAGGTCGAACCGAAACATCGTCATAAGTTACAATTTCCTATTTTCGGGTTATTCGTATATGGTTCCAGTCATGGTATTCTGCTTTTTTATTCTTTGGGGTCATTTAAATTACGACAGCATCACACTTCTGGCAAGGCAGCTCAGGAATGAATGATGGTGAATGTGTTTCGTTTTCCACTGGTCACTCTACCTTGAAGGAACACAGCCGTGTAATAAAAAAAATGTCCATTCGTTTTCAAGTCAATAATTAGCACATACGATGACACCATAGGAAGGTTACGTGTTCCATTGTTACATAGGAAGGTAACGTTTTCCATTGTTACATAGGTAAGTAACGTGTTCCATTGTTACAAAGGTAGGTAACGTGTTCCATTGTTACATAGGTAGGTATCGTGTTCCATTGTTACATAGGAAGGTAACGTGTTCCATTGTTACATAAGTACTCAGCAAGGGGGGGTTCTTGACCTTATATTCTAAAGGGTCACTGTGGAACATGAGGGCTATTTTTATATTTACAAGGAAGCTCTAAACACCTATGGACAGTGCCATGTGGAGTGTGAGGACATACATTTATCATTGTTATAACAATATCGTAGCGTTAAGCCTGTGGACGGTGAGGCACCATATCGAGGACCTTCCGGCAGTCCTGGAATATCGAGGACCTTCCGGCAGTCCTGGAACATCGAGGACCTTCCGGCAGTCCTGGAATATCGAGGACCTTCCGGCAGTCCTGGAATATCGAGGACCTTCCGGCAGTCCTGGAATATCGAGGACCTTCCGGCAGTCCTGGAATATCGAGGACCTTCCGGCAGTCCTGGAATATCGAGGACCTTCCGGCAGTCCTGGAATATCGAGGACCTTCCGGCAGTCCTGGAATATCGAGGACCTTCCGGCAGTCCTGGAATATCGAGGACCTTCCGGCAGTCCTGGAATATCGAGGACCTTCCGGCAGTCCTGGAATATCGAGGACCTTCCGGCAGTCCTGGAATATCGAGGACCTTCCGGCAGTCCTGGAATATCGAGGACCTTCCGGCAGTCCTGGAACATCGAGGACCTTCCGGCAGTCCTGGAACATCGAGGACCTTCCGGCAGTCCTGGAATATGTAATCTGCCCACCCGTCCCTTTCCTGTCTTATTTCTGTCATCCAATAATAGAACTGTATTAGGTATTAGGTTGGTGAGGCGTGAGGTGTGTGTGTGCGCGCGTGTGTGTGTATATATGTATGTGTGTGTGTGTACTCACCTAGTTGTTGTTGCAGGGGTCAATTCACAGCTCCGGGCCCCGCCTCTTCACTGACCGCTATTAGGTCACTCTTCCAGCTCCATGAGCTTTATCATACCTCTTCTTAAAGCTATGTATGGATCCTGCCTCCACTACATCACTTCCCAGACTATTCCACTTCCTGACAACTCTGTGACTGAAGAAATACTTCCTAACATCCCTGTGATTCATCTGAGTCTTCAACTTCCAACTGTGACCCCTTGTTGCTGTGTCCCATCTCTGGAACATCCTGTCTCTATTCACCTTGTCAATTCCTCTCAGTATTTTATATGTAATAATAATAATAATAATAATAATAATAATAATAATAATAATAATAATAATAATAATAATAATAATAATAGTTTATTTAGACATGATACAGTGATACATAGGTATAAATGAGGTGTACATGCCAAAAGCCCCTAATATGCTGTGCATTGCGTTGTCATATCCCCCTATTTCTTCTGTCCTCCAGTGTCGTAAGATCGATTTCCTTTAACCTCTCCTCGTAGGACATACCTTTAACTCCGGGACCAGTTTTGTTGGAAACCTTTGAACTTTCTCTAATTTCCTTATGTACTTGGCCAGGTGTGGGTTCCAAACTGGTACTCACCTAATTGTACTCACCTAATTGTGGTTGCAGGGGTCGAGACTCAGCTCCTGGCCCCGCCTCTGCACTGTCCGCTACTGGGTCTCTGCTCTCCCTGCTCCGTGAGCTCTATCATACCTTGTCTTAAAACTATGTATGGTTCCCGCCTCCACTATATCGTTCGCTAAACTATTCCACTTCCTAACTACTCTATGGCTGAAGAATTGCTTCCTAACATCCCTCTGACTCATCTGAGTCTTCAGCTTCCTGTTGTGTCCCCTTGTTTCTGTGTTTCCTCTCTGGAACATCCTGTCACTATCTACCTTGTCGATTCCCCGCAGTATTTTGTATGTCGTTATCATGTCTCCTCTAACCCTTCTGTCCTCCAGTGTTGTTAGTCCTATTTCCCTCAACCTTTCTTCATAAGGCAGTCCCCTGAGTTGTGGAACTAGCCTTGTCGCAAACCTTTGCACTTTCTCTAATTTCTTGACGTGCTTGACCAGGTGTGGGTTCCAGACTGGTGCTGCATACTCTAGTATGGGCCTGACGTATACGGTATACAGTGTCCTGAACGATTCCTTGTTAAGGTAACGGAACGCTAATCTTAGGTTTGCCAGTCGCCCATATGCTGCCGCGGTTATCTGGTTGATGTGTGCTTCCGGAGACGTGCTTGGTGTTATACTCACCCCAAGGTCTTTCTCCTTTGATGAGGTTAGTAGCCTTTGTCCACCTAGCCTGTACTCTGTCAGCGGTCTTCTTTGCCCTTCTCCGATCTTCATGACTTTGCATTTGGTGGGGTTAAATTCGAGAAGCCAGTTGCTAGACCAGATGTCAAGCTTGTCCAGGTCACTTTGAAGTCCTGCTTGGTCTTCATCCGATGTGATTCTCCTCATTAATTTCACATCATCTGCGAAAAGAGACACTTCTGAGTCTATCCCATCCGTCATGTCATTCACATATAGCAAGAATAGCACTGGTCCTAGGACTGACCCCTGCGGTACACCGCTCGTCACAGGCGCCCACTGTGATACCTCATCACGCACCATGACCCGTTGTGTTTGTGTGCGCTCACCTATTTATTTATTTATGCTCATCTACTTATGGTTGCAGCAGTGTCAGCTCCTGGTCCCGCTTCTCCGCTGGTCCCTACTGGGTTCAATCTCCTGGGTGCGTGAGCTCTATCATACCTATTCTTAAAACGACCTATGAAACCTGCGTGTACATTTCGCTAAGTCGTTTCACTTCAAGACCACTCTTAGGCTAATTAAATACTTCCTAACATCTTTATGACTCATTTGTATTTTTACCTTCTAGTTATACCCTCGTGTACCTAAGGTCCGCCTCGCAAACAGTCTCTCTGTCCACCCTGTCAATCCCTCTCAGTATTTTGTACGTCATGATCATGTCACCTCTGCTCCTTCTGTCTTCTAATGCCATCAAGTTTTCCTTCTTTAGCGTCTTCTCATGGCCCACACCCCTTAGTTCAGATAATAATCTCGTTGCAGACTTTACCACTTTTTCCAGCTTCCTAACATGCTTCGTAAGGTATGAGTTCCATGTTGTTGCAGCATACTGCAAGACACACCTGATGTTGCAGCATACTGCAAGACACACCTGATGTTGCAGCATACTGCAAGACACACCTGATGTTGCACCATACTGCAAGACACACCTGATGTTGCAGCATACTGCAAGACACACCTGATGTTGCAGCATACTGCAAGACACATCAGATGTTGCAGCATACTGCAAGACACACCTGATGTTCCAGCATACTGCAAGACACACCTGATGTTGCAGCATACTGCAAGACAAACCTGATGTTGCAGCATACTGCAAGACACACCTGATGTTGCAGCATACTGCAAGACACACCTGATGTTGCAGCATACTGCAAGACACATCTGATGTTGCAGCATACCGCAAGACACACCTGAAGTTGCAGCATACTGCAAGACACACTTGATGTTGCAGCATACTGCAAGACACACCTGATGTTGCAGCATACTGCAAGACACACCTGATGTTGCAGCATACTGCAAGACACACCTGATGTTGCAGCATACTGCAAGACACACCTGATGTTGCAGCATACTGCAAGACACACCTGATGTTGCAGCATACTGCAAGACACACCTGATGTTGCAGCATACTGCAAGACACACCTGATGTTGCAGCATACTGCAAGACACACCTGATGTTGCAGCATACTGCAAGACACACCTGATGTTGCAGCATACTGCAAGACACACCTGACAGTTGCTCAGTATAGTGTCATGAATGACTCCTTTTCAAAGGGTCCTGAAAACTATCTTTTAATTTACCCAACTCTGTTGATGCGCGCCTCAGATAATATACTCTGAATTATGCTTACCCTGAGTCCTTCTCTCTCTCATTAATTACCCAGTATGGCTTACAGTCAGCAGTGTTTCACTTTGTAGTAACTCGTGTACCTCTGCCTCATTTAAATTTCTAATTCGTATTTGAGTTCATTCTTGTTCCTCCCATGTTAAACACTATCTCACTGTCTACTCTCTCGATTTTCCTCTGTCACTTCAGTTACCTTGTTATGAGCTTTAATTCTTCTGTCTTCATATAAAGTACATCTTTTAGTTCTATGATTATCCTTGTGGCATTACTTCTGAAGTGTTTTTGTGGTGGTTGTAGTTGTTGTGGTGGTGGTAGCTGTGTTGAGGGTGGTGGTGGTGGTGGTGGTGGTGGTGGGTACTGGGTTGGTGGTGGTGGTGATAATGCAGTTGTTAGTGCTTGTGACTTTGGTTGTGGTGGTAGTGTTTATGGTGTTGTTGGTGGTAGTGGGGGTAGTGTTTATGGTAGTGGTAGTGGTAGTGGTAGTGGTGGGAATGGTGGTAGTGGTAGTGGTGGCAGTAGTGGTGGTGGTGAGAGGTCTCCATGACAACCGTGGTGGGTTCTGACATCCACCTGTAGCTTACATCTGAAGCACTCTGCGCCAGTCTCGTCAGTATTTGCCAAAGACTCGTGTGGCTTCCATATTACCTGGCCCGCAGGTGAAGGCCACCTAGTCCAGAATGGTCCATATTGTCTGACTCACAGGTGAGGGCCAACTGGCCCAAGATGGTCCATATTGTCTGACACGCAGGTGAGGGCCAACTGGTCAAGAATGTGCCATATTGTCTGAACTGCAGGTGCGGGTCAACTGGTCCAGAATGGTCCATATTGTCTGACCCGTAGGTGTGGGCCAACTGGTCCACAATGGTCCATGTTGTCTGACTCGCAGGTTAGGGCCAACTGGTCCAGGATGGTCCATGTTTGACCTGCATGTGTGAGCCAATTAGCCCAAGATGGTCCATATTGTCTGACCCGCAGGTGTGGGCCAACTGGTCCAGGATGGTCCATATTGTGTGGCCCTCAGGTGACATCAACTTATTAAGACGGCGAGCCATACTGGATGATTAACGAGCATGGGTGGGTGGGGCCCAAGTGCCCGAGATCAACACACACAGACACACCTAGATGAGCACACACCCACACATTCAATACAAGGAGTTCAACAATAGATACAACAGAACTCAATCTACCCAGTCGGTCGATATTTAAAGCAGTGGAACTGAGGCAGGTATCCCACCCTTGCAAACCCAAACAGATATCACACACACACACACACACACACACACACACACACACACAGTGGTGGATACAAGGTGGGCAGAGATACGATGTTCCAGAGATGGGACACAGCAACAAGGGGTCACAGTTGGATGAATCACAGGGATGTTAGGAAGTATTTCTTCAGTCACAGAGTTGTCAGGAAGTGGAATAGTCAGGAAGTGAAGTGGTGGAGGCAGGAACCATACATAGCTTTAAGAAGATGTATGATAAAGCTCATGGAGCTGGGAGAGTAGCGACCAGTGAAGAGGCGGGGCCAGGAACTGTGACTCGACCTCTGCAACCACAATTAGGCGAGTACCTACATTTTTGGGGGCCCTGAAGCTTGAACTGTCTACTTGATACTTTTAAAACGTTTTAATTTTTATTTTAACTATTATTTTATATATTGAATTCCACCATTTTATTAATATTATTATTTTTTTAAAAACCTCTTCTCATACAGTAATATGGACTAAAGTCGCTTCTGGGGCTACTCACACACACACACACACACACACACATACACACACACACACACACACACACACACACACACACACAGGTGTTCAAAAATATGTCTGGCCGGTCTCACTGATCTCAGTCGAGCGAAAATTAAAGCAGGGTATCCAGCGCTTGTATTACATCCTGGCAAACTCAAACAACAAGCCACCCACACAGTCACAACCATCCATACGAATCCTCCTCGTCACTTAAATCCTCTCCTCCACAAATCCTGGCAAATCCCCTCCGCCATCTTGACGTAGTCTTAAAGCTTAACTAAGGCTAAACCATTTCCTCACCCTCGCTAAGTTCAATGTTTCCTGGACAAATACCCGAGAGAAGATATTGAAAAATGGCGGTGAGCCATTTGGCTGAAACTCCAAGCTGTGTCCACAACTTGACGCCCATCTCGCATTCCCGTAAATAAGAGACGGAGAGCCGGCCCTGAAAAGAGGCGTGGAGGAATGACTGCCTTGATGTAAATATGTAAATTAGTTTTTTTTTTAAACTGACAGTCTTAATGGTGGCAGAGATATTGCTGCAGGAGGCAGTGTGGTGGAGGCAGCAAATACACGCTGTTGCTGGTGTTTTGTCCGTTTCAATACTTAAATAATCCACACATAGGAGAAAGGAGCTTACGACGACGTTTCTGTCCGACTTGGACCATTGACAAATCACACTAACACACAAAGGTGAGGGAGCCAGCATGTATAGGCGAGGAGGACAATGACGGGGACGGGGATAACGCTTCTCCTGACGCGGCAGTAGCTGGAGGAAGATGTCACGACGCTGGTAAGGTGCTTCTGATCGAAGGAATTTGAGTTACCCTTCTCTAAGCAGCCCTCATGGGAGGGGTAAGCATACTGGAGCCAGGAGAGAAAATTGGATTCTAAAATAACCTGTGCATATGTTTGCTAAAGTCTCCCTTGTTATCTCTCTTTCTCTCTCTCTCTCTCTCTCTCTCTCTCTCTCTCTCTCTCTCTCTCTCTCTCTCTCTCTCTCTCTCTCTCTCTTTCATAAACTAATATTCTATTACTTTTTTCTTAATCTAATCCCGCTACTTCCCAAACATTCCGCAAGTCTGTATAATCTGGGGCTGAATTCTCTTGTGTGTGTTCATTCAGTATTGGTTGGCGCACAATGGTTGGTCTTGGACCCAGTATCCACCCTCTCTCTGCATCTATTTCGAATTCAAAATATATCTGAATTATATTTTTTCTTTGACTTTTATGGGTCTATGACACGTAATATGCACTGCATCGTTTAATTTGTTGTTTATGTTTGTCCAGTAGGCCTAAATGAGTGACAGCTTGTCCAGTAGGCCTGAGTGACAGCTTGTCCAGTAGGCCTGAGTGACAGCTTGTCCAGTAGGCCTGAGTGACAGATTGTCCAGTAGGCCTGAGTGACAGCTTGTCCAGTAGGCCTGAGTGACAGCTTGTCCAGTAGGCCTGAGGAACAGCTTGTCCAGTATGCATGAGGGACAGCTTGTCCAGTAGGCCTAAGTGACAGCCTGAAAGTTGTTTAGGTCACACCGGAAAGAAAATGGAAAAAAAAATACAAGAGTTTTAGACTCGAGTGGAAAGTGTACACTTGTGGACCTGCGCACTGCTTGTCCGCCAGTCACTGACTAGCACCGTCCTTCACTAACTCACCGTCATTCACTGTCCACCTCACGCTGACTGTCATTCACTGTCCACCTCACGCTGACTGTCATTCACTGTCCACCTCCCACTTTCCACCTCACACCACGTCACACTGTCCATCTCACGCTGACAGTCATTCACTGTCCACCTCACGCTGACTGTCATTCACTGTTCACCTCACGCTGACTGTCATTCACTGTCCACCTCACGCTGACTGTCATTCACTGTCCACCTCACGCTGACTGTCATTCACTGTCCACCTCCCACTTTCCACCTCACACCACGTCACACTGTCCACCTCACACCATCACACACTGTCCACCTCACACCATCACACACTGTCCACCTCACACCATCACACACTGTCCACCTCACACCATCACACACTGTCCACCTCACACCATCACACACTGTCCACCTCACACCATCACACACTGTCCACCTCACACCATCACACACTGTCCACCTCACACCATCACACACTGTCCACCTCACACCATCACACACTGTCCACCTCACACCATCACACACTGTCCACATCACACCATCACACACTGTCCACATCACACCATCACACACTGTCCACATCACACCATCACACACTGTCCACCTCACACCACCTCCCACTGTCCACCTCACACCATCACACACTGTCCACCTCACACCATCACACACTGTCCACCTCACACTGACTGTCATTCACTCTGAGGGTAAACACGTCACCTTAGGACTGGTGGGACCTGTGTGACATCAATCATGGAGCTGCACATTTACACTCTTAACCTCAAACCAAAGACATTTTAACAATTCTGTTCCACTTACACAATACATCTTTGTCATTTACACTAAACTGTGAATGTAAAATTGCATGAAATAAAGGGAAGAACGTCAATATAACTACTTATGACAAAATTACTCATTCACCTCCACCATCATGAACACAGACATGCTGTTAGCAGGATGAAAAATGAACTTTAATTTTTAAAGGCTGAGGTGCTATTTACACTCGGGAATACGTTAATAAATGCCCCGGACTTCACATTGCTCTTGTTCAAGTTTTTTTTTTTTTTGCTGTTGCTTTTAGTTGTTAGGGTCATTTCGTGTTTTAATGTTTCTAATCTGTTTTTGTTTTCGTTTTTTTTATGTCAGCTTTTTTGTTGTTTTTGAAGTTTTTATTTTTTTATTTGTTTTTTGTTTAAAATTTTTCTTGTTCTAGTTTTTTATTTCTAGAAGGAAACAAGAACATACTTGTTTGTACTGAATGTCATGTTGTTGTTCTTGTTTTGTTGTTATAAAGATGGGGAAGCGCTAAGTACGTAGGGGCGGGGGAAGGAGGGATGTCATACAGCGCCTGGGAAATGAGAATCACGTTTGCTCCAAGGAAGGGGAAAAAGGATAGTACCAACTCCTCGGATCAAGAGCCCTTCTCCCAGCATCATGGCATCTTTTAAAAGATACCTTAGTAATCCATCAGTTCATCTAGCTTGAGAGTCGTACTCTGAGTAGTCGAGTCCTTGAGTAGTCGAGTCCTTGAGTAGTCGAGTCCTTGAGTCGTCGAGTCCTCGAGTAGTCGAGTCCTTGAGTAGTCGAGTAGTCGAGTCCTTGAGTAGTCGAGTAGTCGAGTCCTTGAGTAGTCGAGTAGTCGAGTCCTTGAGTAGTCGAGTAGTCGAGTCCTTGAGTCGTCGAGTCCTTGAGTAGTCGAGTCCTTGAGTCGTCGAGTCCTTGAGTCGTCGAGTCCTTGAGTCGTCGAGTCCTTGAGCGTCGATCCTGAGTCGCGAGTCCTTGAGTCGGAGTCCTGAGTCGTCGAGTCCTTGAGTCGCGAGTCGAGTCCTGGGTCGTCGAGTCCTTGAGTAGTCGAGTCCTTGAGTCGTCGAGTCCTTGAGTCGTCGAGTCCTTGAGTCGTCGAGTCCTTGAGTCGTCGAGTCCTTGAGTCGTCGAGTCCTTGAGTCGTCGAGTCCTTGAGTCGTCGAGTCCTTGAGTCGTCGAGTCCTTGAGTCGTCGAGTCCTTGAGTAGTCGAGTCCTTGAGTAGTCGAGTCCTTGAGTAGTCGAGTCCTTGAGTAGTCGAGTCCTTGAGTAGTCGAGTCCTTGAGTAGTCGAGTCCTTGAGTAGTCGAGTCCTTGAGTAGTCGAGTCCTTGAGTCGTCGAGTCCTTGAGTCGTCGAGTCCTTGAGTCGTCGAGTCCTTGAGTCGTCGAGTCCTTGAGTAGTCGAGTCCTTGAGTCGTCGAGTCCTTGAGTAGTCGAGTCCTTGAGTAGTCGAGTCCTTGAGTAGTCGAGTCCTTGAGTAGTCGAGTCCTTGAGTAGTCGAGTCCTTGAGTCGTCGAGTCCTTGAGTAGTCGAGTCCTTGAGTAGTCGAGTTCTTGAGTAGTCGAGTCCTTGAGTAGTCGAGTCCTTGAGTAGTCGAGTCCTTGAGTCGTCGAGTCCTTGAGTAGTCGAGTCCTTGAGTCGTCGAGTCCTTGAGTCGTCGAGTCCTTGAGTCGTCGAGTCCTTGAGTAGTCGAGTCCTTGAGTAGTCGAGTCCTTGAGTCGTCGAGTCCTTGAGTAGTCGAGTCCTTGAGTCGTCGAGTCCTTGAGTAGTCGAGTCCTTGAGTCGTCGAGTCCTTGAGTAGTCGAGTCCTTGAGTCGTTGAGTCCTCGAGTCGTCGAGTCCTTGAGTCGTCGAGCAGTCGAGTCCTTGGGTCGTCGAATCCTCGACTAGTCGAGTCCTTGAGTCGTCGTGTCCTCGACTAGTCGAGTCCTTGAGTTGTCGAGTCCTCGAGTAGTCGAGTCCTTAAGTCGTCGAGTCCTCGAGTAGTCGAGTCCTTTAGTCGTCGAGTCCTCGACTAGTCGAGTCCTTGAGTCCTCGACTAGTCGAGTCCTTGAGTCGTCGAGTAGTCGAGTCCTTGAGTCGTTGAGTCCTCGACTAGTCGAGTCCTTGAGTCGTCGAGTAGTCGAGTCCTTGGGTCGTCGAATCCTCGACTAGTCGAATCCTTGTGTCGTCGAGTCCTTCAGTTGTCGAGTCCTCGACTAGTCAAGTCCTTGAGTAGTTGAGTCCTCGACTAGTCGAGTCCTTGAGTCCTTGACTAGTCGAGTCCTTGACTAGTCGAGTCCTTGAGTCGTCGAGCAGTCGAGTAATTGGGTCGTCGAGCAGTCGAGTCCTTGGGTCGTCGAATCCTCGACTAGTCGAGTCCTTGAGTCGTTGAGTCCTTCAGTTGTCGAGTCTTCGACTAGTCCTTGATTCGTCGAGTCCTCGACTAGTCGAGTCCTTGAGTTGTCGAGTCGTTGAGTCATCGACTAGTCGAGTTCTTGAGTCGTTGAGTCCTTGAGTAGTCGAGTTCTTGAGTCGTTGAGTCCTTGACTAGTCGAGTTCTTGAGTCGTCGAGTAGTCGAGTCCTCGGGTCGTCGAATCCTCGACTAGTCGAGTCCTTGAGTCGTCGAGTCCTCGACTAGTCGAGTTCTTGAGTTGTCGAGTCCTCGAGTAGTCGAGTCCTTGAGTCGTCGAGTCCTCGACTAGTCGAGTCCTTGAGTCGTCGAATCTTAAAGACTCAAGGATATGTTATGCGGGTCCTACCTTCAGTGATATTAAATTTCTTTCACAGAAAGTTAAATCTGCAAAAAGAAATTTGAAGCAAGAAAAAAAACAGCCGATTTTTGTCGGCCATGTTCTTTACAAAAAATGTAGAGCAGTAAACATTGATGTTTGAGATGACTATTAGTGTTAGCCACGTATACAAAACTTTTTATATTCACAACTTTAGCTTCAATTTCACAGTAGTTGTGCATAAATATTGAAGCTGACTCAAGCAGCTCTCCTGACTCAAGCAGCTCTCCTGACTCAAGCAGGTCTCCTGACTCAAGCAGCTCTTCTGACTCAAGCAGCTCTCCTGACTCAAGCAGCTCTCCTGACTCAAGCAGCTCTCCTGACTCAAGCAGCTCTTCTGACTCAAGCAGCTCTTCTGACTCAAGCAGCTCGCCTGACTCAAGCAGCTCTCCTGACTCAAGCAGCTCTCCTGACTCAAGCAGCTCTCCTGACTAAGCACGTCTCCTGACTTAAGCAAGTCTCCTGACTAAGCAGGTCTCCTGACTTAAGCAAGTCTCCTGACTAAGCAGGTCTCCGGACTCAAGCAGGTCTCCTGACTCAAGCAGCTCTCCTGACTCAAGCAGCTCTCCTGAATAAGCAGGTCTCCTGACTTAAGCAAGTCTTCTGACTAAGCAGGTCTCCTGACTCAAGCAGGTCTCCTGACTCAAGCAGATCTCCTGACTCAAGCAGGTCTCCTGACTCAAGTAGGTCTCCTGACTCAAGCAGGTCTCCTGACTCAAGCAGGTCTCCTGACTCAAGCAGCTCTCCTGACTCAAGCAAGGGTATATTTGGCAAGGGGTCTGAATTTCTCAGAATATATACACCGAGAGGTGAATATATCTCAGTGTATATACACCGAGAGGCGTCTTAAAGTATCCTTAAGAGGTGGTGTTCATGTTCCCTTTAATCTTATCGACCTGCCTGAGGTCGATAAGAATAAACGTAATAAACTAACCATCCAACTACTAAATTCACACATAACCCGCAAATAGATAAGAACATAAGAAAGAAGAAACATTGCAGCAGGCCTACTGGCCCATGCGAGGCAGGTCCAATTCACCCACCGGCTTAAGCCAATGCCTTAAGGTAGTCAGATCAGGTCACATTCACTAAGGAAGGAGCACGGCAACTGACCTAGTAGCACAAGCTGGTCAGGTCCAACTCACACTCACGCACACCCACTCATAAGAACATAAGAACATAAGAATGGAGGAACACTGCAGAAGGCCTACTGGCCCATACAAGGCAGGTCCTTATCAAAACCACCACTACCTAAAAATTTATTCCCGTACTCACGACACAAATCAAACCCAGCCCCTCCCACTCATATATTTGTCCAATCTCTTTTTAAAGCCACCCAAGGTCCTAGCCTCTATCACAGTACTCGGAAGATTGTTCCACGCATCTACAACTCTGTTCGAAAACCAGTACTTGCCTATGTCCTTTCTAAATCTAAATTTATCCAATTTAAATCCGTTATTTCTCGTTCTTACTTGGTTCGATATCCTCAGTATTTTATTAATATCTCCTTTGTTTATGCCCATCATCCACTTGTACACCTCGATGATATCTCCCTCATTCTACGTCTCTCCAGAGAGTGGAGATTCAACGCTCTAAGTCTATCTTCATACGGGAGATTTCTTATACTGTAAATCATTTTAGTCATTCTTCTTTGTATGTTCTCCAATGAATCTATATCCATCCTGTAGTAAGGAGACCAAAACTGAGCTGCATAATCCAAATGAGGTCTCACTAGTGATGTATAGAGCTGTAAAATAACTTTTGGACTTCTGTTGCTTATACTTCTTGAAATAAATCCTAGTAATCTGTTAGCCTTATTGCGCACACTTAGGCACTGTTGTCTTGGCTTTAGATTTCTGCTTACCATGACTCCCAAGTCTTTTTCACATTCTGTATGATCAAGCTCAACTTCACCTAGTTTATAAATTCGAGGGATATTTTCATTACCAACGACAAGCACCTTACACTTGTCCACATTGAACTTCATCTGCCACTTTTCAGACCAAGACATTAATTTATCCAAATCCTCCTGGAGTTCACTGTTATCCTCCTCAGAATGAATTATACGGCCTATTTTTGTATCATCAGCAAATTTACTCATGTCACTTGCAATTCCTTCATCAAGGTCATTAATGTAAATTATGAACAACAATGGGCCCAAAACTGATCCTTGTGGAACGCCACTAGTGACAAATCCCTAACCTATTTTTAAAACTACACAACGTTTTAGCCTCTATGACGGTACTCGGGAGTTTGTTCCACTCATCCACAACTCTATTACCAAACCAGTGCTTTCCTATATCCTTCCTGAATATGAATTTTTCCAACTTAAATCAAACTTGTTACGACGTTTCGGTCCTGCCCGGACCACTTTCAAGTCAAAGATTAAGACACTTAGGCAACATATGGGAATCTTTATTTATGTTGCCTAAGTGTCTTAATCTTCAACTTGTCGGTTTTAAACCATTTATCACACTGTCGAGTCACAACTAAGCGAGAACAAAACTAAGACGGGTAGGAGGGAGAGGGACCTGCCTTTAGAGACTGGCATCTCTGGTAGATCAGACACTGCCATTCCTGTCTGCCAGGAGACAATGAGGGGAGGGGAAAAAGAAGAGTAATTTAACCTCATTCAAGGAAGTTAACTTTGTCTGAGGGGTAATTTAACACTTAGTGGTGAAAGTTGATCCCAAGACTAGCTCTCAGACGCTGCACATCGGGCCTCGAGAAAGTAAAGTTTGCAAACAGTCTAACTTCAAGTCAGGAAGTTGGAATATTAAGTTTAGGTCGTTTATAATCCGTTAATGGGAGATGATCGCCCCCATACTCCCTTCCACTATCCCCAATCCTTCCTCCCTTGGAACGGTCTCAGGCTAGGCCTCCAAAATTGGAGGGGATTGTCGGTTAATTGGGTCCTATTGACTACACGAGGATCGTTAACATGTAACGCGTACACCATCACACAAGGATACTTACATTCCCAAAATAAAAAATCAAACTCTCAGCGTGTATACACTGAGAAACATGCAATTCTCAGTGTGTATTACCTGGAGTTTACCTGGAGAGAATTCCAGGGGTCAACGCCCCTGCGGCCCGGTCTGTGACCAGGCCTCATGTTGGACCAGAGCCTGATCAACCAGGCTGTTACTGCTGGCCGCACGCAGTCCAACGTACGAACCACAGCCTGGCTGGTCAGGTACCGACTTTAGGTGCCTGTCCAGTGCCTGCTTGAAGACAGCCAGGGGTTTGTTGGTAATCCCCCTTATGTATGCTGGGAGGCAGTTGAACAATCTTGGGCCCGTGACACTTATTGTGTTGTCCCTCAACGTGCTAGTGGCACCCCTGCTTTTCATTGGGGGGATGTTACATCGCCTGCCGAGTCTTTTGCTTTCGTAGGGAGTGACACTCGTGTGTAAGTTTGGTACTAATCACTCGAGAATTTTCCACGTGTATATAATAATGTATCTCTCCCGCCTGCGTTCTAGAGAGTACAGGTTTAGAAACTTCAAGCGTTCCCAGTAATTGAGGTGGTTTATCGCAGTTATGTGTGCCGTGAAGGTTCTCTGCACATTTTCAAGGTCAGCAATTTCACCTGCCTTGAAAGGTGCAGTTAGTGTGCAGCAATATTCCAGCTTAGATAGAACAAGCGATTTGTAAAGTGTCAACATGGGCTTTGCATCCCTGGTTTTGAAGGTTCTCATTATCCCTCCTGTCATTTTTCTAGCAGATGCGATTGCTACGGTGTTATGGTCCTTGAAGGTGAGATCCTCTGACATGATCACTCCCAGGTCTTTGACATTAGTTTTTCGCTCTATTGTGTGGTTGGAATTAGTTTTGTACTCCGATGAAACATGCGACTCTCAGCGTGTATACACTGAGACATGCGACTCTCAGCGTGTATACACTGAGACATGCGACTCTCAGCGTGTATACACTGAGAAACATGCAATTCTCAGCGTGTATACACTGAGACATGCAACTCTCAGCGTGTATACACTGAGACATGCGACTCTCAGCGTGTATACACTGAGACATGCAACTCTCAGCGTGTATACACTGAGACATGCGACTCAGCGTGTATACACTGAGACATGCGACTCTCAGCGTGTATACACTGAGACATGCGACTCTTAGCGTGTATACACTGAGAAATGCGACTCTCAGCGTGTATACACTGAGACATGCGACTCTCAGCGTGTATACACCGAGACATGCAACTCTCAGCGTGTATACACTGAGACATGCGACTCTCAGCGTGTATACACTGAGACATGCAACTCTCAGCGTGTATACACTGAGACATGCGACTCTCAGCGTGTATACACTGAGACATGCGACTCTCAGCGTGTATACACTGAGACATGCGACTCTCAGCGTGTATACACTGAGACATGCGATTCTCAGCGTGTATACACTGAGACATGTCACTCTCAGCGTGTATACACTGAGACATGCGACTCTCAGCGTGTATACACTGAGACATGCGATTCTCAGCGTGTATACACTGAGACATGCAACTCTCAGCGTGTATACACTGAGACATGCAACTCTCAGCGTGTATACACTGAGACATGCAACTCTCAGCGCGTATACACTGAGACATGCAACTCTCAGCGTGTATACACTGAGATACACTTCTCAGTATAACTTTCAACACTGGGAGAGAATTTCGATAAAATGAAAATCATGAAAAAACTTTGAATGAATAAGAATCATTAAGAAGCTTTGACAGAATGATAAGTCTATAATAATCTTTGATAGAACGATAAAGTCTATAGTAAGATTTGATATGAAACTTTGATAAAATGATAGTCGATTAAAAAGCTTTTTAAGAAAAATAGTCTCATGACCCTTTAATATATATATATATATATATATATATAGTTTGGTAGAACGACAGAGCCATTTAAGTAGTCTTGTTAGAATACTAGAGCCATTTTGATACGTCAGTATAGTCTGTTATGAAGCTTTGATAGATTAGTGAAGAATAATTAGAATGGAGAAATAAACACATTCGCAGTATAATGTGATCCTTTACTGACAACGTTTCGCCCACACAGTGGGCTTTATCGAGTCACAAACAGATCTAGTCTTGCAGAAGCCGGGCATTAAACATCTTCAACACACCCAGAGAAGACACTGCCGAGAAGAGATACATAATCCTCTCCACCAACTCCATTGCCAAACACGTTTCCAACATATTTTCCAATATTTCATTCCAAGTATCCACCTCCACATCCACCACCATCAAGGACATTACCAGTAATAGACAGGACAAGCTTCAATCCTCTGCAGGGGTATACATAATCCCTTGTAATGACTTCAGCAAATTATACATTGGCGAAACATCCAGAGACCTCCAGGCACGTATTTCAGAACACCAGTAGGCAGGTAGATCCGACGACCCAAGGAATGCCTGTGTTCAACACCGAAATTCACACAACCATTTAATCAACTACAGAAACGCAAGACATCGCCAGAGAAGACAACACACAATATTGAAGAATCCTGGAATCATCACTTACCTGTATATCCAACAACTTCAACCAGAACAACGGCTTCTACAACATAGCTGAACCTATTGCCAAGAAACTTCTTCATCGCTATCCCACATAGGAACATAAGAATGGAGGAACACTACAGAAGGTTTACTCATATACTTATCCAATCTCTTTTTAAAGCTACCCAAGGTTCTAGACTCTATCACCCTACTCGTAAGACTGTCACATGCAGGTTCAGATCCAACCTACCCGGCATTCTCCACCTGACTCCATCCTATAAATACTCACGTACCTTTCACCCAGGTAGATCTGTTTGTGACTTGATAAAGCCCACTGTGTGGGCGAAACGTTGTCAATAAAGGATCACATTATACTGCTTATGTGTTTATTTTTCCATTGTGTCGGTATTTTATATCATTTACTTCCAAGAATAATTAGGAGAACGATAAGTACTGTCGTTAGGAAGCTATGCCATCAGTTTCGTTAGGAACATCTGACGTCACTGTGGTTAGGAAGCTATGACGTTGCTGGCAATTTATTGTTAGGTACGCTTGATTGGACGAAATAAAATTTAATTAATGACTAAAATGCAATCATAAGAGTAGCTGGAGAGCGCGCGCGCTCGCGAGAGAGGAGAGAGAGAGAGAGAGAGAGAGAAGAGAGAGAGAGAGAGAGAGAGAGAGAGAGAGAGAGAGAGAGAGAGAGAGAGAGAGAGAGAGAGAGAGAGAGAACGGAGGATAGAGTCACTACTCCTTGAATGACCCCAATGGATACAACACTTCATATAAAAGGTATAATGGTACTCACTATCTCTGGCATGACAGCTATTGAATGAGTAATGGTGAATGTGCTTCCTCTTTTTTTCTCATTACCCTGCCTCAGTATGAGACGGCAGGTGCGTTTAAAAAAAGGTCACCTGAAATTCCACGAAAATGTCCCTAATAACTTGATAAAGGAGCAGCACTGCGGCAGGCCCATGCTAGGCAAGTCATTCTCAAACCCAGACTCTATAACAAAAATATTTTCCCAACCCATTTAGAGTGGAGCTCAATAAGCTTTGATAATCCTATTAAGTCATGTTGTGCAAGTCCCTCCCAAATCCAACCCCTCTCACTCATGTATTTATCTAACCTATATACTGAAATCAACTATTCGTGATAGCTTGCTATACGAAAATGTATTTAAACTGTACAAAACAATCGAGTATATGATAGTGTCCACATTTTACCAGCTCATTGTCGCACTACCAGTGGTGAATGTTCACGTTCTCCCACCTAACCTAACCTAGCTCAAGCTAACCTAACCTAGCTCAAGCTAACCTAACCTAGCTCAGGCTAACCTAACCTAGCTCAAGCTAACCTAACCTAGCTCAAGCTAACCTAACCTAGCTCAAGCTAACCTATCCTAACCTAGAACTAAGTAATCCAACCTAGTCTAACCCAAGCAAATGTAGCTAACCTAACTTAAAACAAATATTTAATTGAAACTGGAAGCTCTGAGTTTGACGTAGGAACATTTAGGTTACTCCTACGCTGTAATTTTGAGTAAATTTCGCTAGATATTGAACAAGTGGGTCAGGTAAGACATTATAAGAGTTCGCTGTAACGTGGGTCATTAAGGTGAAAGAGACGAGAGGCGTCAGTGTTGGCCTCACTGCCTCAAACTGTTATAGTTGTCATCATTGAGGGTAAAGCAGCGGTAATTAGTATATTCTCAGCAGTTTGGGGTCGATAATTGAGTGGTTGTAAGACAGGAAGGGAGAGAGAGAAGAGAAGAAGAATAAAGAGGAGGAATAGATGAGAGAATCTTTAAGATTACTTAATCTATAATGACAGCCACTAAGTCTTTTTAATCATGACTTGCACAAGAGAATGCATGGCGAGTTTCCTCCTGCAGGTGAAGAGTTTCCTCCTCCAGGTGAAGAGTTTCCTCCTCCAGGTGAAGAGTTTCCTCCTCCAGATGAAGAGTTTACTCCTAAAGATGAAGAGTTTCCTCCTCCAGATGAAGAGTTTCCTCCTCCAGATGAAGAGTTTCCTCCTCCAGATGAAGAGTTTCCTCCTCCAGATGAAGAGTTTCCTCCTCTAGATGAAGTTTTCTCCTCCAGGTGAAGAGTTTCCTCCTCCAGATGAGGAGTTTCCTCCTCCAGGTGAAGAGTTTCCTCCTCCAGATGAGGAGTTTCCTCCTCCAGATGAAGAGTTTCCTCCTCCAGATGAAGTTTCCTCCTCCAGATGAAGAGTTTCCTCCTCCAGATGAGGAGTTTCCTCCTCCAGATGAGGAGTTTCCTCCTCCAGATGAGGGGTTTCCTCCTCCAGATGAAGAGTTTCCTCCTCCAGATGAGGAGTTTCCTCCTCCAGATGAAGAGTTTCCTCCTCCAGATGAAGAGTTTCCTTTCCAGATGAAGAGTTTCCTCCTCCAGATGAGGAGTTTCCTCCTCCAGATGAAGAGTTTCCTCCTCCAGATGAAGAGTTTCCTTTCCAGATGAAGAGTTTCCTCCTACAGATGAAGAGTTTCCTCCTCCAGATGAAGAGTTTCCTCCTCCAGATGAGGAGTTTCCTCCTCCAGATGAAGAGTTTCCTCCTCCAGATGAGGAGTTTCCTCCTCCAGATGAAGAGTTTCCTCCTCCAGATGAGGAGTTTCCTCCTCCAGATGAAGAGTTTCCTCCTCCAGATGAAGAGTTTCCTTCTCCAGATGAGGAGTTTCCTCCTCCAGATGAAGAGTTACCTCCTCCAGATGAGGAGTTTCCTCCTCCAGATGAAGAGTTTCCTCCTCCAGATGAGGAGTTTCCTCCTCCAGATTAAGAATTTCCTCCTCCAGATGAGGAGTTTCCTCCTCCAGATGAAGAGTTTCCTCCTCCAGATGAGGAGTTTCCTCCTCCAGATGAAGAGTTTCCTCCTCTAGGTGAAGAGTTTCCTCCTCCAGATGAAGAGTTTCCTCCTTCAGATGAAGAGTTTCCTCCTCCAGATGAAGAGTTTCCTTCTCCAGATGAAGAGTTTCCTCCTCCAGATGAGGAGTTTCCTCCTCCAGATGAAGAGTTTCCTTCTCCAGATGAAGAGTTTCCTCCTCCAGATGAAGAGTTTCCTCCTTCAGATGAAGAGTTTCCTTCTCCAGATGAAGAGTTTCCTCCTCCAGGTGAAGAGTTTCCTCCTCCAGATGAAGAGTTTCCTCCTCCAGATGAAGAGTTTCCTCCTCCAGATGAGGAGTTTCCTCCTCCAGATGAGGAGTTTCCTTCTCCAGATGAGGAGTTTCCTCCTCCAGATGAAGAGTTTCCTCCTCCAGATGAAGAGTTTCCTCCTCCAGATGAAGAGGGTCCTCCTCCAGATGAAGAGTTTCCTCCTCCAGATGAGGAGTTTCCTCCTCCAGATGAAGAGTTTCCTCCTCCAGGTGAAGAGTTTCCTCCTCCAGATGAAGAGTTTCCTTCTCCAGGTGAAGAGTTTCCTCCTCCAGATGAAGAGTTTCCTCCTCCAGGTGAAGAGTTTCCTCCTCCAGGTGAAGAGTTTCCTCCTCCAGATGAAGAGTTTCCTCCTCCAGGTGAAGAGTTTTTGATCAAATAAATTATAGCTACTGTTCATTTGGATCAAAATTACCTCCTATTTCTCCAGGCACTGTATAGTATAACACCTAAGCATTAAACCCACAAAGATCCAACAACAGTGTAGGTCAGTGTGTACTAAAGGTGTGATATGCTTGATAAGAGAGCATGAAGGATGAAGAGTATACCAGTGGTAGTATGGCCGGTGAGGAGTGCTAAAGGCAAGTATAATCAAAGTCGGTATAATACATTAGATTTATTACGGTCTTTGTACAATCCGAGAAACTTATCTCCCTATCTCGACTCACCAAATCGTAATGAGACGACTGAAAACAAACCATACAACGGGCGGGGATAGAACCCGCGGTCAGAGAGTCATAAAACTCCAGACCGACGCGCTAGCCACTGGGCCAGCTGGCTACAAGAAGATTCATCCAACTAGGTATATTTCTACACCATAGGAAGGTTAGCATAGGCCCCACTGTGACCACAAATGCAGGTTTTTACAGATAAATCTCATAAGCCCAGCCCCCTATATCTGGAACCCCCTTAGAAGCCCTGGGCCGTCATTCACATGTGATGCAGAAATTTTTAATGAATTTATCATGGGAGATCGCTAAACCCGTAGGGATTATACAGCGCCTGTGGGGAGGGGGGGGGGAAGGCATTCAGGCTTAATTCAGGAAATTGGAATACAGATCAATTCCCATTTTTTAATGAAAAATATTTATGCATGTACGAACATACGCTTTTCCCCATGTTCATATATTCATACGCAATCCACGCGTATGTTATTAATATTTCAATCAAAACTAAGCGCTAAACTCACAAGGGTCATACAGAAATCCACGCGTATGTTAATAATATTTCAATCAAAACTAAGCGCTAAACTCACAAGGGTCATACAGAATCCACGTGTATATACGTATGTACTCTCGATATTGTGCAGCATATATGTATTACCTGGAGTATACCTGGAGAGGGTTCCAGGGGTCAGGGCCTGATCAACCTGGCTGTTACTGTATTGGTTGTATATCTGTAAACTTGTTCGTATGTATGAGTGTGCAATGTATACATCTGGTTAAGTGTCCATGTGTTTGTGGATGGATTATTTTATGTATCGGATGTAAACATGTGCCTATGTATGTAAATTTGTCTTGTTGATATGTATGCATACACAAGTTTTAAATAATAATAGTATCTTTATTTCTACATGTGCAAGGTATACAGGCCTAGCTGACATCAATGACGTACTACTATGTAGAAAGTCGCTTGTTATGCAGAGCATTTCGGGCAAATTAGGTCAATTTTGTCCCGGGATGCGACCCACACCAGTCGACTAACACCCAGGTACCCATTTTAATGATGGGTGAACATAGACAGCCGGTGTAAAGAAACACGTCCGATGATTTACAGTATAAGAAATCTCCCGTATGAAGATAGACTTAGAGCGTTGAATCTCCACTCTCTGGAGAGACGTAGAATGAGGGAAGATATCATCGAGGTGTACAAGTGGATGATGGGCATAAACAAAGGAGATATTAATAAAATACTGAGGATATCGAACCAAGTAAGAACCAGAAATAACGGATTTAAATTGGATAAATTTAGATTTAGAAAGGACATAGGCAAGTACTGGTTTTCGAACAGAGTTGTAGATGCGTGGAACAATCTTCCGAGTACTGTGATAGAGGCTAGGACCTTGGGTGGCTTTAAAAAGAGATTGGACAAATATATGAGTGGGAGGGGCTGGGTTTGATTTGTGTCGTGAGTACGGGAATAAATTCTTAGGTAGTGGTGGTTTTGATAAGGACCTGCCTTGTATGGGCCAGTAGGCCTTCTGCAGTGTTCCTCCATTCTTATGTTCTTATGTTCTTATGTTTCCACCCTAGCCGGGAATCGAACCCGGACCCTCTCCGAGTGGAGCGAGAGCTTTAGCCACCAGGCCACGGGGCACCGATGTTTTGAAGGAAGGCAGGAAAGGCTTCTAAGTCACCGTACCCGTGGCAAGAATCTTGGTATGGGTACGACAACTTTGATCACAAGACACCTGCACCCCTCATTTTATTTTTAATCCGGGGGAAGTGCTAAACCCGTAGGGGTCATTTAGCTCTTGGAGTTTGGAAGACACTCGGGTTTAATCCAAGGGGAGACTAAATTCACCACTGAAGATAACCTCCCTCGAGGACTGGGGAGGGGGGGGTGAGGGGCACATGCCAAATTACTATGATCCTTGGCCTTCTGGAGTAACCAGCCTTCAAAATTTGAAGCCGATCGAATGAGTCATTCTTATGTTATAAACGAAACTTTGGGTAGGGAACATAAATTCAGGGAACCACTTTAAAAGTTGCCCCTTCAGATTATCATGGGGGAGCGCTAAACCAGTAGGGATTATACAGCGCCTGTGGGGTATGGGGGGGAATGGAAGGTATTCATACTTCGTGTATGATGGATGTATACATTATACAGCGTATGATGGATGTATACATTATACAGCATATGATGGATGTATACATTATACAACGTATGATGGATGTATACATTATACAACGTATAATGGATGTATACATTATACAGCGTATGATGGATGTATACATTATACAGAGTATGGTGGATGTATACATTATACAGCGTATGGTGGATGTATACATTATACAGCGTATGATGGATGTATACATTATACAGAATATGATGGATGTATACATTATACAGCGTATGATGGATGCATACATTATATAGCGTATGATGGATGTATACATTATACAGCGTATGGTGGATGTATACATTATACAGCGTATGGTGGATGTATATGTCGTGCCGATTAGGTAAAACTTGCGATTTTGGCTTAAATAGCAACGCTCACCTTGCCATATAAGACAAGTGAAAATTTGTGTATGCAATAATTTCGCCAAAATCATTCTGAACATAACGAAAAAAATATATTTCATTGTGTTTGTTTATTATTAAATTAATGTTAACGTATCTAAAATATATTTAGTTGGGTTAGGCTAAATTAAATTGCGCTTGTTGTAATAAGGTTAGGTAGGTTTTCAAAGTTTCTCTTGGTACAAAATTATAAATTGTTACATTAACATAAATGAAAAAAAATATATCTTTAAACCTATAAGAGAAAATTTTAGAAAGGACTTAATTTTAGATGAGTTCTTGCTAATTGACCAGTTTTACCTAATCGGCACGACATATACATTATACAGCGTATGATGGATGTATACATTATACAGCGTATGATGGATGTATACATTATACAGAGTATGGCGGATGTATACATTATACAGCGTATGATGGATGTATACATTATACAGAGTATGGTGGATGTATACATTATACAGCGTATGGTGGATGTATACATTATACAGCGTATGGTGGATGTATACATTATACAGCGTATGGTGGATGTATACATTATACAGCGTATGATAGATGTATACATTATACAGCGTATGGTGGATGTATACATTATACAGCGTATGGTGGATGTATACATTATACACCTCACATTTTCTCATCGGTGAATTATGAAGTATTTTTGTGTTGTTTATCAGACACATTCTTATGTAGGTTTTTTCAGGTGTCGTGAACTCTCCTTTGTTGTGTCGATTATTTTTTTATTCTAATGAGGGGTGAAGCGCTAAACCTACAAGGGTCATGCAGCTCAAACTATACTGCAGCACTGTTCAGTTTTTACAGTTATACATTAAAATGTTAAGTATTGTTTAGTTAAGTGAAAAAAAACTACCCCAAAATATTGCATACAAATTCTTAAGTTAAGATAAAAGCGGTTTAATAGAGTCGCAATAAAGCGAACAGAATCCTTGGCTTCATATCAAGAAGCATAAATAATAGGAGTCCTCAGGTTGTTCTTCAACTCTATATATCCTTGGTTAGGCTTCATCTAGATTATGCTGCACAGTTTTGGTCACCGTATTACAGAATGGATATAAATGAACTGGAAAACGTACAAAGGAGGATGACTAAGTTGATCCCATGTATCAGAAATCTCCTCTATGAGGATAGACTGAGGGCCCTGAATCTGCACTCTCTAGAAAGGCGTAGAATTAGGGGGGATATGATTGAGGTGTATAAATGGAAAAGAGGAATAAATAAAGGGGATGTAAATAGCGTGATAAAATTATCTAGTATTGACAGGACTCGCAGCAATGGCTTTAAGTTGGATAAATTCAGATTCAGGAAGGATATATGAAACCATTGGTTTGGTAATTGAAAGATTGAAGACCCTTAAATTACATTCACTTGTAAGACGTAGAATGAGGGGAGACATGATCGAGGTATACAAGTGGAAAATGGGTATTAACAAAGGGGATATAAATAAGGTCTTGAGGATATCTCTCCAAGAGAGAACCCGCAATAATGGATTCAATTTAGATAAGTTTAGATTTAGAAAGGATATAGGAAAGTATTGGTTTGGAAATAGGGTAGTTGATGAGTGGAACAGTCTGCCTAGTAGGGTTATTGAAGCTAGGACCTTGGGTAGTTTCAAATTTAGGTTGGATAAATTCATGAGTGAGAAGGGTTGGATTTGAGTGGGACTCGCACATGAGTGAATGGAATTGTCAAAGCTTATTTCTTGGGTAGCATTGAAAATTGGGTTGAGCAAGTGTTCTGTTAGTGGGACGGATTGTGAAGGACCTGCCTAGTATGGGCCAACAGGCCTGCTGCAGTGTTCCTCCTTTCTTATGTTCTTATGAGTGGAACAAACTCCCGAATACAGTTACAGAGGCTAAAACGTTGTGTAGTTTTAAAAGTAGGCTAGATAAATATATGAGTGGGTGCGGGTGGGTGTGAGTTGGTCCTGACTAGCTTGTGCTACTAGGTCAGATGCCGTGCTCCTTCCTTAAGTATATGTAACCTGACCTGGCTGGGTCGGGGCATTGGCTTAAGGCAGAGCCACTTTTACCCCCTTCATGTGTTGCTGGGACCATCCCTACCTTTCACCTCAGACTTATACTATACAAGTACCACCTCTAAAGAAATGAAATGCGTTCTACAAAACTCAAGGTAAGTGAGTTAATGCCAATGAGGGGCTCTTGATCCAATGAATAAAAGCTATTCACCACTTCCTTGGATCAAACCAGATTGGTTACAATTTCCATGCACAAAGACCAGTGTTTCATAATCACACACAAGTTTGAAAATATCAACTGGTGTTCAACTGAACTTGAATCAGTGGTAGGTGGACATGCAATCCCTAGACTATCAGGCGAGAAAGTTCGACCACTAGCATACTGCGTATACCTGGAGAACCTCCAAGGTAGGCTGAGAAATGGGTTGCATATTGGTGGTTGACCACAATAGTGACCCAGCATCAAACAATGCAATTATGTAAATGTCTCATGTTGGCCATGAAATAATATCTCATTAAAGCAAGAATTTTTTTTTGTAGTACAGTAATACATTTAACAAATTACAGTAATAACAACACATTCCAAATGTGTTGGATGGACTAGTTTTTTTTAATAGATTTTAAGAGTTGAAATACTATTTCACGTTCAGTGGCCCATCACGGTGAGGTCTGCAACAAGCGGGCCAGACCAGGGTGAATCAATCAACCCTAAACCATAAACCAAACAAGAAAAATAATTCTTGTTTGAGTACTTCGGTAATTTTAAGTGGTAGCAAGCTACCATTAAAAAATATTATTTTTAGTGGTAGCTCAGCTACCACTAAAAATGATTTTTTTAGTGATAGCCAGGCTATCACTAAAAATGTTTATTTTTAGTGGTAGCAAGGTACCACTTGAAATGGTTCATCAACAACGGCAAGCTGATAATTCGGCATTTTTAATAGTAGCTAGACTACCACTAAAAACTTTCCATCAAGAAGTTGATGATGATGGCCACACACAAGGAGTGGCAAGAGAAAGAGAAGAGGGGATATAGAGGGGACAGAATCCATTGAGGTGGTAAGACAGAATCCAGTTTTTTGCAGACAGAATTCTCCAAGTTTGTCGACTGTCAAACTATTACTGTCTGCTGAGTGGAAACAGACCAAGCTTTTAATTCAAAGCATATATATTTTTAAAGATGGACAGAGTTCATTAATTCCTTCATGGTTGAAATAATTTCCTTGACTGAGTACAGTGTTGACTTCCTTTGGAGCAGAACTGTGGACAGAGCCTATAACCTCTTTGATGAAAAGAACCTTAGCCAATTTCTACGACAAAGTAAAGCTGTGGACAGAGTAAATCAACTCCATCAACGAAAACTATGTATAGAACATCAATTTCCTTGATGAATTAAAATAACTATTTTTTTTTCTGACACTTTGATGAAAGAAAACTATAGCCTTTGTGTAAAACTACGAGCAGTTCAACTCCCTTGAAGAAAAACTAGAGAACACCAATTTCCTTGACTCATAACTGTGAACAGTCCAATTCCCTCTAAAGAATCTTACAGCCATTTTCAGTGACAGTAGGACAAGAATAAAAGAAAATCCACGAAACTACAACCAGTCCTTGACAGACTAAAACCATAAACAAAGCCCAATTCCATCGTAGAGGACTACAGAGACATCTGGGTGAGTACAAATAGGAAGCGAGTCTGTCTGGCGCTCAGCAGACGAGGATCAAGCCTCCACCACGTCTTGCGCTGAATGACCCACATAGGTTTAGCGCTTTAAAAAAAAAAAAAAAAAAAAAAGAGGACTACAGTGTTTCATCTCGACTGAAATGAAAAAAAGTGGCAGTATATTAACTCCCTCATCAAAAGAATCCTCTACCATTTTCTTTGACTATATAACAGCAGACCCCAGCCATTTTCTTCTAGTAGAACTGCAGAAAATAGCCTATTACCTCCCTTGATGGAAAGAAAATAGACGATTTCTGCAACTGAGTGTTGTTGACAGAACCATAAACTTCTTTGACAAAATATACTTAAAGTCATTACAAGTAAAAATCGTGAACATAGGCCAGCAACTATTTGGCGAATAATACTGCAGCCATTTTCTCAACAAACCCCTGACGACCCCCCATCCTGAGTTAGGGGGGTCGTGATGCAAGGAACTGAATCTGTCCTCCCTTTCTCTGGACTGAGCCTGAGTGTCTTGCATTTCTCCGAGGGATGTATGACCCGTATAGCTTTAGGGCTTCCCTCTAAATATATTAATATATACAGTATACAACCCTGAGTGGACAGAACTGTCAGAGTTCACTGATTCCCTTGTTGAGACTAGTTATATTTTCCAGACTGAGAACTGTGAACAGAATCCAACTTTCCCACTACAAGAACCTACAACCATTTTCCTAGACGGGTAGATCTGTGACAAGTCCAACTCCTTTAAACATTGTCTTCAACAGTAGAAATTTGAACAGTGAAACTTCCTTGACAAAAGAGTTGGTCTTTAACTTAACAATAAAATTAGAGACAGTCCAAATTTCTCAAAGAATCTAAGGCCACTTTTCTTGACCGAGCAGAACTAGGGACATAGACCATCAACTTTCCTGATGAAAGAAAGCTCTACAATTTTCCTTGGCTCAGAACTGTGAGTAGTCCAACTGCAGTGAGTTAAACTATCTTGCTAATAGAATCGTCATTTGGCCGAGTAGAGCTGTGTAACCCTCATGGGTCTGGCACTTGCTTTCAAATATATTAACGACTGTGAATAGTACATTAACCACCGTGAAGAAAACCTACAGCAATTGTCATTGAGAACTGTGAACGGTACTCCCCTCAAAGGAGGTACCTAGATGCCAGTGAAGGGTTCTTCATCCATCTTCTACCTATCTTTCCTTAAATTAAATCTGATTCCCTCCCATTCCTCCAGGCACTGTATGACCCCTATGGTTTTGGTGCTCTCCCTATGGATGCAACATGGAGAGTAAATCCACTCACTCGTCAAAAATACAGCCATTATCCTTGGCTGAATAGAATTGTGGACAGAGTCAAGTGTTCACACCAAAAGAATCCAATTCATTTTTCTTGACCAAGTTCTTAAAGAGATGAAGCTACACCCATTCAGGGAAGTAATACATGCATCCTTGCCCTTAACTCTCTCTACTGTACTCACTAGTATTTTCATTAATTTCTCGCTTTCAAGGGCCAATGCCTTTAATCTATAAGCCCTTTAATGTCTAATGTGTATTTCTGCTTGCACTTTTATCTTTCTGTAAGTATTAACAAAATCTTTGCCATCCTACATTCTCTATATTCTTCCATACTACTTTACCCTTACCTTGCACTCAATTTAAATTTCTTAAAACACACAAAAAAACATAGTAATTTATCTTAGTCCACCTTCAATATGCAGTATACAGTGGACCCTCGGTTAACGAATACCCCGGAAATCGTGCAATTATGTAAGTATAATTTTGTAAGTTCTTGTGGAAGTGTATTTTTGGGGGTCTGAAATAGACTAACCTACGTGAAATTTTTCCTTAAGGGAGTAAATTCGTTCGGTAATGGCACTTGATCAGACTTCAGGAGTGAAGTTTTTACGAAACTCGGGGGTCCACTGTATTTCTTCATCGTTTACTATATATTTTTTTAAACTCCCTCCATAATATACTCAGTCATATTCACCCTACAAAACTGCAATCCTAATCAAATTGAGTGCCAATTTTCTTTCATACTTCAATTCCTAAGCTCTTATGCCAATGCATTATCAACAAATAAACTATCTCCAGTAACTGTTTTTTCAAAGAGTTTTATTAAATGGTGTCACAGACAAGCCTCTAAGAGCAGTTCTATATTAATACTGAGTGTCTAATTACTCTTATGTTGAACTTCTGCTTCTGATTTTATCTATATTGTAAAATGTAATTAAAATACCTAGGTAGTAGGTTGGTAGACAGCAACCACCCAGGGAGGTACTATCGTCCTGTGGTAGTAGGTTGGTAGACAGTAACCACCCAGGGAGGTACTACCGTCCTGTGGTAGTAGGTTGGTAGACAGCAGCCACCCAGGGAGGTACTACCGTCCTGTGGTAGTAGGTTGGTAGACAAGAACCACCCAGGGAGGTACTACCGTCCCGTGGTAGTAGGTTGGTAGACAGCAGCCACCCAGGGAGGAAATACCGTCCTGTGGTAGTAGGTAGGTAGACAGCAACCACCCAGAGAGGTACTACCGTCCTGTGGTAGTAGGTTGGTAGACAACAACCACCCAGGGAGGTACTATCGTCCTGTGGTAGTAGGTTGGTAGACAGCAACCACCCAGGGAGGTACTACCGTCCTGTGGTAGTAGGTTGGTAGACAGCAACCACCCAGGAGGTACTACCGTCCTGTGGTAGTAGGTTTTTAGACAGCAACCACCCAGGGAGGTACTACTGTCCTGTGGTAGTAGGTTGGTAGACAGCAACTACCCAGGGAGGTACTACCGTCCTGTGGTAGTAGGTTGGTAGACAGCAACTACCCAGGGAGGTACTACTGTCCTGTGGTAGTAGGTTGGTAGACAACAACCACCCAGGAGGTACTACCGTCCTGTGGTAGTAGGTTGGTAGACAGCAACCACCCAGGGAGGTACTACCGTCCTGTGGTAGTAGGTTGGTAGACAGCAACCACCCAGGAGGTACTACCGTCCTGTGGTAGTAGGTTGGTAGACAGCAACCACCCAGGGAGGTACTACCGTCCTGTGGTAGTAGGTTGGTAGACAGCAACCACCCAGGGAGGTGCTACCGTCCTGTGGTAGTAGGTTGGTAGACAGCAACCACCCAGGGAGGTACTACCGTCCTGTGGTAGTAGGTTGGTAGACAGCAACCACCCAGGGAGGTACTACCGTCCTGTGGTAGTAGGTTGGTAGACAGCAACCGCCCAGGGAGGTACTACCGTCCTCCCAAGTGAGTGTAAAACAGAAGCCTGTAAATTGTTGAACATAATGGTCGGATTGCTGGTGTCTTTTTTTTTGTCTCAAACATGCAAGATTTCAGGTACGTCTTGCTACTTCTGCTTACACTTAGGCCACACTACACATAATGGTACAAGCATATATATACACACCCCTCTGGGTTATCTTCTATTTTCTTACTAGTTCCTGTTCTTGTTTATTTCCTCTTATCTTCATGGGGAAGTGGAACAGAATTCTTCCTCCGTAAGCCATGCGTGTCGTAAGAGGCGACTAAAATGCCGGGAGCAAGGGGCCAGTAACCCCTTCTCCTGTATAAATTATTAAAGTTAAAAAGAAAAACTTTTGTTTTTCTTTTCGGGTCACCCTACTTCAGTGGGATACGGCCGGTTTGTTGAAAGAAAACGTAATTAAAATACTTACCTTCAAAACACTTCTGATTATATACTGTACTTTGCCCATAAGTTCTTTCTGTCTTTCATTTCTTTTTCACCCTTTAAGGTATGCATAGCTAATATCTTTGCCACTGATGTATGCATAGTCAACCGGAGGCTTGGTTTTGAGTAGTGGTCAGTGGCTGAAAACATGAAAATATTGAACTTCGTACCTGATTGATTAGGCTTGGAACATCTGGGTATCTGTTCTGAAGACTCTCTGCCAACCAGTGGCTTTCTCAGTTCACTACCGAGGTTATTTGGTGCTGAGACTTGAGACAGTAGAAGCCGAGGTAATCAGTCTCTCTGCCTAGATCAAGGTGTTCACCACCACAGTCTATGAATCAAGTGTATGCTGTGTAGGCCGAGGAGCTGAGTATACTTCGTTTTCTACTGTCTCAGGTTTCAAACACCTTCAAATAACCTCTGCATTGAATTTATGAAGCGACTGGTTGGCAAAACGTCTCCAGAACAGACACCCAGGTATTGAACATGTCTCTTGTCGGTATAATGTACCATGATACTGCTACCATTAACTTTATATACCATGGTACTGCTACCATTAACTTTATATACCATGGTACTTCTACCATTAACTTTATATTATGTATTATCAACTTCTAGTAACTAATGTTAATTCATTAACCAAATTAAGAAGCTGAAACTACGTTTCTCCAGTGTTAGACAAATTATACTACCAATAGGATTCCATCATATGCTAAAATTCTCAAAAATCTTTCTACATCCGAATTTTATGAGTACAATATATTGGAATCACGCAAAGTAGAAGTAAAAACAAAAGCATGCTAAAATGAATCACTGATTAATAACAAAAGTCAAACTTACCATACTTTTATAAAACGTTGTAATAAAAAATAGTCACTAGACAAAGCCACGAGGAATACAACTATAAAAATTAAATATTGGAAAGAAAAAGTTAAGCTCTACAGAAATCAATTACTAAGAATGATTATGGCAGCTATAAAGGTAATCATAAAAAAAAGTTATGCTGAATGAAATAATGAAATTGGTAAAAATTAAAAAGCTGTATGATATTTTTAGATTATTTTGAGATATAAAGTACATTTAGGGCAATATTATTTAACTGTGAAAAAACTATCTGCTTAAAGTAAAAATATGCTAGGCTGAAGCAAATTTATATATATATATATATATATATATATATATATATATATATATATATATATATATATATATATATATATATATATATTTTAGGTAGTAGGTTGGTAGACAGCAACCACCCAGGGAGGTACTACCGTCCTGCCAAGTGAGTGTAAAACGAAAGCCTGTAATTGTTTTACATGATGGTAGGATTGCTGGTGTCTTTTTCTGTCTCATAAACATGCAAGATTTCAGGTACATCTTGCTACTTCTACTTACACTTAGGTCACACTACACATTCATGTAGAAGCATATATATACACACCCCTCTGGGCTTTCTTCTATTTTCTTACTAGTTCTTGTTCTTATTTCCTCTTATCTCCAGGGGGAAGTGGAACAGAATTCTTCCTCCGTAAGCCATGCGTGTCGTAAGAGGCGACTAAAATGCTGGGAGCAAGGGCTAGTAACCCTTTCTCCTGTATATATTACTAAATGTAAAATGGGAAACTTTCGTTTTTCATTTTGGGCCACCACTTCGGTGGGAAACGGCCGACGTGTTGAAAGAAGAAAGATATATATATAATTATATATTATATATATATATCAATATATATATATCTGTACTAAGAAATATTAAATTCTTGATATATTTAACTATAAATCTAGTGAAAAGTTTAATGTGCATCGAAATATTAACTGTCTCTGCCAAACTTGTAAATACTCAGTACTGATATAGTTGTTAAGAATGAAGTCTCATCTAAATCTCAATACTTGTAATCAGTTGTAGTAAGAATGCAACAATCATTAAATCCAGATTAAATCAACTAACAATGGAACTTTAAACAATTAACATCAACTAATTTGTTCATACAAATGCTAATTATCACAACTGCAATTATAACAAAATTATAATAACATTGGCTATAAAAGAATTGATAAATTGGAGCTATGACATTGTCAACTGAATTACCTGGTTTGTGCGTTTTTATTAATCCATACATATAGGGTAAAGATGGATTAGTGGAAGTAAATGTTTTAATTAATTCATCTTTGCCTTTCAGTAGATGTTTTATTGGCTGTGTCTTCACCTCAGTAGAACAAACTCAGGTCTGATTTGCTGTAGCTAAAGTCAGAAAAGTACAATGTCCACCCTAGCGAAAAGTTCTTGATCCAAGGATTTGGCGCTACCTTTCTTCCTTGGATCGAGCCTCCTTATCTCCCATTCTGTGTGGCATCTCACACTATATACACCGAGAGGTACTCACCTATATGTTGTTACAGGGGTCGTAGTTGCAGGGATCGTGGTTGCAGGGGTCGTAGTTGCAGGGATCGTGGTTGAAGGGGTCATAGTTGCAGGAGTTGTGGATGCAGGGGGTCGTGGTTGCAGGGATCTTAGTTGCAGTGATCGTGGTTGCAGGGGTCGTAGTTGCAGGAGTCGTGGTTGCAGGGGTCATAGTTGCAGGAGTCGTGGTTGCAGGGGTCGTGGTTGCAGGGGTCGTGGTTGCAGGGGTCGTGGTTGCAGGGGTCGTGGTTGCAGGGGTCGTGGTTGCAGGGGTCGTGGTTGCGGGGGTCGTAGTTGCAGGGGGTCGTAGTTGCAGGGGTTGTGGTTGCAGGGGTCGTGGTTGCAGGGGTCGTGGTTACAGGAGTCGTGGTTGCAGGAGTTGTGGTTGCAGGGGTCGTGGTTGCAGGGGGTCGTGGTTGCAGGAGGTCGTAGTTGCAGGGGGTCGTGGTTGCAAGGGGTCGTGGTTGCAGGGGTCGTGGTTGCAGGGGTCGTGGTTGCAGGGTTGTGGTTGCAGGGGTCGTGGTTGGAGGGGGTCGTGGTTGCAGGGAGTCGTACTTGCAGAGGGTCATGGTTGCAGGGGTTGTGGTTGCAGGGTCGTAGTTGCAGGGGGTCGTGGCTGCAGGTGTCGTGGTTGTAGGGGTCATAATTGCAGAGGGTCGTGGGTGCAAAGGTGAAATATCAGAATTTGTGACCCTCGTGTAGTTGCTAGGCTGAGAATGGGCTCAATAAGTTTGGTCATAGGACACTTGCAAATGCCTTTTGTTTCTAGAATCTTGCCCTAGTTATCGTACACCAGTGTTGAAAATTTGAAGTCGATCGGATGAGGCGTTCTTGTGTAACGAGTGATATAAAAATGAAAATTTTGAGGAAGAAGAATATAACAAAATTCAGGAATGTAGATAAATGGTTCAAAGGACCGACAAGTTGATAAATTAGACACATGTGCAACACTTGGGTATCTTTATTGAGGAAACGTTTCGCCACACAGTGGCTTCATCAGTCTATATAAAGAAGAATGGTGAAGAACAGGAGGAGTTTGAGGTAATCAGTCCCTCAGCCTTGAGTCCATGTTGTCAGTCCATCAATCTTGAAAAGAATACAACATATGTGCGAAGAAGTGACTTATATACTGTAGACAGGAGAGGTGCAGCAGTCGTAGGTGGTGTCACACTTGACAAATCCAAATGTGGAAGTAGGTCATGACTAAAGGTTAGGCAGGAAATTCTTCACTTGCCTAACCTTTAGTCATGACCTACTTCCACATTTGGATTTGTCAAGTGTGACCCACCTACGACTGCTGACCACCTGTCTACAGTATAGAAGTCACTTCTTCGCACATATGTTGTATTCTTTTCAAGATTGATGGACTGACTACATCGACTCAAGGCTGAGGGACTGATTACCTCAAACTCCTCCTGTTCTTCACCATTCTTCTTTATATAGACTGATGAAGCCACTGTGTGGCGAAACGTTTCCTCAATAAAGATACCCAAGTGTTGCATATGTGTCTAATTTATCAAAATTCACGCAACCTCTTGAGGCTTCTTCCCCATCGCGGATAAAATAATAATAATAATAATAATAATAATAATAATAATAATAATAATAATAATAATAATAATAATAATAATAATAATAATATTACTAAAAGTATTTGTCAGAGGGCTGAAGAGGGGTTGTTGAGGTGGTTTGGTCATTTAGAGAGAATGGATCAAAGTAGAATGACTTGGAGAGCGTATAAATCTGTAGGGGAAGGAAGGCGGGGTAGGGGTCGTCCTAGAAAAGGTTGGAGGGAGGGGGTAAAGGAGGTTTTGTGGGCGAGGGGCTTGGACTTCCAGCAAGCATGTGTGAGCGTGTTAGATAGGAGTGAATGGAGACGAATAGTTTTTGGGACCTGACGAGCTGTTGGAGTGTGAGCAAGGTAACATTTTGTGAAGCGATTCAGGGAAACCAGTTAATTGATTTAGTTGGACTTGAGTCCTGGAAATGGGAAGTACAATGCCTGCACTTTAAAGGAGGGGTCTGGGATAGTGACAGGTGGGAGGGACAATTCTCAGCTTTCGTATCTGAGCGCCTCTGCAAAGACAGTGATTATGTATGTGTGTGGTGATAGTGTTGAATGATGATGAAAGTATTTTCTTTTTGGGGATTTTCTTTCTTTTTGGGTCACCCTGCCTCGGTGGGAGACGGCCGACTTGTTGAAAAAAAAAATAATAATAATAATAATAATATTATTATTATTATTATTCAAAGGGAATCTCTGAACTCATATGAGCTATTCAACAGGAGATTGTTACGTAATCAAAGATGATCCCAGGAAAGGAAGGGCATCCCAAATTCCTTATCAAAAGCCCTTCACCAGCATCAACGTAACCCCCCGCTCCTTCACCAGCATCAACACAACCCCCGACCCTTCACCAGCATCAAGGTAACCCCCCGCTCCTTCACCAGCATCAAGACAATCCCCCACTCTTTCACCAGCATCAAGACAACCCCCCGCTCCTTCACCAGCATCAAGGCAACCCCCGACCCTTCACCAGCATCAAGGCAACCCCCCCTTCTTCACCAGCATCAAGGCAACCCCCGACCCTTCACCAGCATCAAGGCAACGCCCCGCTCCTTCACCAGCATCAAGGCAACCCCCGACCCTTCACCAGCATCAAGGTAACCCCCGCTCCTTCACCAGCATCAAGACAATCCCCACTCCTTCACAAGCATCAAGACAACCCCCGCTCCTTCACCAGCATCAAGGCAACCCCGACTCTTCACCAGCATCAAGGCAACCCCCTTCTTCACCAGCATCAAGGCAACCCCGACACTTCACCAGCATCAAGGCAACGCCCCGCTCCTTCACCAGCATCAAGGCAACCCCCGCTCCTTCACCAGCATCAAGGCAACAAACCCCCGCCCCTTCACCAGGATCAAGGCAACCCCGACCCTTTACTAGCATCAAGGCAACGCCCCGCTCCTTCACCAGCATCAAGGCAACCCCGACCCTTCACCAGCATCAAGGCAACCCCCGACCCTTCACCAGCATCAAGGCAACCCCCTTCTTCACCAGCATCAAGGCAACCCCCTTCTTCACCAGCATCAAGGCAACCCCCTTCTTCACCAGCATCAAGGCAACCAACCCCGCCTCTTCACCAGGATCAAGGCAACCTCTCGACCCTTCACCAGCATCAAGGCAACCCCCCTTTCTTCACCAGCATCAAGGCAACCCCCTTCTTCACCAGCATCAAGGCAACCAACCCCTGCCCCTTCACCAGGATCAAGGCAACCTCTCGCCCCTTCATCAGCATCAAGGCAAGCTCCTCTCACCTCCCCGTCACCCTTGAAGGGCCTAAAGTAAATACTTCTTCAGGAACACACTTTGTAACAGCAGTTGCCTGTTTGTGTCTCCCGTCTCACAAACTTCAGGTTTTAAACTTCTGACCGATACAGCGACCTTAAAAGAATACTTTCCGAAACATCTTACTTTCAACGTTCCCTTTGTGACACAACTTACAGCAATGTCTCTCCATACTTCCAGGGTTACTCTTCTCCCCAAGAAGTTTCTCTGAAGATCTTATTTCACAGAACTTTTCCTATAGACCTTGTCAAGCAAGACTTTTAATAGACCTTATCTCGCAAGACCCTCTTTAGAGACTTTATCTCGCAAGACGTTCTTTTAACTTTAGAATCTCCATCGTTTTGCAAAATACCTTTTAAAGTGTATATGTATATCCGTTATGAAGCTTCTTTTGAAGAGTGTGTACAAAATATTGCTTTCGAAATCGCTCCCCTTAACAATTGAATATTTACGTCTATGAGTTAGTTGGAAGATACTACCTTCCTGTCATGTGGTATTAAACTGGAAGCTTGTTAAATATTTTGATCTCTGGAAGGTTTTTCTGCCTTTTTGTCTCTATTTCACGAACACATCTGATGGCAGATAAATCATAAAAGCTTCAGCTTTCATTAAGTATCCATATTACTTTTATGTGTATTTTTAATAATTTTAATATTAATAGGTCTGTTTTTCAGTTTAGGAGACGTAATCCGAGACGATGATCCTTTTAACTCTTAAAAGATTACATATAACCTCATATAAGACATCGACTTTGAATGAATTAGCTTAATAATACAAGTGTGGTGTGTGTTGCAGGCGACGTCCCTACACCACCTGCCAGGGATGGGCAACGGGTGCTCCTCTCTCAGCACCAAGACCAACAGCAGCCATGAGGATCTACCCACGCAGGAGCTCACAGAGATGAGGCACAGACATAAAGGTGAGATTGATACAAACTTTTCAAACCAAGTATTTGGGAAATGTAAAGTGGATGAGGTTTGGCTCCGTCCTGCACCATTATCAAGTACATGTGAGTATAATGAAGTGAAGACAGACGTAGATCCATCAGGGTTCATGTCGAGGCCGACGGCCGGCCAAGAAGGATTAACTTCTGTTTAACTGCCTCTAAGTCTATCTCGGTAGTTGATATAGAGTACGAATTCTAGTGATACTACTACTATTACTACTACTACTACTACTACTACTACTACTACTACTACTACTACTCGACCCTCCTTTCATTAATGTGCTCTGTGGCCCATTGTTAATGGGTAAGTTGTGAATTGCTTCAGCCACGGTAGTGTGGCTTTATTCTTCAAGGTTGGAAGTCACAAGGAACCTCGGAGATCCTGGCGCTGAGATACGGACGGAAGGTGGAAGGAAGTAGGTGAAGTGTATCATGAAGTGCCTGAGGGCGGAGCAGTTTTCCAGATTTGTTCACGTGTTTCCTCGGGTTTCAAGAACCTTTAGGAAGCCACTATATTATTGCCGAGGAATTCCTTGTAAGTCTTTCTGGCTAATGAAAATTTCTGGACACTTAATATTTATTTATATATATACCTTTTATATTGCCTTTAAAACGTGTTGCATAAAAAAATTATTTCAGATAAACAGGAAAAGTTTTAAAACAATTTTAGCATATACGTGAATTTTCATTTACCCCCCCCCTCTCTCTCTCTCTCTCTCTCTCTCTCTCTCTCTCTCTCTCTCTCTCTCTCTCTCTCTCTCTCTGCTTCCGTAAACTATTCTAGCCTCAGGTTCGAAATTGTAGCTCTCCATAGCAACTCTCTCACAGAAAAAAGAGGTTCATGCAGCATTAGCCTCCTTAATTCCCTTCGTGCAAGTCCTTTCATAGCGTCGTCCTGGTGCAAGGGAAAACTGCCAGCCCTGGGCCCTGCCTGCTAATGTTGCTCTGAGCAAATCTTTACTCTCGCTTCCTCAAGTTTCTTTCACAGAGACTTGAGTGGAATAAACATCTTTTCCAAGGCATGGAGTGTGTCGAGAGAATGAATGTGTATGTGTATGTGTGTACTCACCTAGTTGTGGTTGCAGGGGTCGAGGCACAGCTCCTGGTTCCGCCTCTTCACTGGTCGCTATTAGGTCACTCTTCCTGCTCCATGAGCTTTATCATACCTCTTCTTAACGCTTTGTTGGATCCTGCCTCCACTACATCACTTCACAGACTATTCCATTTTCTGACAACTCTTTGACTGAAAAAATACTTCCTAACATCCCTGTGATTCATCTGTGTCTTCAACTTCCAATTGTAACCCCTTGTTGCTGTGTCTCATCTCTGGAACATCCTGTCTCTGTCCACCTTGTCAATTCCTCTCAGTATTTTATATGTCGTTATCATATCCTCCCTATCTCTCGTGTCCTCCAGTGTCGTCTGGTCGAATTCCCTTAACCTCTCCTCGTAGGACATGCCCCTTAGCTCCGGGACTAGTCTTGTTTCCTTACATGCATTAAATTACTGTCAATTCCAAAAACCTTCTTGTCCTGCTCCTACGTTTATTTAGCAGCTATGATAGTGTATATGTGTGTCTGACCTTAGCACCAGTACTTGGGCTCACTAATGTGTGTTGACCTATCATGTGGTACGACCATCACTTCCCTTCCCAGCTTCTCTTCCTTACTGAATGTTAAGTGGTCTATGTATGATATTCAGCTCTCCAGAGTAGGGTTTATGACCCCCAGCCACCAGTGATGCAGGACCAGATGCCAGTCTCACATGCAACCACAAAAAGATGATTTGTATGTTACATCCGGCAGAGGTGTCGTCTGGGATTTCGGCTCATTTGCGTCGGCACGATGATTCTCATTGTGGCGGCACTCCTGGCACCCTGCTTCCCCTTCCTTTCTTCTTCTCTGTTTTTGTTATATTCACATTAACCGTGGTTCAAATTCTGCTCTAGGATTTCACTATGCTATCAGGTGAACAGTCAAAACTCTTATTGAACAGACTCGTTTCAGGAAAAACACCAGAGTCCCGAGAATACTGGATAGTTTCCCTTTTCCCCTTTTTCCTTTTTCTTTTCTTTCCCCTCACTATGATTGTTTAATTATTCACTAACTCATGTATCCATATCTCTTATCTCTCTGCTTGTGTGTGTGTGTGTGTGTGTGTGTGTGTGTGTGTGTGTGTGTGTGTGTGTGTAGGTGAGGATTATGTTGGTGTGGGTGGGTCGGAAAGATGAATTGAGAGGAAATGTAGGTAGATTGGGATGTAATTAATGAAACTGGGGAGTGGTGTGGCTTTTGAGGGTGAGTATGTGGGAATGTCAGGAGTGGTAGTAAAGGGTAAGGGTGAGTGAGAGGGGGTGGATGAGTAAGGTGGAGGAGAGATGAGGGATGGATGGGGATGGGGTGGATTCGGAATTGATCAATAACACATTAGTGTAGTATGTAAGATGAATGGTGGGAGGGGTGGAGGGAGGGTTGGGTGATGGGGAGAGGGGAGGGGGTGTGGGGAGGTCCAAACAGATTCACTGTTCAGATTCCTAAAGACAGAATTGGTTTAGCCAAAGGTGTGTGTCGCTCTTATTTATATGATTTATATGTCGTTGGAGACAAGTTCCGCGTGTTGTCTACTCCAAGATCTGACTTTGACTCTTCAGTGAGTTTGAGTGTGTGATTGAGTGATAGATTCATTCTGCATCTATTGTTAGAGATTAACACCTCAATAGAGGGGAAAACATGGCGGTACAGTTTCCCAAAATAGAGATTTCATTACATGTCAACAAGCACACACATCACACTGCAGCATCCCAACGCTCGCCCATCTGTGTCAAACGTTCAGCAGACCAACACATAACTCTGACACCAGTGCGTAAGCTGTTCAACGCATTCGCATGCGTGAGCTGTAAACTTGATCCGGATTTACTCGCGGTGAGTAAGGTGTCAGTTTGACACATACTCGCTGTGCACATGGTTCCAGCTTGACGTAAACATATATCAGGTGTGTAAGTTGTAATAGTGATGCACACTGAAAGTGCTGAAAGATCCGCTGGTCAGCTCTGTCACGCAAGTGTCATGCGTTTTTCATGCTCTTGTCAAGCGTCTGTCAGGGTGTGTCAGGTGTCTATCAAATGAAAAATAGTGTAACAGCTGAGGCACTGCAAGTAAAAACTACATCTGTCTTTGTACTGTTTTTTTCTTTATTTTTTTGACCGGAGGAATTTTTACAATTGTGATTTTTTTGGGGTTCCCATCGAGTCTGGACGACACGAACAACAACAAAAATTATTTGTCAGATTTCATGTACTTGTTTGTGAATTTGCTTGTGCGTTTTTTTTCCGGCTGGAATGTTAATGGTTCAGAATTATTCACACACACACACACACACACACACACACACAGACATACACACTAATAAGTACTGTTGCCAGAGCTATGGCTCGACCCCTGCAACCACAAATAGGTGAGCACACATACTCACCCACACACACACACACACACTCACACACACACACATACACACACACACACACTAACCCACACACACACACACACATACACACACACACACACACTCACCACACACACACACACACACACACACACACACACATACACACAGACACACACACTCACCCACACACACACACACACACACACACACACACACACACACACACACACACACACGGGTTCGATTCCCGGCGGGGCGGAAACATTTCGAAGTGTTTCCTTACACACACACATACAACAGGCCTAGTGTCTAATCGACATGTGCCTAGGACAAAATGGTAACTAACACACACACACAGAAAAGTGCAAAGGTTTGCAACAAGACTAGTTCCGGAGCTAAGGGGTATATCCTACGAGGAGAGGTTAAGGGAAATCGACCTGACGACACTGGAGGACAGGAGAGATAGGGGGGACATGATAACAACATATAAGATACTGAGAGGAATTGACAAATTGGACAGAGACAGAATGTTCCAGAGATGGGACACAACAACAAGGGGACACAGTTGGAAGTTGAAGACTCAGATGAATCACAGAGATGTTAGGAAGTATTTCTTCAGTCACAGAGTGGTCAGGAAGTGGAATAGTTTAGGAAGCGATGTAATGGAGGCAGGCTTCATACATAGCTTTAAGAAGAGGTATGATAAAGCTCATGGCGCAGGGAGAGTGACCCAGTAGCGGCCAGTGAAGAGGCGGGGCCAGGAGCTGTGACTCGACCCCTGCAACCACAACTAGGTGAGTAAACTCACACACACACACACACACACACACACACACACTAATAAGTACTGCTGTCAAAACTTATAAAAATCTCATTAAAGAAGAGTTAATTAAACAAGTGTGTTGGTAAAACTTGCAACTTGGCTTCGAGTCAGAAAATCCTGTATACCCAATCTATTGACTACTAGGATTATAGTGAATAGATAATAGTCAACACTCTCGCTTCACGCACGGAGGGCCCGGGTTCAATTCCCGGCGGGGCCGAAACATTTCGAAGTGTTTCCTTACACACACACACATACAACAGGCCTAGTGTCTAATCGACATGTGCCTAGGACAAAATGGTAACTAACAAGTGACACACTATGTGTAACACAAGTGACACACTATGTGTAACACAAGTAAAACACTAAGTGTTACACAAGTAACACACTAGGTGTAACATAAGTAACACACTAGGTGTAACATAAATAACACACTAGGTGTAACACAAATAACACACTAGGTGTAACACAAGTGACACACTAAGTGTTACACAAGTAACACACTAGGTGTAACACAAGTACCACACTAGGTGTAACACAAGTAACACACTAGGTGTAACACAAGTAACAAACTAGGTGTAAAACAAGTAACACACTAGGTGTAACACAAGTAACACACTAGGTGTAACACAAGTGACACACTAAGTGTTACACAAGTAACACACTAGGTGTAACACAAGTACCACACTAGGTGTAACACAAGTAACACACTAGGTGTAACACAAGTAACACACTAGGTGTAACACAAGTAACAAACTAGGTATAACACAAGTAACACACTAGGTGTAACACAAGTAACACACTAGGTGTAACACAAGTACCAACGACAAGTACACTAGTGCAAGTAACACACTAGGTGTAACACAAGTAACAAACTAGGTGTAAAACAAGTAACACACTAGGTGTAACACAAGTACCACACTAGGTGTAACACAAGTAACACACTAGGTGTAAAACAAGTAACACACTAGGTGTAACACAAGTAACACACTAGGTGTAACACAAGTAACACACTAGGTGTAACAAGTAACACACTAGGTGTAACACAAGTAACACACTAGGTGTAACACAAGTGACACATATGTTTTAACACATGTAACACACTAGGTGTAACACAAGTAACACATTAGGTGTATAAACACACACACACACACACAGAGCACATTAGCTGCATAAACACAGGTAATAAACTAGATATGTAAAACATACTAAACACACTAGATAAACAGTCCAAGTAACATGATCAATAAAACATACAGAAACTTAATGATACACCATCCGTTCGTGCGTGAGAGCCTTAATAAAACACCTTGAGATAGACACCACAAAGAAGACAAGAGGACATTCTTTTTACATAACCACAAACCATCAGAGTCGTTGGTTTGAGTTAGCATGTGAGGCTTCGTACCTTCAACTCTGCTACTTCACGAATCTTTACCGAGCTGGTATTATATATATATATATATATATATATATATATATATATATATATATATATATATATATATATATTATATATATATGTATAGTAGTATATATATATAAGAGAGAGAGAGCAGTATGAGGGGGGGGGGGTGTAGCGTCTGCTGCTGCTGCTGCAAAGTTCCCTTAAAACTGACGCACCATTTGTTCTCATGTTCACTTGAATGTGGGCGGCCTCACGCCCACAGTACACACGTGCGCACTCACTCGACCCAGTTTCCTAACCTTCCATTCAATGAATCATGGAGTGAGAGGGGGGGCTCATTCTCTGTACCTATTTACTTTTTGCTTGCTTACTTGCTTGCTTGCTTGCTTGCTTGTTTGCTTGCTTGCTTGTTTGCTTGCTTGCTTGCTTGCTTGTTTGCTTGCTTGCTTGCTTGCTTGCTTGCTTGCTTGCCTTCATACTCATGTACATACTTACCTTGTTTCCTACCAGTCAGCTGGCTCAATGTGTGTATCTCCTGCACAAATGCACAAATCTTCAATGTCTTTTCATCAAAATATTCACACTTCCTCTGGTGGCCAGATGAATCTTCCTGGTGTTATATGTTTGACTAGTTCACTGACTGCTGTCACTAATAAAATACTCATGAAAATATCATTCCTAATATACACGAGTTTCAGCTGAAATTAATTTACCAAAAAATAAATAATGTTTACATTATAAATAATGTTTACATTATAAATAATGCAGATTTATATATCTTAACATTTCAGCTCGCTGGGTATTTTGATACTATGTTTATTTTTCCTTTAAATATGTTTCTGTTTAATATTTACCTATTTAATATCTTTCCCAGGAGGGCCCAAGTGACATGTAGAAATATACAGTGCTCTTATAGGTTTAATTTTTTTTTATGTTTTCCCCACAATACATATCTGGGAGCCGACAAGTGAAATTCGACCGCGAGCGATAATACCCGTGGCAGGCACGGTTAATGGGTGTTGGTGCCACTGTTACACCGAGAGTTTCCGGGTGGAATTAGAGCGTGAAGAATAAAACCTTCGATTCAATATATTATATGTTCGAGGCTCGAACGTGACAAATGAAAACACAAGCCATCAGCTCACCCACTGTGCCATTCTTGGAGCCTCTGTGTACATTGGTGGAGCTGCTGGATTCTGTTTTTCATTTACCGCATTCGATCCGCCCGATTTCTCTCGGTATATATATATATATATATATATATATATATATATATATATATATATATATATATCGAGATACTTGGGGCGTCTTGATGCTGCTGGGTCTACCGAGTGAATGAGAACGAAACAGCGCTTTGTATACCCAGTTCTAGGGTATAACTAGGCCCGCTAGATGGCAGTACGAGCCCTATGGCGTCATGGCGCGAAATACAATGCCCAGCAGAGAAAACAGTTTAGAAATCTGTAGTAATAATGTAGGAATGTGCAATGAGAGTGTTGGAATGCGGAATGATAGTGTATGAAACGCGAATGACGGTAGAAATGTGCGTATGTGTGTGTGTGTACTCACCTATTTGTACTCATCTATTTGTGATTGCAGGGGTCGATACATAGCTCCTGGCCCCACCTCTTCACTGATCGATACTAGGTCCTCTCTCTCCCTGCTCCATGAGCTTTATCATACCTCGTCTTAAAACTATGTATGGTTCCTGCCTCCACTACGTCACTATTCCGCTTCCTGACAACTCTATGACTAAAGAAATACTTCCTAACATCTCTTTGACTCATCTGAGTCTTCAACTTTCAATTGTGACCCCTTGTTTCTGTGTCCCATCTCTGGAACATTATGTCTCTGTCCACTTATATGTCGTTATCATGTTTTCCCTAACTCTCCTGCCCTGCCGATGTACCTTTCTTCGTAGGACATTCCCTTTAGCTCTGGGACTAGCTTGACCAGGTGTGGCTTCCAAACTGATGCTGCATACTCCAGTATGGGCCTGACGTACACGGTGTACAGAGTCTTGAACGATTCCTTACTGAGGTATCGGAACGCTATTCTCAGGTTTGCCAGGCGCCCATATGCTGCAGCAGTTATCTGGTTGATGTGTGCCTCAGGAGATGTGCTCGGTATTATACTCACCCCAAGATCATTTTCCTTGAGTGAGGTTTGCAGTCTTTGGCCACCTAGCCTATACTGTGTCTGTGGTCTTCTTTTCCCTTCCCCGATCTTCATGACTTTGCATTTGTCGGGGTTAAACTCGAGGAGCCAGTTGCTGGACCACGTGTCCAGCCTGTCCAGGTCTCTTTGTAGTCCTGCCTGATCCTCATCTGATTTAATTCCCCTCATTAACTTCACATCATATGCAAACAGGGACACTTCTGAGTCTATCCCTTCCCTCATGTCATTCACATATACCAAAAAAGCACTGGTCCTAGGACTGACTCCTGTGGGACCCAGCTCGTCACAAGTGCCCACTCTGATACCTCGTCACGTACCATGACTCGTTGTTGCCTCCCTGTCAGGTATTCTCTGATCCACTGCAGTGCCCTTCTTCTTATACGTGCCTGATCCTCTAGCTTTTGCACTAATCTCTTGTGAGGAACTGTGTCGAAGGCCTTCTTGCAGTCCAAGAAAATGCAATCTACCCACCCCTCTCTCTCGTGTCTTACTTCCGTGTGTGTGTGTGTGTGTTAGTTAGTTACCATTTTGTCCTAGGCACATGTCGATTAGACACTAGGCCTGTTGTATGTATGTGTGTGTGTGTGTAACGAAACACTTCGAAATGTTTCGGCCCCGCCGGGAATTGAACCCGGGCCCTTCGTGCGTGAAGCAAGAGCGCTAGCCACCATGCCATCGGGGCGTGTAGCCACCATGCCATCGGGGCGTGTATGTGTGTATGTGTGTGTGTGTGTGTGTGTGTGTGTGTGTGGAGACCAAGCAGACCATTTGTAAAATTGCACCTCCAGCCTTCCATTAACATCTCACTCGGGATGACCAACAAAACGACATTCCAGAATTCTTGGAATCATTCCCAAAATCACCATCGCTGGAGGGAGAGGGAGGGAGCATGGAAAGGGAGGGAGGGGCAATAGAAATCCCTGGAATTCCATTTAGAATTTCCTGAAGAGAGTAGGCCTCTCCTATAGGCTCACTTAGGCCTCCTGGGACATCTCACTGCTAAAGCGCTAAACCCTTAAGAGGTGGGGTTATACAACACTTAGAGAGAATGGAAAGAAATCAGGCTAGATCCGAGGAATAATAATAGTACTACTGCTACTAATTATAATAATGATAATAACAACAACAATACTACTACCATTACTACTACTACTACTACTAATAACAATAATAATAATAATAATAATAATAATAATAATAATAATAATAATAATAATAATAACAATACTACAACTAATAATAATAAGAATAATAATAACAATATTACTACTACTACTACTACTACTACTAATAATAATAGCAACAATAACAACAAAAACAACAATAATAATAATAATAATAATAATAATAATAATAATAGCAACAATAACAATAATAATTATACTACTACTACTACTACTACTACTAATAATAATAATGATAATAACAGCAACAATCCTACTACCACCACTACTACTACTACTACTACTACTACTAAAAATAATAATAATAATAATAGCAACAATAACAATAATAATAATAATAATAATAATCGTCTTCTCGCTGACACAGGGTGGCTCACAAAGTTCATCTTCACTTTAAAAAACGACTGACTTTTCTGAAAGTTTTACGCCCCTTTTAAAAGTCTCATAAATCTGGGAGTGACCTCTTGTAACATGCCCACGAAGCTCCGGTGAGCTCACTCGCTTACCAGGAGCTCACACCCACTCCCGAGATTGGTTAGTGTGCTAGGTGGCCATCCTAGCCACTCCTGGGGCTTATAGATGTGCTAGACGGCCATCCTAGCCACTCCTGGGGCTAGTAGGTGTGCTATGTGGCCATCTTAGCCACTTCTGGGGCTAGTAGATGTGCTAGGTGGCCATTCTAGCCACTCCTGGGGATAGTTGGTGTGCTATGTGGCCAACATAGCCACTTCTGAGGCTGGTTGACACTCTTGGGGTTAGTTGGTGTGCTAGGTGGCTAACTTAGCCACTTCTGAGGCTGGTTGGTATACTAGGTGGCCATCCTAGCCACTGCTGAGGCTGGGTGGTGTGCTAGGTGGCTAACTTAGCCACTTCTGAGGCTGGTTGGTGTACTAGGTGGCCATCCTAGCCACTTCTGAGGCTGGGTGGTGTGCTAGGTGGCTAACTTAGCCACTTCTGAGGCTGGTTGGTGTGCTAGGTGGCCATCCTAGCTACTCCTGGGTACAGTATATATACACTGCTCAGTGTTTACTTCTTAGTCAAAATAGTTGACAATTTACTGTAGTCAAAATTTAAAGATTAATGGATTTTTAACTGATGTTGTAAAGGTAGCATGCAGGACCATCATGTAGTCAATAGGATTTAAACCAAATAAACCAAGAAACCACGTTATGCTATGTGGTTCTTCTATAAGCGAAGTATGGTTGCTATGTCATTTTTTTCAGCATAAGTAAAAAACGATGGGGTTAGAACCCGCGATCAGAGAGTCTCAAAACTCCAGACCGACGCGTCAGCCACTGTGGCTGTAGAAAACGTGCCTATCTGTGCGTCACCGTTTTTCTCTAGTTAGTAAATGTATTGAGAGGAGTAAGTACACATATACCTCGGGGTAATTGGTGTGTGTGTGTGTGTGTGTGTGTGTGTGTGTGTGTGTGTGTGTGTGTGTAAAACAATGAGGTAGAGAGGACTGAGCTTGTAAGACACAGGGATGTCTGTCTCATAACGCACACAGACTCAAACACATCTAAGTCCTTCCTGATGTATGAGTGGTTATTACGAGTAATTAAAATTTTACAAGCAAAATTAATACACTGACAAATGAATAAATGCACAAAAAATTTACCTGTAAACTGACAGAAGATACAAAATCAGTGGATACAGTAGTTAATTTAGAGACTTTATCTCAACAAACCGGCTGTATCCCACCAAGGTAGAATTTACCTGGAGTTTACCTGGAGAGGGTTTCGGGAGTCAACGCCCCCGCGGCTCGGTCTGAGATTAGGCCTCGTGGTGGATCAGGGTCTGATCAACCAGGCTGTTACTGCTTGCCGCACGCAGACTGATGTACGAACCACAGCCTGGTTGATCAGGTACTGACTTTGGGTGCCTGTCCAGGGCCTTCTTGAAGACAGCCATGGGTCTATTGGTAATCCCCCTTATGTATGCTGGGAGGCAGTTAAACAGTCTTGGGCCCCTGACACTTATTGTGTTGTCTCTCAGTGTACTCGTGGCACCCCTGCTTTTCATTGGGGAAAATGTTGCATCTCCTGCCGAGTCTTTTGCTTTTATAGGGAATGATTTTCGTGTCCAAGTTTTGTACTAATCCCTCTAGGATTTTTCAAGTGTATATTATCACGTATCTGTCTCGCCTGCGCTTCAGGGAATACAGATCAAGAACCTTCAACCGTTCCCAGTAATTTAGGTGTCTTATCGTACTTATGTGTGCCGTGAAAGTTCTTTGTACACTCTCCAGGTCAGCAATTACGCCTGCCTTGAGGGGGCAGTTAGTGTACAGCAGTATTCCAGCCTAGAGAGAACAAGCGATTTGAAGAGAGTCATCATGGACTTGGCGTCCCCAGTTTTGAAGGTTCTCATTATACATCCTATAATTTTCCTAGCAGATGCGGTAGATGCATTGTTGTGGTCTTTGAAGGCGAGATCCTCTGACATTATTACTCACAGGTTCTTTACATTGCTTTTTCGTTCTATTGCATGGCTAGAATTTGTCGTATACTCTGATACACTTTTAATTTCCTCAAGTTTTCCATATTGTTTTGAGTGACCCATTTGAAGATTTGGTTTATGTCCGCTTAGAGTCTTGCAGTGTCTTCGATGGAGGTCACTGTCATGGCAATCCTGGTGTCATCCGCAAAGGAAGACACGGAGCTATGGCTTACATCTCTATGTCAGGAGCGAGTACTGTGCCTTGTGGAACAGAGCTTTTCACCGTAGCTGCCTCAGACTTTACTCTGTTTACTATTACTCTTTGTGTTCTATTTGTCAGGAAGTTATAGATCCATCTACCAACTTTTCCTATTATTCCTTTATCACGCATTTTGTGTGCTATTACACCATGGTCACACTTGTCAAAGGCTTTTGCAAAGTCTGTGTATACTACATCTGTATTTTGTTTATCCTCTACAGCATCCAGGACTTTGGTAACCCAAAGAGAAAAACGAAAGTTTCTCTTTATAATTTTAGTAATGTATACAGGAGAAGGGGTTACTAGCCCTTGCTCCCGGCATTTTAGTCACCTCTTACGACACGCATGACTTACGGAGGAAGAATTCTGTTCCACTTCCCCATGGAGATAAGCGGAAATAAACAAGAACAAGAACTAGTAAGAAAATAGAAGAAAACCCAGAGGGGTGTGTATATATGTGCTTGTATATGACTGTGTAGTGTGACCTAAGTGTAAGTAGAAGTAACAAGACATACCTGAAATCTTGCATGTTTATGAGAGAAAAAAAGACACCAGCAATCCTACCATCATGTAAAGCAATTGCAGGCTTCCGTTTTACACTCACTTGGCAGGACGGTAGTACCTCCCTGGGTGGTTGCTGTCTACCAACCTACTACCACAGGACGGTAGTACCTCCCTGGGTGGTTGCTGTCTACCAACCTACTACCACAGGACAGTAGTACCTCCCTGGGTGGTTGCTGTCTACCAACCTACTACCACAGGACGGTAGTACCTCCCTGGGTGGTTGCTGTCTACCAACCTACTACCACAGGACGGTAGTACCTCCCTGGGTGGTTGCTGTCTACCAACCTACTACCACAGGACGGTAGTACCTCCCTGGGTGGTTGCTGTCTACCAACCTACTACCACAGGACGGTAGTACCTCCCTGGGTGGTTGCTGTCTACCAACCTACTACCACAGGACGTAGTATCTGCAGTTTTGCAACAACACTACCACAATCTATCAGTACTCCCTGGGTGGTTGCTGTCTACCAACCTACTACCTCCTTCAGTTTAGAGATATTTTTATTAATACAGTTCATGCTGCCCGTCTTGTTAGACTTTACTTAATTATTTTCAAGTTTGTGCTTGGGTTTCTTTGTATACACTGAACATTTCACTGTTTCTTGTCCCACTGTCTCTGCCTTCTCTTACTTTCTGCCTTATGGTTTCTTGTTTATCTATTGATTTCCTTCTGTATAATTATTCTTCAGTTTTTTTTACTTCTTCATCGCCCTAATTTTAGTCTGCTTTTTCTTTGCTCTGTTTACTTCTTGTTGCAGACTTGCTGCTCAATCTTGCCTCACACACTCTCACCTTCAACTCTGCAACAGAGAGTAAACCCTCTTGTGAGAGTAATTACCACTAAGATACAACACCTGACCTCCCACACACACACCTGTAATTATCCCATGAACCTCGCCCGTATGAAATACAGTCGAGGCTCACTATATTATAGCAGCTGCTGAAGTCGTATGTGTGTGTGTGTGTGTGTGTGTGTGTGGCGGTGTTTGCGTGTGTAGGTGTATTTGCATGCACGCACGAACATAAAGAGGTAAACACAAACACGCAGTCACAAAAACTTCCATTGAACAACAACACTAACATTCGTTCAGTTGGGAAATTTAACACCACAAACCTTATTATTCTCCTGTCTATTCACCTTTCCTTCCTATGTAACTCATTTACTTTTTTTGCTCTGTCCATCCTCGACAGCTTCTCTCTTTCGCCGCTTGCCTCTTCTATTCTTTCTTTGCCTTTACTATCTCCTCTCTGCCTCTCCCATTCCCTCTCTACCTCTCCCCTGCCTCTTATCTCCCCTCTTCACTGCTTCCTGCATTTTCCCCCGCCTTAACCGTTTTTTTTCCCTGCCTTTCCACTCCTCCCCTCAAATCCTATAATAATTTTCCCTCTTTGCTCCTAACATCATTTCCCTCGCATCCTTTCCCACACCCTGCACCTTCCCCACCACCGACCTATCACCTCCCCACCAACCCCTCACCTCCCCAGCAACCCCTCACCTCCCCACCAAGCAGTGGATTTTACTCTGTCACTCAGAATTTCACCCCCAAATGCCCTTCGCTTTTCCATAGCGTTGTGTTGTTTTTGCCTGCCGGAACCATCCCTCCTTTCCCCCTTCCAATACCCCTACCAGAGCCCCAACCCACCCTCAGTTCCCCCTCCTATACCTCTGTCAGTACCCCTGCCCCAGTTCCCTCCTCCCTCTCCTCCTACGTAAAATATAAATTATTCCCCGTTGCGTCTCCCTGGCACACTGCAAGCAGATCACTGCTTGCTTTGTCTCCACCACCGAAACTCATGTGTTGATACTGACAACTATATGAGTACCCTTAGAGTGTCTCTAGCATTTAGCTGACAGTGTAGATAGAGCCTCCATCACTCCTTACTCTGCAACACCCACACGGGTTCAGTGGCGCACACATAAATAAATAAATAAATAAATAAAATGGGACAATACTCTCGCTACTGACCACTCGTATATGTTATATGAGGGTGTGTCAGAGCGGTGAATCCTGGAAACTCAGCAACGACAATAACAAAAACAACAACAACAGCAATAAAAGCAAGAACCGCACCAGCAATAACAGTAACAACAGTCGAAATTCACCAAAAACTCCGCACTCACGAAAGGAAGAAGTCAAAACAGTGCAATGAAACTTCAAGACAGGAGGTGCAACACGAACGTATCTTTTTTTTTTTTTTTGCAAACATAAATATAGCAGAATCAAACAAATTACCTGCTGAATTTGTAAAGACAAATATAATATTGTCACTGGAAAACCGGTTGGACAAATACTTTGCAATTGTGGGAATCAAATAATTACTTTGCAGGGCACACTGAAATCAACGAAGTCCTGATGTTTGTTCAGCAGCTTCATGTTGACGGTCAGTTGAAAATAAACTATATTAATAATACTAGAGGCTGTAATAGTAGAATAACAGATGTGGTCGGTCAAGTCAGAGCAATGGCGCCTTTTCCACCTGCACCAGAGTGTCCGAAAGTAGAACCAGTGGTAACTAGAAGTAGAACCACTGGCATACACAGCCCTGTGAGTGGTAGTAACATGAATAGTTATAAGAGGAACAGTATTAGTAAGTAGTGGTAGATGTAGCCCAGGTCTTCCACCCATCTTTTCCGTAAATTCAATGACATTTTTCCAATATGATGTGGTATATTACCCCCCTGTTTCATGCAGGCAGTGGTAGGGGAAAGTGGAGGGGGTAAGAGGAGAGAACAATCTCCTTTACTACCCTTGACTCAACTGTATATACATTGCACTTTCGAAAGTACTTTAATCGAGATAGCAGTAAATAGTTGTCCTCAGCAGACAGCCTCAGTGTGGACTCCTAAGTACTCACCTGACATTACCATGAAAACTACCCCCCATCTCTCTCTCTCTCTCTCTCTCTCTCTCTCTCTCTCTCTCTCTCTCTCACTTAAGGGTTTAACCGGATTAAGGGCGTGAATTTCAACAAAGTATTTTACAAAGTATATGTTTTTTTTTTATCTAAAACCTTTTCAGAGTCTGTACATAACAATATTTTTATTAAAGAAAGTGATATACGTGTGATTATGGCATTTATTATAGCGCGATATTTATACTGGGTACAGAGCGACGTTGATGCCACATTCCTGTGAGGTGGAGCAGTCATGAGTGAGGTGGAGAAGGCATGCGTGAGGTGGAGCAGGCATGAGTGAGGTGGAGCAGGCATTAGTGAGGTGGAACAGATATGAGTGAGGTGGAGCAGGCATGAGTGAGGTGAAGCAGGCATGAGTGAGGTGGAGCAGCCATGAGTGAGGTGGAACAGATATGAGTGAGGTGAAGCAGGCATGAGTGAAGTGGAGCAGGCATGAGTGAGGTGGAGAAGGCATGCGTGAGGTGGAGCAGGCATGAGTGAGGTGGAGCAGGCATAAGTGAGGTGGAACATATATGAGTGAGGTGGAGCAGGCATGAGTGAGGTGGAGCAAGCATGAGTGAGGTGGAGCAGACATGAGTGAGGTGGAGCAGGTATGAGTGAGGTGGAGCAGGCATGAATGAGGTGGAGCAGGCATGAGTGAGGTGTAGCAGGCATGAGTGAGGTGGAGCAGGCAGGAGTGAGGTGGAGCAAACATGAGTGAGGTGGAGGAGGCATGAGTGAGGTGAAGCAGGCATGAGTGAGGTGAAGCAGGCATGAGTGAGGTGGAGCAAACATGATTGAGGTGGAGCAGGCAGGAGTGAGGTGGAGCAGGCATGAGTGGGGTGGAGCAGGTATGAGTGAGGTGGAGCAAACATGATTGAGGTGGAGCAGGCATGAGTGAGGTGGAGAAGGCATGAGTGAGGTGGAGCAGGCATGAGTGAGATGGAGCAGGCATGAGTGAGGTGGAGCAGGCATGAGTGAGGTGAAGCAGGCATGAGTGAGGTGGAGCAAACATGAGTGAGGTTTAGCAGGCATGAGTGAGGTAGAGCAGATATGAGTGAGGTAGAGCAGATATGAGTGAGATGGAACAGGCATGTGTGAGGTGGAGCAGGCATGAGTGAGATGGAACAGGCATGTGTGAGGTGGAGCAGGCATGAGTGAGGTGGAGCAGGCATGAGTGAGATGGAACAGGCATGTGTGAGGTGGAGCAGGCAGGTGAGGTGAGCAACTTAGTAGGTGGAGCAAACATAAGTGAGGTGGAGCAAACATAAGTGATGTGGAGCAAACGTAAGTGAGGTGGAGCAAACATAAGAGAGGTGCAGCACCCATAAGTGAGGTGGAGCAGGCATGAGTGAGGTGGAGCAGGCATGAGTGAGGTTGAGAGGCATGAGTGAGGTGGAGCAAACATAAGTGAGGTGGAGCAGGCATGAGGAGGTGGAGCGAGGTGGAGCAGGCATGAGTGAGGTGGAGCAGGCATGAGTGAGGTGGAGCAGGCATGAGTGAGGTGGAACAAACGTAAGTGAGGTGGAGCAAACATAAGAGAGGTGAAGCAAACATAAGTGAGGTGGGGCAAACATAAGTGAGGTGGAGCAGGCATGAGTGAGGTGGAGCAGGCATGAGTGAGGTGGAGCAGGCATGAGTGAGGTGGAGCAGGCATGAGTGAGGTGGAGCAGGCATGAGTGAGGTGGAGCAGGCATGAGTGAGGTGGAGCAGGCATGAGTGAGGTGGAGCAGGCATGAGTGAGGTGGAACAAACGTAAGTGAGGTGGAGCAAACATAAGAGAGGTGAAGCAAACATAAGTGAGGTGGGGCAAACATAAGTGAGGTGGAGCAGGCATGAGTGAGGTGGAGCAGGCATGAGTGAGGTGGAGCAGGCATGAGTGAGGTGGAGCAGGCATGAGTGAGGTGGAGCAGGCATGAGTGAGGTGGAGCAGGCATGAGTGAGGTGGAGCAAACATAAGTGAGGTGGAGCAGGCATGAGTGAGGTGGAGCAGGCATGAGTGAGGTGGAGCAGGCATGAGTGAGGTGGAGCAGGCATGAGTGAGGTGGAGCAGGCATGAGTGAGGTAGAGCAGGCATGAGTGAGGTGGAGCAGGCATGAGTGAGGTGGAGCAAACATGAGTGAGGTTTAGCAGGCATGAGTGAGGTAGAGCAGATATGAGTGAGGTAGAGCAGATATGAGTGAGATGGAACAGGCATGTGTGAGGTGGAGCAGGCATGAGTGAGATGGAACAGGCATGTGTGAGGTGGAGCAGGCATGAGTGAGGTGGAGCAGGCATGAGTGAGATGGAACAGGCATGTGTGAGGTGGAGCAGGCATGAGTGAGGTGGAGCAAACATTAGTGAGGTGGAGCAAACATAAGTGAGGTGGAGCAAACATAAGTGATGTGGAGCAAACGTAAGTGAGGTGGAGCAAACATAAGAGAGGTGAAGCAAACATAAGTGAGGTGGAGCAGGCATGAGTGAGGTGGAGCAGGCATGAGTGAGGTGGAGCAGGCATGAGTGAGGTGGAGCAAACATAAGTGAGGTGGAGCAGGCATGAGTGAGGTGGAGCAGGCATGAGTGAGGTGGAGCAGGCATGAGTGAGGTGGAGCAGGCATGAGTGAGGTGGAGCAGGCATGAGTGAGGTGGAACAAACGTAAGTGAGGTGGAGCAAACATAAGAGAGGTGAAGCAAACATAAGTGAGGTGGGGCAAACATAAGTGAGGTGGAGCAGGCATGAGTGAGGTGGAGCAGGCATGAGTGAGGTGGAGCAGGCATGAGTGAGGTGGAGCAGGCATGAGTGAGGCAGAACAGACATTTTATTACTAGACAATTCTCAAAGAAAAAAATATTTGCTGGGAAAACAAAATACCAAGTCATAAGATGACTGACCATTGATGCAGTGATGTCATTGATGCAGTGATGTCAATGATGCAGTGATGTCATTGATGCAGTGATGTCAATGATGCAGTGATGTCACTTATGTAGTGATGTCACTGATGCAGTGATGTCACTTATGTAGTGACATTATTGATGCAGTGATGTCATTGATGCAGTGATGTCACTTATGTAGTGACATTATTGTTGCAGTGATGTCATTGATGCAGTGATGTCACTGATGCAGTGATGTCATTGATGCAGTGATGTCACTTATGTAGTGACATTATTGATGCAGTGATGTCATTGATGCAGTGATGTCACTGTTGCAGTGATGTCAATGATGCAGTGATGTCACTTATGTAGTGACATTATTGATGCAGTGATGTCATTGATGCAGTGATGTCACTGATGCAGTGACATTATTGATGCAGTGATGTCATTGATGCAGTGACATTATTGATGCAGTGATGTCATTGATGCAGTGATGTCACTTATGTAGTGACATTATTGATGCAGTGATGTCATTGATGCAGTGATGTCACTGTTGCAGTGATGTCAATGATGCAGTGATGTCACTTATGTAGTGACATTATTGATGCAGTGATGTCATTGATGAAGTGATGTCACTGATGCAGTGATGTCACTGATGCAGTGATGTCACTGATGCAGTGACATTATTGATGCAGTGATGTCATTGATGCAGTGACGTCATTGATGCAGTGACGTCATTGATGCAGTGACGTTATTGATGCAGTGATGCCACTGATGCAGTGATGCCATTGATGCAGTGATGCCATTGATGCAGTGACGTTATTGATGCAGTGACGTCATTGATGCAGTGACGTCATTGGTGCAGTGACGTTATTGATGCATTGATGTCATTGATGTCACTGTGAAAAGTAAAATTAGAATAAAATTGCTGGAAATAAAGACTGATAGAAGACAACGTTTCGCCCATAAGACAGGCGAGCAGCGTGAGGTCAGGTGATAGGTCACCTGTGAGATGGATAGGAGAGGTCAGGTACAAGTGACCTCACATGTAACTTGTCCGTCTCCGTGCCTGACCTCAAATTGTAGATGTAAATCCAGAAGTACTCCTGTTAATCCTTTTGGGGCTAAGTTCCTAGGCTCCCCCTTTTTTTTGTATTATGTTTTTTGTGCTACAATCCGCAGGGGGGATGTACGGTGCATATTTAACAAGACACTTCCGTGACAAAATCTAGGAAAAAAAAATCTTCCTACCAACGAAACTGCTGATGACTGCCCGTCTTGCGGTAGAATAACTGTCTTATAGATGTCCACAAAGCTGGGTCATCTGGGGACCTTTTATATTACTGGACTTGTGCATAGTAGTAAAGCAACCGATAACTCTCCGATATTGAAGGCTATGTTGAAGGCTATGTTGAAGGCTATATTGAAGGCTATGTTGAAAGCTATGTTGAAGGGTGTGTTGAAGGCTATGTTGAAGCTATGTTTGAAGGCTATGTTGAAGGCTATATTGAAGGCTATGTTGAAGGCTATGTTGAAGGCTATGTTGAAGGCTACATTGAAGGCTATATTGAAGGCTATATTGAAGGCTATGTTGAAGGCTATATTGAAGGCTATGTTGAATTCTATATTGAAGGCTATATTGAAGGCTATGTTGAAGGCTATATTGAAGGCTATGTTGAAGGCTATGTTAAGGTGACTGACTGGTCCATCTTCAAGGAGGTAAGGCCTCAGACAAGTCATCTTACGTGTTCTACCCTTTGCATAAGTCCTATATCAGATAAGAACATAATGGAAGAACGCTGTAGCAGACCTGTTGGCCCACACTAGGCAGGTCTTTATCAAAACTAGGCAGACCCTTCTAACACTAGGCAGGTTCTTCTCATGGGAGGGAATGCTAGCTAAGGGAGCGATGTATATTCAGAATGTGGGTGAATTTGTGCCTGGTGGAGAGTTTCATAACCACTGCTCTCAGGTGATGTGCCTTAACGCTGAAAGCATTTTGGCTGCAAGTTTCAGGATGGTTTTCCTGTCGCATTCCATCAAACAGGATGGTTTTCCTGTGATATTCCATCAAGTAGGATGGTTTTCCTGTCATATTCCATCAAGCAGGATGGTTTTCCTGTCATATTCCATCAAGCAGGATGGTTTTCCTGTCATATTCCATCAACCGATGGTTCCTGTGATATTCCATCAAGTAGGATGGTTTTCCTGTCATATTCCATCAAGCAGGATGGTTTTCCTGTCATATTCCATCAAGCAGGATGGTTTTCCTGTCATATTCCATCAAGCAGGATGGTTTTCCTGTCATATTCCATCAAGCAGGATGGTTTTCCTGTCATATTCCATCAAGCAGGATGGTTTCCTGTCATATTCCATCAAACAGGATGGTTTCCTGTCATATTCCATCAAGCAGGATGGTTCCTGTCATATTCCATCAACAGGATGGTTTCCTGTCATATTCCATCAAGCAGGATGGTTTTCCTGTCATATTCCATCAAGCAGGATGGTTTTCCTGTCATATTCCATCAAGCAGGATGGTTTTCCTGTCATATTCTATTAATAAGGATGGTTTTCCTGTCATATTCCATCAAGCAGGATGGTTTTCCTGTCATATTCCATTAATAAGGATGGTTTTCCTGTCATATTCCATCAAGCAGGATGGTTTTCCTGTCATATTCCATTAAGCAGGATGGTTTTCCTGTCATATTCCATCAAGCAGGATGGTTTTCCTGTCATATTCCATTAATAAGGATGGTTTTCCTGTCATATTCCATCAAGTAGGATGGTTTTCCCTTGTAATAATCACACACAATAGTCTATAAACGAGAGAATGAAATCTGTCAGCTTAAGCTGGGAGATTTCAGTAGGGCGATGCGGATATCGTCAAGCTTTAAGCTATATAGACTCAATGGTACAATACCATCGTGGAAAGCTGTTCTCTCTCTCTCCTGAGTGCGGGTTATCTGGTAATTTGTATATTCCGCTATGTGTTCACTAGTTCCGGGAAGCTTCAAGGTTTTTTACCGATGATGGTGTGTCTCTCCCCAACAGCGTGTTCAAATGTTCACCTCACCGCAGCTCTGTTCACCTGCTCGTGTCCTGAGGGGTCGGGTGAACTCCCCAAACATGTTCAATAAAGTGTTGCCATTTTTCTCGTGCCTTGTGACTAACTTTTCCTTTGTTCTTCGTGTTATTTTCTCCCCGAGAACACGTGTGAATGTCAATATTTATATAAAAATGAGATTTTTCATTTAATGCCAAGAATGATAATTTTTTTTTTTGGCTGTGTTCAAAGTTCAAATGTATATTTTTTACTCTTCATTCATTGCTGTAACTTCCCTCTTTGAACTTGCAGAGTTTGTGTTTAAAAAGCTCTACACAGAGCGAAACGTTATCACGATAAAAGCTCCACTGCATCTGCTTTTTTTTTCTTTATTGCTGTCAGTATATTGAGCCGATGAAGTAGAGTGGGCCAGTCAGCTTTAAGTAGTAGTGGAGGCTCGATCCTCCGTCCGCGAATGACTAGAACAGACACCTTATGTACTGTAGTACCTACCTAGTCCACCAGAACGCTTACGACAACGTTTCGGTCCGACTTGGGCCATTTACAAGTCACACTGATAAGAGAATGAGGGAGCCAGTATATGTAGGCGAGGGGGACAGGGACTGGATAAAGAGAGGAAGAAAAACGAAGTAGTGGTAGTGGAAGTAGAAGCAGAAGTAGTAGGGTTAGAAAAAGTAATGTTGTTGATAAATTAGACACATGTGTAACACTTGGGTATCTTTAATGAGGAAACGTTTCGCCACACAGTGGCTTCATCAGTCCATACAAAGGATAATGGTGAAGAACAGGAGGAGTTTGAGGTAATCAGTCCCTGAATCTTGAGTCGATTACATTGACTCGAGGCTAATGTTGCAAGGCAGCCGAAATTATGTTTGGGAAGTTACAATTAGAGGGGGAACTGAGGAGAAGGCTTGGGGCACCCCAGACACCAGCAGAACCAGGCTCGTATTATTATTTAAATGATCTGGAAAATCCGACAAGTGGATTAATGAGACATTTGTACAACACTTGGGTATCTTTACTGTGGGAACGTTTCGCCCACCAGTGGCTTTAACATTACAATATAAAGGAGGAGGGGGAAAGATGGAAGATGTGAAGAGGGAGTTTGAGGTAATCAGTCCCTCAGTCTAGAGATGATGTGTTCAGTCCCTGAGCCTGGAGGGAGACTGTTTTGAATAATACCTGACACATTGAGCTGGTGGCCAGAGACTCTGTAGGATTAAAGACTGACGTGCTCTTCAAAGAGCACGTCAGTCTTTAATCCTACAGACTACATCCTGTGACTAAATCATTCCCACTGAAGGTCATTAATAATAAAAAAAATCCTTTCATGCCATGGAACTCCATTATACAGACCTTTGTCATTATTTCCTCAGAAAATCATAGTGGTGGTGACAGCTGAATGGACAACATATCCAGCCAGTAAGCTTCTGATCCTTTGTTGTGGTGCGGGTGTAGGTCATTTGAGCTATTGTTATTCGGCAAGTACGGTTGGTGAGGACAGTTTAGAAGAGTGTTTATCTCTGGCTTAGCTGACAGAGGATTGAGCCTTCATCACATGTTGAGTTGAATAACCCACATGTTTTATAGAGCTTCACAAAAATATGATAATAATTTCCACAAATAATAATAATAATTATTATTATAATAATAGACCTCTCTTAGTTCGTGTAACTATGATTTGTTTGTGCTTTTATCATTCTGGCTCTATTTTTAATATGCTAATACTTTAAAAAAAATTTTCATGAAATGTGTAAAGCTCATCAAAAATTTAAAATGATTAAATACATTTTACCATAGTATATGCTTTTGAACCATATTTATCTTAATTTAAATGACAAAATTAAAATTTCACGAAAAAGTTTTAAGAGCACACGTTGGATTCAAAATGCAAATTGTGCAACAAATTTTGCAACAAATTGTGGCAACAAAGTGGAGGCTACACTATACATGTAATGTGTCTCGTAACAGTGACCTCTAAGTCAAAGTCTAGACATTGTCTTGGCGACATATGGCATCTGTCTGCTCTAAACAAGACTGTCTTTATCACAGTTTTTTTCTTTGGATGCTCGATTAATTATTTGGGTCTAAAGCCTATCGACTAGACGAGGGTCATTCAGGCTGCAGGTCAGGGTCATTCAGGCTGCACGTCAGGGTCATTCAGGCTGCACGTCAGGGTCATTCAGGCTGCACGTCACCTGATCACCACCGGTCAAGAATACTTTGATTCATAAAATAGGGATTAAGGTTAACTCTCAACAAATTACACTGAGAGACATACACGTCTCAGTGTACATGATCTGGTTGAGACAATTGATATGGGTAATTGGAAAGCGTCTTGCGTCCAATTTAATTTTAGATTTTCTTAAATATTAGCATTTTTTTTTCTAAAAAAAAAAGTGCTGAAGGACTGCATGGTTGTGATTTCTATTTTTATATTTTATTTTGACATATATGGTTGCTTCAAAATAAACTATGTTGGAAGTGTAAATTTATGCCAGAGTTCTCACTTGTCAGAGTGAAAGAAACTTTCTTCAATTTGGTCTCATTCAGAATGAGATGAAAACGAGTGGTAACGAGTGGTAAATTACAGTCTCTGGCGAGACTGAGAGCTACTTGTCCCATCTCATTTAACTGAGAATGAGGACAGAGCTGACAGGTCAATTATTACACTGTGTCTGGCGGTGGCTGCCCTCCGTCAGCAGCACCTACTGTGAGCAATATCTCCAGCACTGACGTATGCCTGTCAATAGGCCAGCAGCAACGACACGTCGTCACCTCCGTCAATGATCAGTCCTCTGGACGCACCAGAGTGTCAATTAGTCACTCACTCAGACCCCTTTGACGGGTTCATCGACCCGGTGTCACTCCGATTCAGTGGCGTGTTGGAACGCGGCGGGAGGCGATGGGATGCGACGGGAATCGAAGGGAGATGACGAGACACATCGAGGGTCACGGGATGCGACGGGATGCGACGACAAAGAACGGGAAACGCCGATAATCAGATCTGTGTGAGATATATCTCTTAATTTTTCTTGTGTTCACTTTGTCCTCCTCCTGGTTGCTTCACTTCCTGTGTCTCTTATTGTGAGTTATTACCCAGTACTAGGTACACAAGCGGGTCTATTGGGCTTCAGCCTTCACTGTTTAATCCACAGGTGTATCGAAAAGATGGACACAATTTCAAAGCAATATATATTCAAATCGGGTCCATCTTTTTCAGACACCCTGTATTACACATTTTTTAAAAGTTTGGAAGAGGTTGCAACATTTACAATCTCCTGTGCGATTCCATCCCAGCAGTCCACCATTCACTATGTCGATAAATATTCTCCAGTATCCCTAATGCACAGATATTTTCTCAGTTTACAACCGTGGGTCTTTAGTCTCCCTCGTGACGCTGCCAAGAAACTGTATTTCTCTTTGTTGTCGGTGTTCGTCTTGGCTGCTCGTGGCTTGGTTGATAGCGTCCTTAGCTCACACACTGAAGGTTCGGGGATCGATCCCGGCACGGGTGAAATGTTGGGCATGTTTTCCTTACACCTGTCCTTGTTCACCTAGCGGTACGTAGGTACCTGGTGTTAGTCGACTGTTGTGGATCGCATCCTGGTGAACATTAACCTAAGATGCCCGAAATGCTATGCATAACAAGGGACTTTTTATACAGTATGTCAGTGATGTTAACTATGGTCTGTATTAGTTGTATCACGTACTTGTAGAAATAAATCTTCTTCTTACTATTATTATTATTAACTTTTTACGATTTAATGTGTGGTTATCATGGCTCTTATTTTGTTTCTACCACTAACGACATTTGCAATTTTTCCTCTGATCATATATTTATATAGACTCGGACATGTTCCTAATGGAGACAATTATTCAACACAAAAGTGGGATTTGTCTGCAAAATATGGCTAGTCAGCGATAATGTCTGTGACTTGACAAGTCTTCTTACCTAGCGATAAACAGGTACCTGGGTGCTAGTTAAACTGTTGTGGGCCGCATCCTGGGGACGGTTAGACGTATGATGATGATGATGATGATGATGATGATGATGATGATGATGATGATGATGATGATGATGATGATGATGATGATGATGATGATGATGATTAATATTATTATTATTATTATTATTATATTATCATTCTAAGGGCTAAACCCGAAAGGGTCATGCAGCTCTGCATCATAAGCAGGTCAAATACACTCACTGCTCAATTGCAGGAGATTAAATGTTTGTGTCACATAGGCTTCAACGTATGAGCAAGTCCCCATAAACTTATTGCCCCAGTTCAGCTAGCAATAATTAGGTACTTAAGTGTTAGCCAGCCGTAGTATGTAGCATCCAGTGAAGGGGAAAGATATGTACCTCAAGGCTAAGGAAGCTAAGGAATGACTGGTTGTTTGACTACACGGGGGGGGGGTCATTAAGGCTACATGTCGCCGCTAGTCAAGAATACTTTAATCCCCAAAATAGGGATTAATCTCTGAGTGTATACACTCCCAGGGACACACCTCACGGTAAATGCGCCAGGCAGTAAGATGACACCTCTTATCTTCTAAATTAAATTCCGTGAACATCTTATACAGACCAGAAATAAATCTTCAGACTGCATAAGTGTATTTTCTTCTATAAAAGACTAATACCACTAACCTTCATATATAACACCAGCACCACTAACCTTCATATATAACACCAGCACCACTAACCGTCATATATAACACTAGCATCACTAACCTTCATATATAACACTGGCACCACTAACCTTCATATATAACACCAGCACCACTAACCTTCATATATAACACCAGCACCACTAACCTTCATATATAACACCAGCACCACTAACCTTCATATATAACACCAGCACCACTAACCTTCATATATAACACCAGCACCACTAACCTTCATATATAACACTAGCACCACTAACCTTCATATATAACACTAGCACCACTAACCTTCATATGTAACACCAGCACCACTAACCTTCATATACAACACTGGCACCACTAACCTTCATACATAACACCAGCACCACTAACCTTCATATACAACACTGGCACCACTAACCTTCATATATAACACCAGCACCACTAACCTTCATATATAACACCAGCACCACTAACCGTCATATATACCACTAGCACCACTAACCTTCATATATAACACTAGCACCACTAACTTTCATATATAACACCAGCACCACTAACCTTCATATATAACACTAGCATCACTAACCTTCATATATAACACTAGCACCACTAACCTTCATATATAACACCAACACCACTAACCTTCATATATAACACTGGCACCACTAACCTTCATATATAACACTGGCACCACTAACCTTCATATGTAACACCAGCACCACTAACCTTCATATACAACACTGGCACCACTAACCTTCATATATAACACCAGCACCACTAACCGTCATATATAACACTAGCATCACTAACCTTCATATATAACACTAGCACCACTAACCTTCATATATAACACCAGCACCACTAACCTTCATATATAACACCAGCACCACTAACCTTCATATATAACACTAGCACCACTAACCTTCATATATAACACCAGCACCACTAACCTTCATATATAACACCAGCACCACTAACCTTCATATATAACACCAGCACCACTAACCTTCATATATAACACCAGCACCACTAACCTTCATATATAACACCAGCACCACTAACCTTCATATATAACACTAGCACCACTAACCTTCATATATAACACTAGCACCACTAACCTTCATATGTAACACCAGCACCACTAACCTTCATATATAACACCAGCACCACTAACCTTCATATATAACACCAGCACCACTAATCTTCATATACAACACTGGCACCACTAACCTTCATATATAACACCAGCACCACTAACCTTCATATATAACACCAGCACCACTAACCTTCATATATAACACCAGCACCACTAACCTTCATATTAACACCAGCACCACTAACCTTCATATATAACACCAGCACCATAACCTTCATATATAACACCAGCACCACTAATCTTCATATACAACACTGCATCACTAACCTTCATATATAACACTAGCACCACTAACCTTCATATATAACACCAGCACCACTAACCTTCATATATAACACCAGCACCACTAACCTTCATATATAACACTAGCACCACTAACCTTCATATATAACACCAGCACCACTAACCTTCATATAAACACTGGCATCACTAACCTTCATATATAACACTAGCACCACTAACCTTCATATATAACACCAACACCACTAACCTTCATATATTACACCTAGCACCACTAACCTTCATAATAACACTGGCACCACTAACCTTCATATGTAACACCAGCACCACTAACCTTCATATACAACACTGGCACCACTAACCTTCATATATAACACCAGCACCACTAACCTTCATATATAACACCAGCACTCACTAACCTTCATATATACACCAGCACCACTAACCTTCATAATAACACCAGCACCACTAACCTTCATATATAACACCAGCACCACTAACCTTCATATATAACACCACCACCACTAACCTTCATATATAACACTGGCACCACTAACTTTCATATATAACACCAGCACCACTAACCTTCATATATAACACCAGTACCACTAACCTTCATATATAACACTGGCACCACTAACTTCATATATAACACCAGCACCACTAACCTTCATATATAACACCAGCATCACTAACCTTCATATATAACACTGCACCACTAACTTCATATATAACACCAGCACCACTAACCTTCATATATAACACCAGCACCACTAACCTTCATATATAACACCAGCACCACTAACCTTCATATATAACACAGCTACCTTCATAAACCTACATCATATAACACAGCACCACTAACCTTCATATATAACACCAGCACCACTAACCTTCATATATAACACCAGCACCACTAACCTTCATATATAACACCAGCACCACTAACCTTCATATATAACACTAGCACCACTAACCTTCATATATAATTTGTTATATGTTTATATTGCAACAAATTTTATTAATTTAAATTGCATTATTATTTTTTAATTCAGAAAGCTGAATATTTTTTTTTTCAGTTCGTGATTTTTTTTTGGTATTTTTATTTATTGTGAATGTTGTGTTGATTATTGTAAGTGTTGTGTTATTTATTGTGTTTTGTGTTGCTTATTGTAAGTTGTGTTACATATTGTAAGTGTTGTATTATTTATTGAATGTTATTTATATTGTGTTATTTATTGTAAGTGTTGTGTTATTTCTTGTAAGTGTTGTGTTATTTATTGTATGTGTTGTGTTACATATTGTAAGTGCCGTGTTATTTATTGTAATTGTTGTTATCTATTGTGTTTTTGTGTTGCTTATTGTAAGTGTTGTGTTATTTATTGCCATTGTGTTATTTATTGTCAGTGTTGTGTTATTTATTGTAAGTGTTGTGTTATTTATTGTAAGTGTTGTGTTATTTATTGTAAGAGTTGTGCTACTTATTGTAAGTGTTGTGTTGCTTATTGTAAGTGTTGTGTTATTTATTGTAAGTGTTGTGTTATTTATTGTAAGTGTTGTGCTATTTATTGTGTTTTGTGTTGCTTATTGTAAGTTGTGTTACATATTGTAATTGTTGTGTTATTTATTGTAAGTTTTGTGTTATTTATTGTGAGTATTGTGTTACTTCATATCTCTCTAATGTTACATAGAACTTCCCCATTATTAATTTGATCGTAACAGTAGAAACAAACACAACAGTACTGTTAGCCAGCGTAGCTACGTGTCACCACTATGCTCACCATATATACATATACACAAGCATATCTTGGTATATACATACATGTATAATGGTCTCATTTCAGCAGGTTACACGAATGATTAATTATTTTTTCCTGTACAGAACAAATATAAATCGCAATTAACGTGTGCCAGACATGAGCGAGCGTTTAATTAAAACAAACATCAGAATATTAACCCATTACAAAATGATTCCAGGTTTTCTACGTAGGGATCCATAAAAACGAAATACGATTTCTCGCCGTGAAGGAAAATGAGACCAGGGCACTTTCGAATTTGACGCCTCGTAATCCCTGCCTGCGGAAATTAAGCCCAATACTGACTTGAAAATTTCGTCCGGTGAAGTGAATTCCATTTGCAGTGAGAGAACATCCAAATTTTCAGCCGTGGGAAGCAAATCTGAGCTGCTGGTGGTGGTGAGTCAGGGAGGAACTTGGCTTGGTGAGTCAGGGAGGAACTTGGCTTGGTGAGTCAGGGAGGAACTTGGCTTGGTGAGTCAGGGAGGAACTTGGCTTGGTGAGTGTTGCAGACACGAGGCTGTTGTATTGGGAGGTAGCGAGTGTCCTTGATGTAGACACGAGGCTGTTGTGTTGGCAGGTAGCGAGTGGCCTTGATGTAGACACGAGCTGTTGTGTTGGGAGGTAGCGAGTGTCCTTGATGTAGACACGAGGCTGTTGTGTTGGCAGGTAGCGAGTGGCCTTGATGTAGACACGAGGCTGTTGTATTGGGAGGTAGTGAACGGCCTTGATGTAGACACGAGGCTGTTGTGTTGGGAGGTAGCGAGCGGCCTTGATGTAGACACGAGGCTGTTGTGTTGGCAGGTAGCGAGTGGCCTTGATGTAGACACGAGGCTGTTGTGTTGGGAGGTAGCGAGTGTCCTTGATGTAGACACGAGGCTGTTGTGTTGGCAGGTAGCGAGTGGCCTTGATGTAGACACGAGGCTGTTGTTTGGGAGGTAGTGAAGGCCTTGATGTAGACACGAGGCTGTTGTGTTGGGAGGTAGCGAGTGCCTTGATGTAGACACGAGGCTGTTGTGTTGGCAGGTAGCGAGTGGCCTTGATGTAGACACGAGGCTGTTGTGTTGGCAGGTAGCGAGTGGCCTTGATGTAGACACGAGGCTGTTGTGTTGGGAGGTAGCGAGCGGCCTTGATGTAGACACGAGGCTGTTGTGTTGGAGGTAGCGAGGGCCTTGATGTAGACACGAGGCTGTTGTGTTGGAGGTAGCGAGGGCCTTGATGTAGACACGAGGCTGTTGTGTTGGCAGGTAGCGAGTGGCCTTGATGTAGACACGAGGCTGTTGTGTTGGAGGTAGCGAGGCCTTGATGTAGACACGAGGCTGTTGTGTTGGGAGGTAGCGAGCGCCTTGATGTAGACACGAGGCTGTTGTGTTGGAGGTAGCAGGCCTTGATGTAGACAGAGGCTGTTGTAGGACGAGCGTCCTTGATGTAGACACGAGGCTGTTGTGTTGGGAGGTAGCGAGCGTCCTTGATGTAGACACGAGGCTGTTGTGTTGGCAGGTAGCGAGTGGACCTTGAGTAGACATTCGAGGCTGTTGTTTGGGAGGTAGCGAGGTCCTTGATGTAGACACGAGGCTGTTGTGTTGGAGGTAGCGAGGTCCTTGATGTAGACACGAGGCTGTTGTGTTGGAGGTAGCGAGCGTCCTTGATGTAGACACGAGGCTGTTGTGTTGGGAGGTAGCGAGCGTCCTTGATGTAGACACGAGGCTGTTGTGTTGGAAGGTAGCGAGCGTCCTTGATGTAGACACGAGGCTGTTGTGTTGGAAGGTAGCGAACGGCCTTGATGTAGACACGAGGCTGGTGTGTTGGTAGTTAGCGAGCGGCCTTGATGTAGACACGAATCTGTTGTGTTGGAAGGCAGCGAGCGTCCTTGATGTAGACACAAGGCTGGTGTGTTGGTAGGTAGCGAGCGGCCTTGATGTAGACACAGGCTGTTGTGTTGGAAGATAGCGAGCGGCCTTGATGCAGACACGAGGCTGTTGTGTTGGAAGATAGCGAGCGTCCTTGATGTAGACACAAGGCTGGTGTGTTGGTAGGTAGCGAGCGGCCTTGATGTAGACACGAGGCTGTTGTGTTGGAAGATAGCGAGCGTCCTTGATGTAGACACGAAGGCTGTTGTGTTGGAAGGTAGCGAGCGGCCTTGATGTAGACACGAGGCTGTTGTGTTGGAAGATAGCGAGCGTCCTTGATGTAGACACGAATCTGTTGTGTTGGAAGATAGCGAGCGTCCTTGATGTAGACACAAGGCTGGTGTGTTGGTAGGTAGCGAGCGGCCTTGATGTAGACACGAGGCTGTTGTGTTGGTAGGTAGCGAGCGGCCTTGATGTAGACACGAGGCTGGTGTGTTGGAAGATAGCGAGCGTCCTTGATGTAGACACGAATCTGTTGTGTTGGAAGATAGCGAGCGTCCTTGATGTAGACACGAATCTGTTGTGTTGGAAGATAGCGAGCGTCCTTGATGTAGACACAAGGCTGGTGTGTTGGTAGGTAGCGAGCGTCGTTGATGTAGACACGAGGCTGTGTTGGTAGGTAGCGAGCGGCCTTGATGTAGACACAAGGCTGGTGTGTTGGTAGGTAGCGAGCGGCCTTGATGTAGACACGAGGCTGTGTTGGTAGGTAGCGAGCGGCCTTGATGTAGACACGAGGCTGTGTTGGTAGGTAGCGAGCGGCCTTGATGTAGACACGAGGCTGGTGTGTTGGTAGGTAGCGAGCGGCCTTGATGTAGACACGAGGCTGTGTTGGTAGGTAGCGAGCGGCCTTGATGTAGACACAAGGCTGGTGTGTTGGCAGGTAGCGAGCGGCCTTGATGTAGACACGAGGCTGGTGTGTTGGTAGGTAGCGAGCGTCCTTGATGCAGACACGAGGCTGATGTGTTGGAAGGTAGCGAGTGGCCTTGATGTAGACACGAGGCTGTGTTGGTAGGTAGCGAGCGGCCTTGATGTAGACACGAGGCTGGTGTGTTGGTAGGTAGCGAGCGGCCTTGATGTAGACACGAGGCTGGTGTGTTGGTATGTAGCGAGCGTCCTTGATGCAGACACGAGGCTGATGTGTTGGAAGGTAGCGAGTGGCCTTGATGTAGACACTGTTATCTGTTGTATCCACCCAGGTAACGGAGATCTTTCTTCAAGACGAGGTTTCGCTCAACAGTGAGCTTGATCAGGCACAGATTCGTGCGAAACATGTCTCTTGCTGTGCACTGCGTGTGTTTATATCCGCGTGTCGGTTTGTCCAATTAGTTGTCAGGACCTGGAAACCCTCATTCAGTTGTCAGGACCTGGAAACCCTCATTCAGTTGTCAGGACCTGGAAACCCTCATTCAGTTGTCAGGACCTGGAAACCCTCATTCAGTTGTCAGGACCTGGAAACCCTCATTCAATTGTCAGGACCTGGAAACCCTCATTCAGTTGTCAGGACCTGGAAACCCTCATTCAGTTGTCAGGACCTGGAAGCCCTCATTCAGATATTGTTTTTGCTGTTTGTTGCTTTTGCAATTCCTGCTGCTGTTGTTGTTCCTGTCTATGTTTTTGCTGTTCCTGTTGTTGTTCCAGTTGGTGTTGTTTCTGTTGTTGATCTTGTTGCTGTTCCACTTGCTGTTGTTCTTGTTGTTGCTGCTGATGTTGTTTTTGTTCCTGTTGTTGTTCCACTTGTTATTATTGTTCCACTTGTTGTTGTTCTTTTTCCACTTGTTTTTGTTCTTGTTCAACTTGTTGTTACACTTGTTGTAGCTCTTGTTGTTCCACTTATTCCTGCTGTTGTTCCACTTGTTGTAGTTCTTGTTGTTCCACTTATTCCTGTTGTTGTTCCACTTGTTGTTGTTTCACTTGCTGTTGTTGTTGTTGTTGGCAACAATCATGAAGGGGAAAACAACACATGTAGAGTAAACTTTATATTTCGCCAGATTTTTCAGAGTGCGTAGAACTTTATCGAGTCACACAGTGTGTGTGAAAACTAGAGAAAGTTGAGTCCCTATAATCTCTCTCTCTTTTTTTTTACACTAGGTTTGACAAGTTTAGATTAAGGATCCCTAGCTTTGTTGACAAGCTATTTACAAGTTAAGGATTCCTGACTTTATTGACAAGCTAACAGCTGTTACCTACATCAGCTCATTTGAAAGCATTTTTATTGTCATGAAACATACAAGTAGGGAACAGGATGAAGTTGGAGCCATCTGTGGGCCAGCATTTTCATTTGATCAACTGACTTTATCTCGTTGACATCATAATGGTATACGAATGTGTTCCAGACTCGAGTCATCCTGGGGATAAATGATCTCAGATGAAGTGATGTTCTGGAGAAGGGTACAGCCAGAGTGAAGTTGCTGCTTTCTGCCCGTCTTGTGGTATAGAAGCTTGCTTCTCGCTGTCCTCGAAGTGGAGCCAAGTGTGGCACTTTGACAATGTTGGCTTTGTACATAACAGTAAGGCCGCCCACATCCCTCCTCTGTTGAAGGCTCTGCTGAAATGACAGATCTATCCAGGATGGGTCCAGACGAGAGATGAGACGTTGTTCTCTACTCTGTCAAGCAGTCGCAGATGAGAGAGAGAGAGAGAGAGGAGGGGAAGGGGTTGCAGGCAAACCAAGAAAGTGTAGCATACTCAAGGTGTGAGCGTACTTATACCTCATACAGAATCTTGCATCCCCTACTGTCAAGCAGATGCAAGATACGTTGAAGTGTTTTAAGCTTCCTGGCTGCCTTGTTTGCAAGATTTACAACGTGGTTCTTCATGGTCAGTTTGGAGTCAAATTTCACTCCAAGGATATCAATTTCTACCCCAGGTACCAACACTCTCCCATTCATACTTACTACTGCTCCGGTATTACCATCATGGTGCCTAGAGACCATCATCATTTGTGTTTTCTCAGGTGCAAATATTACCTGCCATCGTTTTCCCCAAGCTGATATAGCTCTTAGCTGGTGATTGATGTAGCTTAAAGCAGCTGGCATTTCTTCTCTTGGATAAGTAAATATCAGAGTACAGTCGTCTGCATATGTATGGGATTCTGGGGTGAGATGAAGGTCATTGAAGTAGACATTCCATAACAATGGTCCCAGCACACTTCCTTGTGGAACACTTGCCCCAATAGGATGTCTTGCTGATTCTGTTCCATTGAGAACTACCCTTAATGATCTACCATGAAGATAATCACCGATGAGACATAGCGTAGAGCCTGCAATTCCCAGTGCTTGCAGTTTTGCCAAGAGGCCCTGGTGCCACACTCAGTCGAAAGCACCAGCAATGTCCAGTGCTACCACACAACTGACTTTGTATTCATCCAGTGACTGGTGCCATTTAGTGGAGAGGTTTAACAACAGATCTGCAGCAGAGTAACCTTTCCTGAAACCATATAGAAGGTCACAAAGTAGTGAGTGGTAATCAAAAAACTCTGTCATTTGTCTTGAGATTATTGTCTCAAGGATCTTGCCAGTGATTGACAGGAGTGACACTGGTCTGTAGTTGCTGATTTCTGCTCTGTTCTTCTTTTTGTGAACAGGACTACATTTGCCTCTTTCCACAGAGAAGACCATTTACACTGTACTAGACAGTGCTGAAAGATGCGAGTTAGAGGTGCTGCTACCTGGTCTGCACATCTTCTCAGCAATCTTGGGTTCAACTTGTCTGGGCCCACAGCCTTTTCTTGGTCAAGCGATTTAAGAAGGAAATGCACCTGCTCCTTTCTTTTTGTCACCAATGACAGTTTTGACACAGTTCTTGCAGCTAGCCAAGGAGGGTCTCTTGCTGGATCAGGAACTTGCATTTTGGAAGCAGTGTTCGGCAAAGAGGTCCGCTTTCTCTTGACTACTAGTAGAGGTGGTCCCATCCTGTCGATTTAGAGGTGGAATGAGTTCATTAGGCATATAACCTTGTCTGTTCTTGACCAGGGACCTCGAGGTTTTAGAGCCTACTCTACCTGATGCTAGATTTATTTTTGTGTCCACCTCCCATTTAGCGATGGTCCACTTTTGAACTTCACCCATATGCCTACAGGCTTGCCTGTGCAAGTTCCTGTTATATGTGGTATGATGTCTCCTATACCTTCGCCATGCCTTGTGCTTAACAGTAGCAGCCTCTCTACAACGAAAGCCAAACCAAGGCTGAGTTGTAGGCTTCGTCACATACTGCCGGTGAGGGATGTGTTCTTGTTGTAGATTAAGGATGTGTCCAGTGAAGACTTTCACTTGGTTGTCAATATCTCCTTGGAGAAGAGCATTCCAATCGGTGGTGGCGAGCTCAGAGCAAAGGGCTGGCCAAATTACCTCTTTCCCATAGTCAGGTTGTGTGTGTGGACTCCTCACCTCGTTCTGTTGGGATCTTCAGTGTCGTAAAAACAGCCTTGTGGTCAGACGATCCAGCAAAGCCATATATTCTCTCTCTCTCTCTCTCTCTCTCTCTCTCTCTCTCTCTCTCTCTCTCTCTCTCTCTCTCTCTCTCTCTCTCTCTCTCCTCTCTCTTCTTCTCTCTCTCTCTCTCTCTCTCTCTCTCTTCTCCTCTCTCTCTCTCTCTCTCTCTCTCCTACTTCTCTCTCTCTCTCTCTCTACTACTTCTCTCTCTCTCTCTCTCTCTCTCTCTCTCTCTCTCTACTTCTCTTCTCTCTCTCTCTCTCTCTCTAACCAGACAGTGTTCACGGTCTTCTGCCTCACATATACAATTGTTAATGTTATTATTGTTGTTGTTATTGTTATTAATATTACTGTTATATTCATAGTGAAGCGCCAGACCCGTAAGGGAACGGGAGGTAGTCAGGTAATCCAAGGAAGATGAATGGTGCTCCAAATCCTTGCATCCAAAGCCCTATAGCACCGAGGCACTAATTTATGAGCTTCGATTTTACGTGTGCACACTGTGTGTAGACATTGTGTGTACACTGTGTGTAGACATTGTGTGTACACTGTTGTAGACATTGTGTGTACACTGTGTGTAGACATTGTGTGTACACTGTGTGTAGACATTGTGTGTACATTGTGTGTAGACATTGTGAGTACACTGTGTGTAGACATTGTGTGTAAACTGTGTGTAGACATTGTGTGTACATTGTGTGTAGACATTGTGTGTACACTGTGTGTAGACATTGTGTGTACACTGTGTGTAGACATTGTGTGTACACTGTGTGTAGACAATGTGTGTACACTGTGTGTATACATTGTGTGTACACTATGATAACATGTATGAAGAGTTTCACTTTAACGTACAAGTGCGTTGTTTCGTGTATATAGTTAATAATCCGTTGTCGTGTATGTATTGAATAGCGTGTGAGTATTTAATGTGTACTCACCTAGTTCTCACCTAGTTGCACTCACCTAGTTGTTGTTGCAGGGGTCGAGACATAGCTCCTGGCCCCACCTCTACACTGGCCGCTACTGGGTCACTCTCCCTGCGCCATGAGCTTTATCATACCTCTTCTTAAAGCTATGTATGGAACCTGCCTCCACTACATCGCTTCCCAAACTATTCCACTTCCCGACCACTCTGTGACTGAAGAAATACTTCCTAACATCCCTGTGATTCATCTGAGTCTTCAACTTCCAACTGTGTCCCCTTGTTGCTGTGTCCCATCTCTGGAACATTCTGTCTCTTGTCAACCTTGTCTATTCCTCTCAGTATTTTATATGTCGTTATCATGTGTCCCCTATCTCTCCTGTCCTCCAGTGTCGTCATGTCGATTTCCCTTAACCTCTCCTCGTAGGCAATACCCCTTAGCTCCGGGACTAGTCTTGTTGCAAACTTTGCACTTTCTCTAGTTTCTTTACGTGCTTGGCTAGGTGTGGGTTCCAAACTGGTGCTGCATACTCCAATATGGGCCTAACGTACACAGTGTACAGGGTCCTGAATGATTCCTTATTAAGATGTCGGAATGCTGTTCTTAGGTTTGCTAGGCGCCCGTATGCTGCAGCAGTTATTTGGTTGATGTGCACCTCAGGAGATGTGCCTGGTGTTATACTCACCCCAAGATCTTTTTCCTTGAGTGAGGTTTGTAGTCTCTGGCCCCCTAGACTGTACTCCGTCTGCGGTCTTCTTTGCCCTTCCCCAATCTTCATGACTTTGCACTTGGTGGGGTTGAACTCCAGGAGCCAATTGCTGGACCAGGCTTGCAGCCTGTCCAGATCCCTCTGTAGTTCTGCCTGGTCCTCGTCCGATTGAATTCTTTTCATCAATTTCACATCATCTGCAAACAGGGACACTTCGGAGTTTATTCCTTCCGACATGTCATTCACAAATACCAGAAACAGCACCGGTCCTAGGACTGACCCCTGTGAAACCCAACACGTCACAGGCGCCCACTCTGACACCTCGCCACGTACCATGACTCGCTGCTGTCTTCCTGGCAGGTATTTCCTGATCCATTGGAGTGCCTTCCCTGTTATCCCTGCGTGGTCCTCCAGCTTTTGCACTAATCTCTTGTGTTTAACTGTGTCAAACGCCTTCTTACAATCCAAAAAAATGCAATCTACCCACCCACTCTCTCTTGTCTTACTGCTGTCACCCTGTCATAGAACTCCAGTAGGTTTGTGACACAGGATTTCCCGTCTCTGAAACCGTGATGGCCGTCGTTGATAAGCTCATTCCTTTCTAGGTGTTCCACCACTCTTCTCCTGATAATCTTCTCCATGATTTTGCATACTATACATGTCAGTGACACTGGTCTGTAGTTAAGTGCTTCATGTCTGTCTCCTTTTTTAAAAATTGGGACTACATTTGCTGTCTTTCATACCTCAGGTAATCTCCCTGTTTTGATAGATGTGTTGAATATTGTTGTTAGGGGTACACATAGCGCCTCTGCTTCGTCTCTCAGGACCCTTGGAGAGTTTTTGTCCGGCCCCATCGCCTTTGAGGTATCTAGCTCACTCAGCAGCCTCTTCACTTCTTCCTCGGTTGCATGTATTGTGCCCAACACTTGGTGGTGTACCCCACCTCTCCGCCTCTCTGGAGTCCCTTCTTTCTCCTCTGTGAACACTTCTTTGAATTTCATGTTGAGTTCCTCACATACTTGTGATCTCTCCTCCTTCCTTCCTTAGCCTGATCACCTGGTCCTTGACTGTTGTTTTCCTCTTGATGTGGCTGTACAACAGCTTTGGGACGGATTTTGACTTTCTCTGCTTTGTCATTTTCATATTGTCGTTGGGCCTCCCTTCTTACCTGTGCATATTCATTTCTGGCTCTACGACTGTTCTCCTTGTTCTCCTGGGTCCTTTGCCTTCTATACTTCTTCCATTTCCTAGCACACTTGGTTTTGGCCTCCCTGTACCTTTTGGTGAACCAAGGGCTCATCTTGGCTTTTTCATTATTCCTGTTACCCTTGGGTACAAACCTCTTCTCAGCTTCCTTGTATATTGTTGTCACATATTCCATCATCTCTTTTACTGACTTCCCTGCCAGTTCTCTGTCCCACTGAACCCCGTTCAGGAAGTTCTTCATGCCTACATAGTCCCTTTTCTTGTAGTTTGGCTTCATTCGTCCAGCCCTTCCTGCTTTTCCCTCTACTTGTAACTCTACTGTGTATTCGAAGCTTAAAACCACATGATCACTTGCCCCAAGGGGCCTTTCATATGTGATGTCCTCAATATCTGCACTACTCAAGGTGAATATTAAGTCCAGTCTCGCTGGTTCATCCTCTCCTCTCTCTCTGGTAGTGTCCCTTACGTGTTGGTACATGAAGTTTTCCAGTACCACCTCCTTCATCTTAGCCCTCCAAGTTTCTTGGCCCCCATGTGGTTCCAAGTTCTCCTAATCGATTTCCTTGTGATTGAAGTCACCTATGATCAGTAGCTTCACCCTGCTCGCATGAGCCCTTCTGGCCACTTCAGCCAGTGTTTCAACCATCGCTCTATTACTCTCATCATACTCTTGCCTTGGCCTCCTGCTGTTCTGTGGTGGGTTATACTTCACTGCAATTACCACCTTGGGACGTCCAGACTGAAGCGTTCCTACTATGTAATCTCTTGCTTCTCCTCTGTCTCCTCTCTCCAGCTCATCAAAATCCCATCGGTTTTTGATCAACAGTGCTACTCCTCCACCCCCTCTGTTCCCTCTGTCTTTCCTCAGGATCTGATATCCCATTGGAAAGATGGCATCTGCTATCATACCTGTGAGCTTGGTTTCTGTGAGAGCTATGATGTCCGGTGATGCCTCTTTGACTCTTTCGTGCCACTCCTCCCACTTATTTGTTATTCCGTCACCGTTGGTGTACCATACCTTCAGTTTCCTCTCCAACACAGTGTTTTGGGGGGTCTGTTGAGGTGGGGGACCTGGCAGTGTACTGCGGGATTCTATAGCGGGATTCTATAGCGGGATTCTATAGTGTGCGTGTGTGTGTGTGTGTGTGTGTGTGTGTGTGTGTGTGTACTCCCCTAGTACTCACCTAGTTGTGGTTGCAGGGGTCGAGTCATAGCTCCTGTCCCCTGTGTGTGTGTGCGTGTGTGTGTGTACTTTAAAAGCGTGTGTGTACTTTAAAGGGTGTGTGTACCTTAAAGGGTGTGTGTACTTTAAAGGGTGTGTGTACTTTAAAGAGTGTGTGTATTTGACAGCGTGTGTGTACTTAACAGCGTGTGTACTTAACAGCGTGTGTGTACTTAACAGCGTGTGTGTACTTAACAGCGTGTGTGTGATTAACAGCGTGTGTGTACTTAACAGCGTGTGTGTACTTAACAGCGTGTGTGTACTTAACAGCGTGTGTGTACTTAACAGCGTGTGTGTACTTAACAGCGTGTGTGTACTTAACAGCGTGTGTGTACTTAACAGCGTATGTGTACTTAACAGCGTGTGTGTACTTAACAGCGTGTGTGTACTTAACAGCGTGTGTGTACTTAACAGCGTATGTGTACTTAACAGCGTGTGTATACTTAACAGCGTGTGTGTACTTAACAGCGTGTGTGTACTTAACAGCGTGTGTGTACTTAACAGCGTGTGTGTACTTAACAGCGTGTGTGTACTTAACAGCGTGTGTGTACTTAACAGCGTGTGTTTACTTAATGGAACACTGAACACATGTACTCTGTAAATGTGTTTAATGTTGCAATAGTGAAGAACAGGTTGCAGAACAAGCTTTCGCCGGGACAACGTTTCGCTCCAAGTGGGTATTTATCAAGTCATGACTTGATAAAGCTCTACACAGGGCGAAACATGAGTTGATACAGCTGTACATAGAGCGAAACATGACTCGATAGATCTCTATACAGAGCGAAACATGACTGAGTAAATCTATACACAATTCAAAACATAACTGAGTAAAGCTCTTCACAGGGCGAAACCTAACTTGATGTAGTTCTACACGGAAGGAAGAGGTTAATCAACGCCCGGGGAGAGGAAGGCAATCATGTTGGATCCAAGGAATTGAAGGCGGCTTCAATTTCTGGTACCAAACATTTCCCCGCCAGCATCAATTCGCTTCCTTCCCCTTGAAAGAACACCTGTGTGTGTGTGTGTGTGTGTGTGTGTGTGTGTGTGTAAGGCTGTAATGACTATGGATGTACACGTATATCACGGCCTTATGGGGTGCTCATGCCGTGGCTCACTGGTCTTCTCACCTACTGCTCAGACAGCTTTAAGCTTTGGGTACTCAACAGAGCTCTGGGGACGCAGCCGTCGGCTCACACATGCAAACTTCCTGTAATTCTGTAATCTAGTTTGCGGTCATATGTCACTTGCCAAACTTTTTTCAAGCTTGAGGGAAGATTTTTTTTTATTTCCTCCTGACGGCTGATTGTTTTTTAACTAGGTGAAACACAATTCAATTCTCCCTCTTTCCTGTTGCTTGATTGTTATTTGCAGGATGTGCATGATGCTGGTCATGACTTATGACTGCAATTGTACCAGCAGGTGCGTGTAAAATATGCAACATCTGTTCCATAATTGTTTAATGAGCTGAGTGATGCTTGGGATGAATGGTTGGCGAGTTTCGGATCACTCTGTGTTGATGGTGAGTTTGGGACCATTCTGTGAGTGGTATGTTAGCTTGGCTACATTCCGTGAATGGTTGCTATGTTTGGAATCATTCTGTGTGTTGTTGGCGAGTTTGGGATCACTCCATATTTGCTTGATGAGTCTGGGTGAAGATGGGGGAGGGGGAGAGGCATTCCGTGAGTGGATGGTTAACCTGGGTACATTACGTACGTGTTTAGTCAGCAGAGATCCCTTGACACAGTTGACCTGGGAACCTGACCATGTCACACAACAGTGATCCAACTGACCTGGAAACCTGACCGTCTAACACAGGAGTGAAACAGTTTACCTGGGGACCTGACCGTGTGACACAGAATGCTGTGTCGCCATATACATGTAACACGACAAACCAGCTACCAGCAGCGGGTCAAACATTTCCTCTGCTCTAACGAAGGTCAAATATGTATTCAGAGGGGACGACCTTGCTGTTGCTGGACCAGTAAAACAGCATGCAAAGTTATTCCGAAATTTACAGCATCGCAAAATCTGTCGAGCTGTGGCAGTGGTTGGTAGAGTAACTCACAGTGCTTTACTGGGAGGTCAACTCTTTGCATTTTTTCAATGCTCGTCACGACTTTCTTTTTAATAATTATATAATTGTAAATACAATTGGTTTATTAACATATATGCATTTACTAATTGTCACTGTGTTGGAGTTTGGTAAACTATTAATAGTTATAATAACAAAGCCATTGTCGTGGTGTACGATCTAAAACTCAGTAAGCTGTTTAAAAGCTCTAACCAGCTGTTCTAGAGATCTAACCAGCTGTTCTAGAAGTCTAACCAGCTGTTCTAGAGATCTAACCAGCTGTTCTAGAGATCTAACCAGCTGTTCTAAATCATTAGCCAGCTACTCTAAAGCCCTAATCAGCTATTCTAAATCTCTAACCAAGCGTTCTAAAGCTCTGTCGAGCTGCTCTACAGCTCTGCCCAGTACTCTGCAAATTCCCTACACTTTCACACAAACATCAAGGCTGCAGTACAAACGCTCTGTAAACATTTATATTCAACGAGCGGCAGCGTTTAACGCTGTGTGATGCCTGTGAATCGCTCCTCCCTCAAACGTTTACCAGCTGCTCTAACAACGTTATGGAACGTTTCTCTAAATTGTCAGAGGCGCAGCGAGAACTCCAACGGAAATACCAAAAAAAAAAAAGTGAATTAATTTTTTTTCGTTTGTGGTTTTTTTGACTTTGCATTTTTGAGTTTGCGTTGTGAAGAGTATGCATTGCCTTTGCAAATTTGCAAGGATTGGCTTCAATTACAATTTTGCAAGTACAATTTACGAGGGCATTTTTGCAGGGGCAATTTGCAAGGACACTTTCCAGGATATTCCAGGATCTGTTCCAGAAGGTTTGAACGAATTATTTTCGGTCCCTATTTACTGTGTGTGTCTGGACAATTTTGAGCAGAGGAGAGGAAATAATGGAAAATAAAACGAAGGAAAAAATGAGAAAGAGGAAAAAGAGTACAAGAATAAACTACAGTAAATGAATAAGAGAGAAAGAGGGGAGAGGGAGAGAGAGAGAAAGAAGGGAAAAAGAAGAAAGGAAGATTATAAGATAAACGCAAGAAAGTGCGATATAATGACCCGTGTGGTTCAGAGAACTCAAGGAGTGCAGAAGGCTCGTTCCTCCTTTTAATAATCGCGAGCCTCGCTCATCTAGTTTTTTCTCTTCACATCATCAATAGCTACGAAAGAATATCGTGCTGGGGGGGGGAGGTGGGGTGGGGGGTTGTAACAACACTGCCAAAAACATCTTTATTTAAAAAAAATGTGAGATAGGTCATTAGCTTCTAATTACCGTCCGTATACTGACATCAATTTATTATTCCGAGAATTTTTATTCTAAGTACAGCAGTCACAAGCTCAGCACTCCAAAATAAAAATAAAATGCAAGAAAGACTGATGAAAAATTGAAGAGAGACTCAAAAACGGTTCTAAGGAATATTTAAGACACATGCAAAATAAATAACCTTAGTAATTTATTCCTGTAATCCTTTGTATGTAGGTCTACGGACCATTATTGTGTATGTTACCAGACCAGTATTGTATACGAGCATTACTCTTCCTCCCGCTACACCCTCCCGCTACACCCTCCCGCTACACTCTCCCGCTACACCCTCCCGCTACACCCTCCCGCTACACCCTCCCTCTAAACCCTCTCTCCCTTAATCCCCCTCTATCTTCATCCCTCTCTTTCCTAAACCATTTTTTTCCTCAATTCACTCTCTCCCTTATTCTCCCTACCTATTCCCCTTATATAGTCCCCCTCTCTTCCTTCTCCCCATTATACTCCTCTCCTAAACCCCCAGATAAGGGTCATTAAGGTTCACTCTAATCACTATATTAAGCAATTTATCTTTTTATTGAATTTTGAGCCATTGAGAAAGTGAGATATGAAAAAAGTGAGGTAGAAAGATAACAAAGATAGAAATAAAAGAGAGAGAGAGAGAGAGAGAGAGAGAGAGAGAGAGAGAGAGAGAGAGAGAGAGAGAGAGAGAGAGAGAGAGAGTAACAGAAGACAAGAAGAAGAATTATTTCCCACCTAACCATTGTGTCCAAGAATGCAGACTTCTTCCTAAGAATTTTTTTTCTAATTAATCCCAAGTTCCATTTAATTTCTCTTATCTATCTCAACCCCGAGACCTGGCAACTCTCATCAACTTCACTCATGCCACTCTGAAGAATCCCAGGCTCTATTAAACTCCCATTTCACATTTGGAATTCATTGAAGAATCTCCAGTGGAAGTAAAATGAAGACAATTAACTCCTTATTGAAGACAAAAAAAAAAACAAGAAGTTCGACCCCACTTAAAATTCAAGTGAATATGTAAAACGGAGAGTTTTACGTCTTTCTTTCTTCTTCTTTCTTTCTTCTTCTTCTTCTTCTTCTTCTTCCTCTTGGGGACCTGAAGTATTTTATTCAACGATACAAGAGAGTCTCTTTAAAGGAAATATTATTTATGGATAAAAATAGTGGTGACTGAGACAGAGGCGACGTTCAGTGGACTGACCTTTATCAACTCTAAGATCAATCAAGACGTTTATCAAGTCTATGATCAATCAAGACGTTTATCAAGTCTAAGATCAATCAAAAGCTCAATCAGGTCCAAGATCAATCAAGACGTTTATCAAGTCTAAGATCAATCAAAAGCTCAATCAGGTCCAAGATCAATCAAGACGTTTATCAAGTCTAAGATCAATCAAAAGCTCTATCAGGTCCAAGATCAATCAAGACGTTTACCAAGTCTAAGGATAATCTAGAGCTTCATAAAGTCTAAGATCAATCCTGAACTTTATCAAGTCTTATTGAAACTCAGTCTTGAGCGAAATGTGCTCTAAAATAATAACTTTGCGTGCATTTCTTGCCTTTGTACCTAGTTCGAAACAGTGTTTAAGACAAGATCTTAGAAACGATGATTTAGTAAAGACCACAGAAACGGCGCTTTAGAAATTATCTAGAAAAACGCTGCTTTAGAAAGGACCTTAGTAACGATGGTTAGAAACGGTACTCTAGATAAGACCATGAGGTGCGTGTGTAGTGCATTACAAACAGGTACCATGCATAACTTGAGAGGCGTGGGAGACGTGCGATCGATTTCAGGTGCAAGAAACAATGACGCGAAACATTGCGTCATAGGTCCTTGCCTCTCGGGTTCTTGCGTCTTTGGTCCTTGAGTCTAGAGTTTTTTGCGTCTTAGATTCTTGCATCTCGTGTCCTTGCATCACGTGTTCTTGTTTATTGGGTTCTTGCGTCACGGGCTTTTGCGTCTTTTTTCCTTGAGTCTAGAGTTATTTTGCGTCTTAGATTCTTGCGTCTCGTGCCCTCGCGTCTGGGATCCTTGCTTCATGGGTCATTGCTTCTCCGATGGTTGGGTCTGGCCCTGAGTGACAAAGAGAGACTACCCGCAGGGAAAATAGGCTGTTAGCATTCAGGAACAAACTGCCCAAACTGCTTCTGGCACTACCTAGTACCCCCTTGGCACTCCCTGGCACCCCTTTGGCCCCTTGGCACCCCTGGACTCCCTTTGCTCCCCTTCTTTTCTCCTTCGTAGATATTGCTGACGTAAGAAACAACGAGCTAATGATGTAAGGGAAGAAAGAGAGAGAGAGAGAGAGAGAGAGAGAGAGAGAGAGAGAGAGAGAGAGAGAGAGAGAGAGAGAGAGAGAGAGAGAGAGAGAGAGAGAGAGAGAGAGAGAGAGAGAGAGAGAGAGAGAGAGAGAGAGAGAGAGAGAGAGAGAGAAGAGAGGAGAGGAGAGGAGAGGAGAGAAAGGAGAGAGAGGAGAGAGAGGAGAGAGAGGAGAGAGAGGAGAGAGAGGAGAGGAGAGAGAGGAGA
>WNWK01000227.1:532500-537500 GCA_009830355.1 Cherax destructor | reverse complement strand
AAGCGTAGAAGTGAGGATTTAGTTAGTAGGTATAAGGCAGCAATAGACATCATTAGGAAGAAGGGAGGGAGCCCTGTTATATGTGGCATTTTGCCAAGAAGGGGTGTTGGAAATGAATGGCTGTCCAGAGCGATTGGTATAAATTGCTGGCTGGACAAACACTGTAAGGATAATGCAGTCCCATTCATTGACAACTGGGACCACTTCTATGGCCGAAATGACATGTATGCCAGGGATGGGGTTCACTTATCCAGGGAAGGTGTAGGATTTCTCGCTAGCTCAGTTGAGGATGTTGTTAGGGCTTTAAACTAGGATTAGTTAGAGGTATGGGTTTAGGAATGGTAAATAATGAGGGCCAAAATATTGATTCAGGCTTTGATATCATAAATCATAACAATAACAGTAATCGAGTGACACAGGGCAATGATAGTAACAGAAATTGTGTAAAACAAAAGCTGAAAAAGGTTCACAAGAAGATACATATCAATGTATTTTATACTAACTGTCGAAGCGCCAGAAATAAAATTAACGAATTACGTTTGATAGCATGTGCTGGGAACTTTGATGTCATTGCAATAACTGAAACATGGTATAATACCAAGAGTCGGGATATGATTGCTGAGTGTCATATTCAGGGGTTTAAGTTGTTCCATGTAGATAGATATAATGGGAAAGGGGGTGGAGTTGCATTGTATGTACGAGAAAATATAAATTGCTGCATAAAAACAGGCATAAAAATAGATGGATCATTAACAGAATCTGTTTGGGTAGAGTTTCTAGAAGGTCAAGAAAAACTGATTCTAGGTGTAATATACCGACCTCCAGGCTTGGATCACGATAGAGGGAGACTTCTTTGGGACGAAATTGTTAGGGCTTCTAGGCACAATAACGTAGTGATAGTAGGGATTTTAACTTTAGTCACATTGACTGGACTTCTTTGACCGGTAATCTGGAGTCCAGTGACTTTATGGAAGTAGTTCAGGACTGTTTTCTGAAGCAGTGTGTGACGGAGCCTACCAGAGGTAATAATTTGCTCGACCTAGTCTTGTCAAATAAAGAAACTCTTGTAAATAATCTGGAGATCACTGAAGAGCTTGGAGCTAGTGATCACAAATCCATTACCTTTAATATTACATGGGAGTACGAGAATAGGGATAATACGGTAAAAGTTCCTGATTTTCGTTCTGCCGATTATATTGACTTAGGGAACACCTGTCTAATCTCGACTGGGGTAATCTAGCTAACGATTACGATGGGATCTGCGTTTATGATTTTTTCTTAATAATGTACAACGTGCACAGAGTATGTTTATTCCCCAGAGAGAATTTAGGTCAAATAATAACGATCCCAAATGGATTAACAGGAGGCTAAAACATCTATTAGGGGAGAAAAGAGGAATTTATAGGCGCATCAAAAGAGGAGATGTTAACCTTATTGACCAATATGTTCAGTTGAAAAGAGAAGTAAAAAAGGGGATTAGAAAGGCTAAACGTGACTATGAGATTAAGGTTGCTAATGAATCAAAGACTAATCCAAAAGGGTTCTTTCAAGTGTACAGGACGAAGGTGAGGGAAAAGGTAGGACCTCTGAAAATTGGGAATGGACAGCTGACGGATAACGAACTGGAAATGTGTTCTCTATTTAATGACTATTTTTGTCAGTCTTTACACAAGAAGACGTAAATGAGATTCCAGAAATTAACTATTATTCAGTTCCTGAAGAATTCAAATTAACTAATATTACTGTCACGAGGGATATGGTTATCAAACAGATAGATAAACTGAAGCAAAATAAGTCCCCAGGACCCGACGAGTTGTTTTCCAGGGTACTTAAAGAATGCAAGATGGAACTTAGTCAGCCATTAACGAATGTGTTTAACACGTCCATCCTAACTGGTGTTGTGCCAGAGATGTGGAAGATAGCTAATGTAGTTCCTATATTCAAATCAGGGATAAGTCCAGTCCATCAAATTACCGTCCAATAAGCCTCACGTCTATAGTAGGCAAATTATTAGAATCAATTATAGCTGATATTATCAGAAGTCACCTTGAAGAACATAATTTGATTAATGAATCTCAGCATGGGTTTACGAGAGGTCGTTCCTGCCTGACAAATTTACTGACGTTTTTCAATAAAACATTTGAGGCAGTAGACAGTGATAAAGAATATGATATAGTTTACTTGGATTTCAGTAAGGCCTTCGATAGAGTACCTCACAAGAGACTCTTAAGAAAGGTGGCAGCTCATGGTATAGGAGGTAAAGTTCTAGCATGGATAGAGGCATGGCTTACCAATAGAAAGCAGAGAGTTTCCATTAATGGGGTCAAATCTGAATGGGGATTTGTCACCAGTGGCGTTCCACAAGGATCAGTTTTGGGCCCATTGTTGTTCATAATTTACATAAATGACCTTGATGAAGGAATTGCAAGTGACATGAGTAAATTTGCTGATGATACAAAAATAGGCCGTATAATTCATTCTGAGGAGGATACCAATGAACTCCAGGAGGATTTGGATAAATTAATGTCTTGGTCTGAAAAGTGGCAGATGAAGTTCAATGTGGACAAGTGTAAGGTGCTAGTCGTTGGTAAGGAAAATATCCCTCGAATTTATAAACTAGGTGAAGTTGAGCTTGATCATACAGAATGTGAAAAAGACTTGGGAGTCATGGTAAGCAGAAATCTAAAGCCAAGACAACAGTGCCTAAGTGTGCGCAATAAGGCTAACAGATTACTAGGATTTATTTCAAGAAGTATAAGCAACAGAAGTCCAAAAGTTATTTTACAACTCTATACATCACTAGTGAGACCTCATTTGGATTATGCAGCTCAGTTTTGGTCTCCTTACTACAAGATGGATATAGATTCATTGGAGAACATACAAAGAAGAATGACTAAAATGATTTACAGTATAAGAAATCTCCCGTATGAAGATAGACTTAGAGCATTGAATCTCCACTCTCTGGAGAGACGTAGAATGAGGGGAGATATCATCGAGGTGTACAAGTGGATGATGGGCATAAACAAAGGAGATATTAATAAAATACTGAGGATATCGAACCAAGTAAGAACCAGAAATAACGGATTTAAATTGGATAAATTTAGATTTAGAAAGGACATAGGCAAGTACTGGTTTTCGAACAGAGTTGTAGATGCGTGGAACAATCTTCCGAGTAGGGTGATAGAGGCTAGGACCTTGGGTGGCTTTAAAAAGAGATTGGACAAATATATGAGTGGGAGGGGCTGGGTTTGATTAGTGTCGTGAGTACAGGAGTAAATTCTTAGGTAGTGGTGGTTTTGATAAGGACCTGCTTTGTATGGGCCAGTAGGCCTTCTGCAGTGTTCCTCCATTCTTATGTTCTTAAGATGAAATTAAGACACATGTGCAACATCTGGGTATCTTTATAGTAGACGTTTCGCCATCCAGTGGCTTTATCAATACAAAATTCTAGGACATAATATGAAGAGAGTAGAACTACAAACAAAAGATGAGGTAATCAGTCCCTCGGCCTTGGAGTTGGTGTCTTCAGCACCGTTGGTGTGGAGATTCTGAAGACCAGGTAAGAAGGCTTGATCTTAAATAGGCGTCAGCTGATAGGGACGGGTAGGAGACGAGGGCATAGTCAGGGACTGATTACCTCATCTTTTGTATATAGTTCTACTCTCTTCAAATTATGTCCTAGAATTTTGTATTGATAAAGCCACTGGATGGCGAAACGTCCACTATAAAGATACCCAGATGTTGCACATGTGTCTTAATTTCAACTTTCTTTAAGGTCTATCGATCTGCGTGCACTCAGAATCTGTAGCAATGAGTTCCTTGAGGAAGAATGCTCTCTCATCGAACAAGTATATTTTAACTTCACTATCCTCGTCACTTCATTAGAGACTGCAGACGCCGGGCATATAACATCTTCAGCTCACCCAGACAAGACACTGCCGAGAGGAGATACATAGTCCTCCCCACCAACTCCATTTCCAAACACGTTTCCAGCATCTTTTTCAACCCCTCATTCCAAGTATCTACCTCCACATCCACCACCATCAAGGACATCACCAGTAATAGACAAGCTTAAATCCTCTGTAGTGGTATACGTACCTTGCAAAGATTGCAACCAATTATACGTAAACGAGACATCCAGAGACCTGCAAACACGTCCTTCAGAACACCAATACGCAGCAGAACGGACTATTTAAAGAATGCCTGCGTTCAACACCAAAATTTCCACTACCATTTAATTTACTACAGAAACGCAAGAGAAAGAAAGCGCCAGGGAAGAAAACACTCAGTACCGCAGAATCCTGGAATCATCACTTATCTGTATATCTAGCAGTTTCAGCCAGAACAACGGCTTTTATAACATAACTGAACCCTTGCTAAGAAACTTCTTCATCGTTATCCTACATAACAACATACACACGCACGGAGGGCCCGGGTTCAATTCCCGGCGGGGCCGAAACATTTCAAAGTGTTTCGTTACACACACACATACATACAACAGGCCTAGTGTCTAATCGACATGTGCCTAGGACAAAATGGTAACTAACCCTCCCGTCCCGTGCAGGTCTGTCTCAGATCCATCCTACCAAACATTCTCCTCCTGATTCTCCACACTATATATACTCATGTATTCTTTACCCAGGTATTTGTGACTTGACATACCCAATTTCAGGATCACATTATACTGCATTTGTGTTCATTTTTCCATCCAGATTTACCAGTTTGCCCTAAATAAAAGGTATCACAACTTTTACATGGGATGGAGTATACACAACTTACAGATTCCTTCAATTAAGCTCACCATGGAAATTAAGACACATGTGCAACATCTGGGTGTCTTTATTGTAAACGTTTCGCCATCCAGTGGCTTTATCAATACAAATTCTAGGACATTGTTTGAAGACAGTAGAACTATATACAAAAGATGAGGTAATCAGTCCCTCAGTCTTGGAGTTGGTGTGAACACCACCGAAGTCGTGGAGTTTGACGTTAGTATATAA
>WNWK01000227.1:517500-527500 GCA_009830355.1 Cherax destructor | reverse complement strand
CAATTTTTATCGCTCTATAAAACTTAAAACGCTATGTTATATGCAAATTACTCAATATTTTGCGTCACTATGTGGTTTACCAAATCAAATAAAGTACTTTTGTCTCTGGCTCAAAAAAAAAAAAAATACTCTTTAATACATTCCAAAAAACGTCAGCGGCATATTACGTGCAACGTTTGACTCACCCTTCGTTAAATTCACAAAGTAAAACGCAACTCAAACTCGCAAGATAAAAGTAGGATACATTTGAAAAAGGTGCATTTTGAAAAAAAAAATCGCTTTAAAAAAAAAAAAAAAAAAAAGGTTCGAATGGAGACTGATACATTTGTGAAACACTGCAGTCGAAAGACATCGTCAGATTTTGTAGGCAAAAGAATCATTAATTTAAGGAACACTGTTAGAGTGTGAGCAGGGTTATATTTTGTCAAGGGTCTCAGGAAAACCAGCTAGCCGGACTTGAATCCTGGAGGTGGTAATACAATGCCTTCACTTTAAAGGATATGGTTGGGATATTGGCTGTCTGGAGTGACGTCTAAACTGTCGTATCTGGACACCTCTGCAAAGACAGTGATATTGTGTGAATGATGGTGAAAGTGTTTCTTTATTTTTTGGGTCACCTGCCATTGAGGTAGACGGCCGACGTGTTGAATAAATAAATAAATAAATATTTTTTTTTTTTTTTCAACAAGTCGGCCGTCTCCCACCGAGGCAGGGTGACCCAAAAAGAAAGAAAATAACCAAAAAGAAAATACTTTCATCATCATTCAACACTATCACCACACACATACATAATCACTGTCTTTGCAGAGGAGCTCAGATACGACAGCTGAGAATTGTCCCTCCCACCTGTCACTATCCCAGACCCCTCCTTTAAAGTGCAGGCATTGTACTTCCCATTTCCAGGACTCAAGTCCAACTAAATCAATTAACTGGTTTCCCTGAATCCCTTCACACAATGTTACCCTGCTCACACTCCAACAGATCGTCATGTCCCAAAAACCATTCGTCTCCATTCACTCCTATCTAACACGCTCACACATGCTTTCTGGAAGTCCAAGCCCCTCGCCCACAATACCTCCTTTACCCCTTCCCTCCAACCTTTTCTAGGACGACCCCTACCCCGCCTTCCTTCCCCTACAGATTTATACGCTCTCCAAGTCATTCTACTTTGATCAATTCTCTCTAAATGACCAAACCACCTCAACAACCCCTCTTCAGCCCTCTGACAAATACTTTTAGTAACTCCACACCTTCTCCTAATTTACACATTCCGAATTTTCTGCATAATATTTACACCACACATTGCTCTTAGACAGGACATCTCCACTGCCTCCAGCCTCCTCCTCGCTGCAGCATTTGCAACCCATGCTTCACACCCATATAAGAGTGTTGGTACCACTATACTTTCGTACATTCCCTTCTTTGCCTCCATGGATAACGAAATATATATATATATATATATATATATATATATATATATATATATATATATATATATATATATATATATATGCCTACTTCTTGGAGTGAGTGATTCCGCTGGACACGAATACATTAATATGCTTTACAAGTTTCACCACGGTGGCCGTTCACAGCCTGACGACACCCGTCTGTGTCTGCTCGTGTTGTAGTGTTTGTTTCTGTGAGGGTTAGTGTACTTGTATCTTGTATCTGTGATCTTGTATCTGTGAGTGTCAGGTACACTTACCTAGTGTCTTCCTGTGAGTGTCAGGTACACTTACCAAGTGTCTTCCTGTGAGTGTCAGGTACACGTACCTAGTGTCTTCCTGTGAGTGTCAGGTACACGTACCTAGTGTCTTCCTGTGAGTGTCAGGTACACTTACCTAGTGTCTTCCTGTGAGTGTCAGGTACACATATCAAGTGTCTTCCTGTGAATGTCAGGTACACTTACCTAGTGTCTTCCTGTGAGTGTCAGGTACACATATCAAGTGTCTTCCTGTGAATGTCAGGTACACTTACCTAGTGTCTTCCTGTGAGTGTCAGGTACACTCACTCTGTACTTAAGTTGTCTTGGCACATGTCACGTGCCTTCTGTCATGGACCTCTGTCAATAATAAACTGTGCCGTGCTTGCAGTGTGTCGAGTCACAGCTACTGGTCCCGCGTCTAAACTATTATACTCTTATACTGATTCCTGCTCTCCTGGACCCGATCGTACCTGATTTTGAAACTGTTTACGCTCTCTGCCTCGTTCATGAGAGAGTTTGTTCCCATCTCCGGGTCACTGTTCCTTCAGCTTCTCCTGAAGCTGTTAGGGCGGTATCTTGATCCTCTTAATGTGAGGAACTGAAGCTTCCTTCCACTTCCTCGGATCAAACTTGATTTTTTTCTATTCTCCAGGCACTATTTGGCACCTGGAAGTGTTTCTTATTTTCCTAGCATTTATTCGTTCCGTTATTCCTCGTTATTTGTATAGTGTTTCCTCTCTATTTTCATTGCATGAGATTCCCCCATTCAAGCCATCGTGTTTTTCCTCCTCTTCTTCCTCTCCTCCCCCTCCTCCATCTTCTTCCTTCTTCCCCCTTACTCCATTCCAACCATTCTCTTACTCTCTCTCACGTTTCTTCTTTCGTTTCTCTCTGTTTCACTTTATTGATTCCTCTTCTCATTTTCTTCTGTTTTTTTCTCGTTGTTCCTCGCTCCTTTCTTCACGCCCTTTATCTGTTCTCCTTCAAGATATTTATCCCTTGTTGTCTCTGTCCATCTATTCCGTTCTCCATTCCTCCGCATTCTCTCGTACACTTCCTCCTTTTCGCCCTTCTTCCAGACCTTTCCTTCTATCTTCCCTCTCCCCTCTCATTTCCCCTCCTACCTTCCCTCCCACTTTCCCTCCCACTTTCCCTCCCACCTTCCCTCCCACTTTCCCTCCCACCTTCCCTCCCACCTTCCCTCCCATTTTCCCTCCCACCTTCCCTCCCACCTTCCCTCCCACTTTCCCTCCCACCTTCCCTCCCACCTTCCCTCCCATTTTCCCTCCCACCTTCCCTCCCACCTTCTCTCCCACTTTCCCTCCCACCGTCCCTCCACTTTCTCTTACCTATCTTCCCCGTGGAAATTTTCTACAAATGAAAGTACTTTTATTTACTAATTATTGCAGTATTTGGTTGCAGGAGCGACACTGCCATCTGCCTCGCAATATAACTCCCCTGGACAGAATATTACTCTATATTAATAAAACACAAATTGAATGAATGTGTCACCAGCAATTTTTAAGCCGTTTGAGAGGTGGATATTAATTGAATTGCGAAAAGATTTAAATTTCAACTTGTATTGATCACCATTGCAAAGCAAGGGTCAGTAAGCCTGCAACACGAGGGTCAGTAAGCCTGCAACACGAGGGTCAGTAAGTCTGCATGTCACCTATGCACTGCTAGTCAGGAATATTTTTAACCACTCAGACTCTTCAAGACTACGGTACTCTTCTCTAAGTCCAAGGCTAAGGGACTCATTGCCCCATCTTTTGTACATAGTTCTACAGTCGTCCCATTATGTCCTAGAATTATTATTATTATTATGAATATTGTTATTATTATTATTATTATTATTATTATTATTATTATTATTATTATTATTATTATTATTATTATTATTATTATTATTATTATCAAACCCAAGCGCTAAACTTGAATTTGTATTTATAAAGCCACTGGATGGCGAAACGTCTACAGTAAAGATAACCAAACGCTTTACACGTGTATAGAGCCAGAGCTTAACAGCTCTCGGTGTATATACACAGAGATGAAAAGTGAGAAGCCACTTGAATCCAAACCTGAAATCTATGATGGAGAATGGCACTTTTCGGCCTCAATAGAAATGCTCGCGTAAAGAGGCTTAGTAACACAAACATATATTATATAATTAAAAGTACTCAACCAGAGATTGTACATTAATTAAGAAACATTCGAATGAAAAAAACAAGATTAGGCCTCACAAAGATTTTATAACACATACATTATATATATGTCGTGTCGAATAGGAAAAACTGGTCAATTAGCAAGAACTCATTTAAAATAAAGTTCTTTCTAAAATTTTCTATTATACGGTTAAAGATTTTTTTTAATTCATGTTAATGTAAAAATTAATAATTTTATACCAAAAGAACCTTAGAAAACTTACCTAACCTTATTATAACAAGCGCAATTTAATTTAGCCTAATCCAGCTAAATATATTTTAGATAAGTTTACTATAATTTAATAATGAACAAACACAATGAAATATATTTTTTTCGTTAGGTTCAGAATGATTTTTGCGAAATTATTGTATACACAAATTTTCGCTTGTCTTATTCGGCAAGAAGAGCGTTGCTATTTAAGCCAAAATCGCAAGTTTACCTATTCGGCACGACATTGTATTATATATATATATGTCGTGCCGAATAGGTAAAACTTGCGATTTTGGCTTAAATAGCAACGCTCTTCTTGCCATATAAGACAAGCGAAAATTTGTGTATGCAATAATTTCGCAAACATCATTCTGAATCTAACGAAAAAATATATTTCATTGTGTTTGTTTATTATTAAATTACTGTAAACTTATCTAAAATATATTTAGTTGGATTAGGCTAAATTAAATTGCGCTTGTTATGATAAGGTTAGGTAAGTTTTCTAAGGTTCTTTTGGTACAAAATTAATAATTTTTACATTAACATAAATGAAAAAAAAAATATTTTTAAACGTATAAAAGAAATTTGTAGAAACGACTTAATTTTAAATGAGTTCTTGCTAAATGACCAGTTTTACTTATTCGGCATGACATATATATATATATATATATATATATATATATATATATATATATATATATATATATATATATATATATATATATATATATATATATATATATATATATATATATATACACACATACCCTTTCCTTCCTTCTTTTGTCTCCTTACATTTTCCTACACACCTCTTATGCTCCATTCATTTTTTCTATTCCCAGCATTCTCCGCTCTCTCCATCTATGCCATCTTTCCTCCTCCTCTTACTTTATCTCCTTTCCAACATCCTTCCATTATCCTCCATCTTCCTTTCCCTCACTTCATTTCTCCTGTATTTCCTGCCTACCCACTATCAATTATTTTCATATCATTGCTCTTTACACTCATTTCATCAATTTTTCGACTCCCTTTGTCTCACAATCTTTCTATTACTACAGTCATTCCCTCCCTTCTCCTTTCTCTTAATACATCTTTTCCTTCCTCTTTCCCTTTCTATTACTTCTCCCTCTCTCTCCCTACCTCATTAGGTACTCTCCTCCCTTCCCTCTCCCCCTCCACTCCCTCCTTCTTCCATCCCTGGGGTAATAATGAGGTGATGGAGGTTGGTGGCAGCATTATGTGGCCTCCACCTCCTTACACATGAGACTCACCCACAAGAAATATTTTCCTTAATCCAGATTTCGAACATTTTGCTGATGGTTTATCTCGTCTCCCTCAAACTTCGTCCTAGCTCCTTTCTCACCCTTTTTTTTACCACAATCCGGATTATTATTATTGTAAAAATACCACAGTGAAAATAGGAAATAAAACCTGAACGCTTTCCTGTTCTTACACATATATCTTTCTATTCCATTGAAGATATGTGTTTAAGCACATGAAATCGCTCAGCCTACATATATATGTCGTGCCGATTAGGTAAAACTTGCGATTTTGGCTTAAATAGCAACGCTCACCTTGCCATATAAGACAAGTGAAAATTTGTGTATGCAATAATTTCGCCAAAATCATTCTGAACCTAACGAAAAAAATATATTTCATTGTGTTTGTTTATTATTAAATTAATGTTAACGTATCTAAAATATATTTAGTTTTGTAAGGCTAAATTAAATTGCGCTTGTTGTAATAAGGTTAGGTAGGTTTTCAAAGTTTCTCTTGGCACAAAATTATAAATTCTTGCGTTAACATAAATGAAAAAAATATATCTTTAAACGTATAAGAGAAAATTTTAGAAATGACTTAATTTTAATTTTAGATGAGTTCTTGCTAATTGACCAGTTTTACCTAATCGGCACGACATATATATATATATATATATATATATATATATATATATATATATATATATATATATATATATATATATATATATATATATATATATAATATATAGTGGTAGAATGAAAAGGGGCAAGGCAGCTGGGATTGATAGGATAAAGATAGAAATGTTAAAAGCAGGTGGGGATATAATTTTGGAGTGGTTGGTGCTATTATTTAATAAATGTATGGAAGAGGGTAAGGTACCTAGGGATTGGCAGAGAGCGTGTATTGTTCCTTTGTATAAAGGCAAAGGGGACAAAAGAGAGTGCAAAAATTATAGGGGAATAAGTCTGTTGAGTGTACCTGGTAAAGTGTATGGTAGAGTTATTATTGAAAGAATTAGAGTAAGACAGAAAGCAGGATAGCAGATGAACAAGGGGCTTTAGGAAAGGTAGGGGTGTGTAGACCAAGTGTTTACAGTGAAACATATAGGTGAACAGTATTTGGATAAGGGTAAAGATGTTTTTGTGGCATTTATGGATTTGGAAAAGGCGTATGATAGGGTGGATAGGGTGGCAATGTGGCAGATGTTGCAGGTGTATGGAATAGGAGGTAGGTTACTGAAAGCAGTGAAGAGTTTTATAGGATAGTGAGGCTCAGGTTAGAGTGTGTAGGAGGGAGGGGGACTATTGCCCAGTAAAGTGGGCCTTAGATAAGGATGTGTGATGTCACCGTGGTTGTTCAATATATTTATAGATGGGGTTGTAAGAGAAGTGAATGCGAGGGTCTTGGCAAGAGGTGTGGGGTTAAAAGATAAAGAATCAAATACAAAGTAGGAGTTGTCACAGTTGCTTTTTGCTGATGACACTGTGCTTTTGGAAGATTCTGAAGAGAAGTTGCAGAGGTTGGTGGATGAATTTGGTAGGGTGTGTAAAAGAAGAAAATTGAAGGTGAATATAGGAAAGAGTAAGGTGATGAGGATAACAAAAGATTAGGTGACGAAAGATTGGATATCAGATTGGAGGAGAGAGTATGGAGGAGGTGAATGTATTCAGATATTTGGGAGTGGACATGTCAGCAGATGGGTCTATGAAGGATGAGGTGAATCATAGAATTGATGAGGGGAAAAGGATGAGTGGAGCACTTCGGAGTCTGTGGAGACAAAGAACTTTGTCCATGGAAGTAAAGAGGGGAATGTATTAGAGTATAGTTATACCAACACTCTTATATGGGTGTGAAGCATGGGTGATGAATGTTGCAATGAGGAGAAGGCTGGAGGCAGTGGAGATGTCATGTCTGAGGTCAATGTGTGGTGTGAATATAATGCAGAGAATTCGGAGTTTGGAAATTAGGAGGAGATGCGGGATTACCAAAACTATTATCCAGAGAGCTGAGGAGGGGTTGTTGAGGTGGTTCGGACATGTAGAGAGAATGGAACGAGACAGAATGACTTCGAGAGTGTATAAATCTGTAGTGGAGGGAAGGCGGGGTAGGGGTCGGCCTAGGAAAGGTTGGAGGGAGGGGGTAAAGGAGGTTTTGTGTGCGAGGGGCTAGGACTTCCAGCAAGTATGTGTGAGCGTATTTGATAGGAGTGAATGGAGACAAATGGTTTTTAATACTTGACGTGCTGTTCGAGTGTGAGCAAAGTAACATTTATGAAGGGATTCAGGGAAACCGGTAGGCCGGACTTGAGTCCTGGAGATGGGAAGTACAGTGTCTGCACTCTTAAGAAGGGATGTTAATGTTGCAGTTTTATAACTGAAGTGTAAAACACCCCTCTGGCAAGACAGTGATGGAGTGAATGATGATGAAAGTTTTTCTTTTTCGGGCCACCCTGCTTTGGTGGGAATAGGCCGATGTGTTAATAAAAATAATATATATATATATATATATATATATATATATATATATATATATATATATATATATATATATATATATATATATATCGTGTAGTATAGGCAATACTGGTCAATTAGCAAGAACTCATTTAAAAGTAAGTCCTTTCTATAATTTTCTCTTATACGTTTAAAGGTATATTTTTTAATTTATGTTAATATAAGATTTAATAATTTTGTGAACAAAGAACCTTAGAAAACTTACCTAACCTTATTATAACAAGCGCAATATAATTTAGCATAATACAAATAAATATATTTTAGATAAGTTTACAATAATTTAATAATAAACAAACACAATGAAATATATATTTTTTCGTTAGGTTCAGAATGATTTTTGCGAAATTATTGCATACACAAATTTCCGCTTGACTTATTCGCCAAGAAGAACGTTGCTAAAATCGCAAGTTTTTACCTATTCCGTATGTTTGAGGAGGTAGATCATGGTAATGAATATGATATTGTGTATATGGACTTCAGTAAGGCTTTTGATAGAGTCCCACATCAGAGACTATTGAGGAAAATTAATGCACACGGAATAGGAGGAGAAATTTTTTCCTGGATAGAGGCATGGTTGACAAATAGGCAGCAGAGAGTTTGCATAAATGGAGAGAAATCAGAGTGGGGAAGCGTCACAAGCGGTGTTCCACAGGGGTCGGTATTGGGCCCCTTGTTGTTCACAATCTACATAAACGACATAGATGAGGGAATAAATAGCGACATAAGCAAGTTTGCCGATGACAGTGGTCGGAGAAGTGGCAGATGCAGTTTAATATAGATAAATGCAAAGTTCTAAATATTGGACAGGACAATAACCATGCCACATATAAACTAAATAATGTAGATCTTAATACTACTGATTGCGAAAAGGATTTAGGAGTTCTGGTTAGCAGTAATCTAAAACCAAGACAGCAGTTCATAAGTGTTCGCAATAAAGTGAACAGAATCCTTGGCTTCATATCAAGAAGCATAAATAATAGGAGTCCTCAGGTTGTTCTTCAACTCTATATATCCTTGGTTAGGCCTCATCTAGATTATGCTGCACAGTTTTGGTCACCGTATTACAGAATGGATATAAATGCTCTGGAAAACGTACAAAGGAGGATGACTAAGTTGATCCCATGTATCAGAAATCTTGCCTATGAGGATAGACTGAGGGCCCTGAATCTGCACTCTCTAGAAAGGCGTAGAATTAGGGGGGATATGATTGAGGTGTATAAAGGGAAAACAGGAATAAATAAAGGGGATGTAAATAGCGTGCTAAAAATATCTAGTATTGACAGGACTCGCAGCAATGGCTTTAAGTTGGATAAATTCAGATTCAGGAAGGATATAGGAAAGCATTGGTTTGGTAATAGAGTTGTCGATGAGTGGAACAAACTCCCGAGTACAGTTATAGAGGCTAAAACGTTGTGTAGTTTTAAAAATAGGCTACATAAATATATGAGTGGGTGCGGGTGGGTGTGAGTTGGTTCTGACTAGCTTGTGCTACTAGGCTTAAGCCAATGCCCCGACCCATCCAGGTCAGGTTACATTCACTTAAGGAAGGAGCACGGCATATATATATAATGTGTGAGTATTTATCCCTTCATTACAAATGAGTGCCATTATCAACATTATATTCTGTTAAATGTTGTTAAATGTTGATGAAGACAGGGAAGCTGTGATTTCTTGTATAGGGCAAGGAGGAATAACATCTTGTAGGAGTGAGGAATAACCTGTTGTGAGTGTGGGGAAAGTGCATGGGACAGTGGGTGGAATGAAATGGGGTAAAGCAGGTGGGATTGATAGGATAAAGATAGAAATGTTAAAAGCAGGTTGGGGATATAGTTTAGGAGTGGTTAGTGTTTTTATTTAATAAATGTATGGAAGAGGGTAAGGTATCTAGGTATTGGCAGCGAGCATGCATAGTTCCTTTGTATAAAGGCAAAGGGGACAAAAGAGAGTATAAAAATTATAGGTAAATAAGTCTGTTGAGTATACCTGGTAAAGTGTATGGTAGAGTTATTATCGAAAGAATTAAGAGTAAGACGGAGAGCTGGATAGCAGATGAACAAGGTGGGTTTAGGAAGGGTAGGGGGTGTGTAGACCAAGTGTTTGC
>WNWK01000227.1:382500-512500 GCA_009830355.1 Cherax destructor | reverse complement strand
TGTGGGATTAAGAGATAAAGAATCTAACACATAGTGGGAGTTGTTACAGCTGCTTTCTGCTGAAATTCTGAAGAGAAGTTGCAGAGATTGGTGGACGAGTATGGAAGGATACGTAAAAGAAGGAAATTAAAATTTAATGTAGGAAAGAGCAAGGTGATAAGGATAACAAAAATTTAAGTAGTGAAAGATTTGATATCAGATTGGAGGGAGGGAGTATGGAGGAAGTGAATGCAATTAGATATTTGGGAGTGGACTTGTCAGCAGATAGGTCTATGAAAATGAGGTGAATCATAGAACTGATGATGGTAAAAAAGATGAGTTGTGCACTGAAAAGTCTGTGGAGACGAAGAACGTTATCCCTGGAAGCAAAGAGGTGAATGTATGAGAATATAGTGGTACCAATGCTGTTATATGGGTGTGAAATATGGGTGGTGAATATTGCAACAAGGAGAAGGCTGGAGGCAGTGTAGATGTCGTGTCTAAGGGCAATGTGTGGTGTGAATATAATGCAGAGTATCCGTAGCTTGGAGAATAGGAGGTGTTGGGTCTCTAAAAGTATTATCCAAAGGTGGTTCGGATATTCAGAGAGGATGGAACAAAACAGAATGACTTAGAGGGCGTATAAATTTGTAGTGGAAGGAAGGCGGGGTAGAAGTCGTCCAAGGAGTGGTTGGATGGAAGGAGTAAAGGAAGTTTTGCGTGCGAGGGGCTTAGACTTCCAGCAACCATGAGTGAGCGTGTTAAATAGGAGCGAGTGGAGACGAATGGTTTTAATGACTTGACGTGCTGTTGGAGTGTGAGCAAAGTAACATTTATGAAGGGATTCAGGGAAACCAGTTAACCGAACTTTAGTCCAGGAGGTGGGAAGTATAGTGCCTGTGCTCTGAAGGAGGGGTGTTGACATGTTGCAGTTTTTTAACGGTAGTGTAGGCTTGCCTTTGGCAAGACAGTGATGGAATGAATGATGATGAAAATGTTTCTCCATTTTTGGGTCACTGCCTCGGTGGGAAATGGCCGATGTGTTAATAAAAACAAGTAACTACTTCTCTATGCATCCTCCCTGTTATCTCCCCCGTGCTGTCTCGTATTTCTCTCCCTCTTATCCTCGCTGTCTTTCACTATGCTACCCACAGCTGTCTCTCAAAAATGTCAGCTCTCTGTGTCTCACAGCATCGCCTGCGACTGTATCTCTCACCCTCCACTGCCTCGCCAATCTCACTTCAATTCCCATAATAAGATGTGGAGACTGGGATAAGAGAGAAGTCCTCCTCATGACCCAACCCACTTAACGGCCAGAAGACAGTATTTATTCCCCAAGACGTGCATCCACGTTTTACGAGCTTATTTCAAAACCCAGTTCTGTCTATGATATACTACCACCTTCCATTAACCGATAACCTAAAGTAAATGACAGTAAGTCACTTAAAATACTTAAAAAATATTGAAGACAAAGTTAAAATACTACGAAAAAGTTTATTTTTAAAGGATAATTACTATTTTAAGTTTAAAAAACTGCTGATTTCTAATTATTTACCTGACATGAAAACCTAGCTGAAATAAAAGATGAAACTTAGCTTTTGCTTGAAGGTTTCAGATGTTCCATATACTGATATCTCGCGAAGCAAAGAAATCCAAGTGTTATCATAACTTCTGAGGAAACAATGTCCATTCAGACTGATATAGACCACTCATACTTGCTCATACGTCTCACTCACAATACAATGCAAACCACAACTGTTGACTAACACCTAGGTACCTATTTATCACTACGTGAACAGGAGCACCATGTTAATAATAATAATAATAATAATAATAATAATAATAATAATAATAATAATAATATTATTATTATTATTATTATTATTATTATTATTATTATTATTATATTCACAGGAAAGCACTAAAGATGAATGGTTCATTCAGCATTAAGGAATGAGGAGAACTCGACCAACCTGGTAATCGAATCCTTGTCTCATTGGTTGTGAGGCAATTGTTTGACCCATCATCTACAGGTATTAATTCAGCCTGTCTCCTACAGGAGGCGTGGAGGTGCCTGCGCACGTGTGGGGAGGCGTGTGTCTTGTGCTGGTGCTGGCGGGCGTGGCAGGGGTGGGCGTGTCAGTGCCACTGGCCCTCAGGGTCGACCACAACTCAGCACTCGACAAGCGACTTGACCAAGCCAACACTCTGCTGAAGGAGACTCCGCTGGTTGATGGGTGAGTAGTGTGCGTGCGTGAGTGTACTCACCTATTTGTGGTTGCAGGGGTCGATACATAGCTCCTGGTCCCGCCTCTTCACTGATCGCTACTAGGTTCTCTCTCTCCCTGCTCCATGATCTTTATCATACCTCGCCTTAAAACTATGTATGGTTCCTGCCTCCACTACATCACTTGCCAGACTATTCCACTTCCTGACAACTCTATGACTAAAGAAATACTTCCTAACATCTCTTTGACTCATCTGAGTCTTCAACTTCCAATTGTGACCCCTTGTTTCTGTGTTCCATCTCTGGAACATCCTGTCTCTGTCCACCTTATCTATTCCTCTCAGTATTTTGCATGTTGTTATCAGGTCTTCCCTAACCCTCTTGTCCTCCAGTATCGTCAGGCCAATTTCCCTTAACCTTTCTTCGTATGACATTCCCCCTAGCTCTGGAACCAGCCTTGTTGCAAACCTTTGCACTTGCTCTAATTTCTTGACGTGCTTGATCAAGTGTGGGTTCCAAATTGGTGCTGCATACTCCAGTGTGGGCCTGACGTACACGGTGTACAGAGTCTTGAACGATTCCTTACTGAGGTATCGGAACGCTATTCTCAGGTTTGCTAGGCGTCCATATGCTGCAGCAGTTATCTGGTTGATATGCACTTCAGGAGATGTAATTAGTATTATACTCACCCCAAGATCTTTTTTCTTGAGTGAGGTTTGCAGTCTTTGGCCACCTAGTCTATACTCTGTCTGCGGTCTTCCTTGCCCTTCCCCGATCTTCATGACTTTGCATTTGGCGGGGTTAAATTCGAGGAGCCAGTTGCTGGACCAGGCTTGTAGCCTGTCCAGGTTTCTTTGTAGTCCTGCCTGATCCTCATCCAATTTAATTTCCCCATTAACTTCACATTATCTGCGAACAGGGACACTTTTTAGTCTAACCCTTCCATCATGTCATTCACATATACCAAAAATAGCACTGGTCGTAGGACTGATCCTGTGGAACCCCGCTCGTCACATGTGATACCTCATCATGTACCATGACTCGTTGTTGCCTTCCTGTCAGGTATTCTCTGATCCATTGCAGTGCCCTTCCTTTTATACGTGCCTGATCGTCTAGCTTTTGCCCTAAACTCTTGTGAGGAACTGTGTCGAAGGCCTTCTTTCAGCCCAAGAAAATGCAATCTACCCACCCCTCTCTCTCGTGTCTTACTTCCGTTACTTTGTCATAAAACTCCAGTAAGTTTGTGACACAGGATTTACCTTCCATGAATCCGTGCTGGTTGTCGTTCATAATCTTGTTCCGTTCCAAGGGCTCCACCACTCTCCTCCTGATAATCTTCTCCATGACTTTGCATACTATACATGTCAGTGACACTGGTCTATAATTTAGTGCCTCGTTTCTGGCTCCTTTCTTAAAAATGGGAACTACATTTGCCGTCTTCCATACCTCAGATAGTTGCCCAGTTTCAATGGATGTGTTGAAAATTGTGGCTAGTGGCACACACAGCATCTCAGCTCCCTCTCTAAGGACCCACGGAGAGATGTTTTCTGGTCCCACCGCGTTTGAGGTATCAAGGTCACTAAGCAGCTTCTTCACCTCCTCCACGGATGTGTGTATTTCATCCAACACTTGTTGGTATATTCCTTGTTGGTGTCCCCCTCTGTTCTGTCTTCCCAGAGTCCTTTCTGTCTCCACTGTAAATTCTTTCTTAAATCTCGTGTTAAGCTCCTCACATACTTCTTGGTCATTTCTTGTGAACTCCCCACCTTCTTTCTTCAGCCTGATTACCTGGTTCTTGACTGTTGTCTCCATCCTGATGTGGCTATACAACAGCTTCGGGTCGGACTTGACTTTCGATGCTATATTGTTATCGTACTGTCGCTGGGCCTCTCTCCTTATATGTGCATACTCGTTTCTGGCTCTTCGACTAATCTCTTTATTTTCCTGGGTCCTTTGTCTTCTGTACTTTTTCCATTCTCTAGTGCACTTAGTTTTTGCCTCCCTACACCTTCAGGTAAACCAAGGGCTCATTCTGGTTTTCACATTATTTCTGTTGCCCTTGGGAACAAACCTTTCCTCTGCCTCCTTGCATTTCGTTGTTACGTAGTTCATCATTTCGTTTACTGGCTCTCCTACCAATTCTCTTTCCCACTGAACCTATTGCAGGAAGTTCCTCATACCTGTGTAGTCCCCTCTTTTATAGTTTGGTTTTTCCCATCCTGCTCCTGTTACCCGCTCCACTTGTAAATCTATGTATTCAAACCACGTGATCACTAGCTCCAAGGGGCCTTTCATATGTGATGTCCTCAATGTCCGAGCTACTCAGGGTGAATACGAGGTCTAGTCTTGCTGGTTCATCCTCTCCTCTCTCTCTCGTAGTGTCCCTAACATGATAATGCATGAGGTTTTCCAGAACCACATCCATCATCTTGGCTCTCCATGTTACGGGACCCCCTTGTGGCTCCAGGTTTTCCCAATCAATCTCCTTGTGGTTGAAATCTCCCATAACTAGTAACTTTGTTCTACTCGTGTGAGCTCTTCTGGCCACCTCAGCTAGTGTGTCCACCATTGCTCTGTTGCTCTCTTCATATTTTTCTCTTGGTCTCCTGCATTTCTGTGGCGGGTTATCCATCACTGCAATGACTACCTTATGTCCCCAAGACTGAATTGTACCCATGTAATTCTTTTCGCCAATTTCGTCCATTCCTTCCATTTCCTCAAATCCCCATTGGCTTTTAATGAGCAGTGCAACTCCTCCTTCCCCTTTGCCCCTGCTATCTTTCCTCAGGATCTGATATCCGGGTGGGAAGATTGCGTCCGTTATCGTCCCAGTGAGTTTCGTTTCTGTGACTACTCTGTGTGTGTGTGTGTGTGTGTAACCATCCATAAGGTCTAGGATGGGCCCGTAAGCCTACTGCCTCTCCGTGTTATAAAAATAATTTCACTATTATTTGACATGATACACTATACACAGATACTCCTCACATAACAGAAACAAAGTTATAACGACGTTTCGGTCCGATAGGTAAAATTGGTCAATTAGCAAGAACTTATTTAAAATTAAGTCCTTTATAAAATTTTCTCTTATACGTTTAAAGATATATTTATTTTCATTCATGTTAATGTAAAAATTAATAATTTTGTACCAAAATAACCTTAGAAAATTTACCTAACCTAATTATAACAAGCGTAATTTAATTTAGCCTAATACATCTAAATATATTTTATATAAGTTTACAGTAATTTAATAATAAACAAACACAAAGAAATTTTTTTTTTCTTTAGAGTCAGAATGATTTTTGCGAAATTATTGCATACACAAATTTTCGCTTGCCCTATTCGGCAAGAAGAGCGTTGCTATTAGAGCCAAAATCGCAAGTCTTGCTTATTTGGCACGACATATACGTTATAGTATATTATATATATATATATATATATATATATATATATATATATATATATATATATATGTCGTGCCGATTAGGTAAAACTTGCGTAATTAGCAAGAACTCATCTAAAATTAAGTCCTTTCTAAAAATTTCTTATACGTTTAAAGATTTTTTTTTTCTTTATGTTAATGTAAGAATCTTAAAATTTTGTACCAAGAGAAACTTGAAAACCTACCTAACCTTATTACAACAAGAGCAATTTAATTTAGCCTACCTAACCTTATTACAACAAGCGCAATTTAATTTAGCCTAACCCAACTAAATATATTTTAGATACGTTAACATAATTTAATGATAAACAAACACAATGAAATATATTTTTCGTTAGGTTCAGAATGATTTTCGCGAAATTATTGCTACAAAATTTTCGCTTGTCTTATATGGCAAGAATAGCGTTGCTATTTGCCAAATCGCAGTTTTACCTAATCGGCACGATATATATATATATATATATATATATATATATATATATATATATATATATATATATATATATATATGTCGTGCCGATTAGGTAAAACTTGCGATTTTGGCTTAAATAGCAACGCTATTCTTGCCATATAAGACAAGCGAAAATTGTGTATGCAATAATTTCGAAAATCATTCTGAACCTAACGAAAAAATATATTTCATTGTGTTTGTTTATCATTAAATTATTGTTATATTAAATTATACATCATTAGTAGGCTCACCTAGATTAGCAGCTGTTCTAGGTTCCATATTCAGAATGGACATAAATGTTAGAAACATTAGCTAGAATGACAAATTAATATACATTAGAAATCTTCTTAAAGAAAGATTGAAGACCTAAATTACATTACTTGTAAGACGTAAATGAGGGAGACATGAGTATAATGGAAATGGATTCACAAAGGCAACAATGCGATTCTCCCACGACAACGCTGCCCACGCAGGATTCATCGATCACAGACAGATCTGTTTAGTGACTCGATAGAAGTATTCGCGGGCAAAGCCGTCAACAAAGGACCACACTACCTGCTCATGTGTTTATTTTTCCAGATGTCGGTATTTATACCATTTATTTCATTTTTTTTTTTTTTTTTTTTTTTTTTTTTTTTTTTTTTTTTTTTTTTTTTTTTTTTTTTTTTTTTTTTTTTTTTTTTTTTTTTTTTTTTTTTTTTTTTTTTTTTTTTTTTTTTTTTTTTTTTTTTTTTTTTTTTTTTTTTTTTTTTTTTTTTTTTTTTTTTTTTTTTTTTTTTTTTTTTTTTTTTTTTTTTTTTTTTTTTTTTTTTTTTTTTTTTTTTTTTTTTTTTTTTTTTTTTTTTTTCATCCCCACGATAACGTTGCCCACGCAGCGGGTTCCATCGAGTCACAGACAGATCTGTCTGTGACTCGATAAAGCCCACTGCGCGGGCGAAACGCCGTCAACAAAGGACCACACTACACTGCTCATGTGTTTATTTTTCCATTGTGTCGGTATTTTATACCATTTATTTCCATTCTACCCACTCATGCGCGAGTCCCACTCAAATCCAACCCCTCTCACTCATGAATTTATCCAACCTAAATTTGAAACTACCCAAGGTCCTAGCTTCAATAACCCTACTAGGCAGACTGTTCCACTCATCAACTACCCTATTTCCAAACCAATACTTTCCTATATCCTTTCTAAATCTAAACTTATCTAACTTGAATCCATTATTGCGGGTTCTCTCTTGGAGAGATATCCTCAAGACCTTATTTATATCCCCTTTGTTAATACCCATTTTCCACTTGTATACCTCGATCATGTCTCCCCTCATTCTACGTCTTACAAGTGAATGTAATTTTAGGGTCTTCAATCTTTCTTCGTAAGGAAGATTTCTAATGCTATGTATTAATTTAGTCATTCTACGCTGAATGTTTTCTAACGAATTTATGTCCATTCTGTAATATGGAGACCAAAACTGAGCTGCGTAATCTAGGTGAGGCCTTACTAATGATGTAAAAAGCTGTAATATAACCTCTTGACTTTATTATTATGGTCAAACTGGTAAAAGTTTTCTTGCATATTTTGATATCACCTGTTTACTGTGATCTTTTTGCTATATATATATATATATATATATATATATATATATATATATATATATATATATATTATATATATATATATATATATATATATATATATCTCCGATTAGGTAAACTGGTCAATTAGCAAGAACTCATCTAAAATTAAGTCCTTTCTAAAATTTTCTTATACGTTTAAAGATATATTTTTTTCAAATTTGTTAATGTAAGAATTTATAATTTTGTACCAAGAGAAACTTTGAAAACCTACCTAACCTTTTTACAATAAGCGCAATTTAATTTAGCCTAACCCAACTAAATATATTTTAGATACGTTAACATTAATTTAATAATAAACAAACACAATGAAATATATTTTTTCGTTATGTTTAGAATGATTTTGGCGAAATTATTGCATACACAAATTTTCACTTGTCTTATATGGCAAGGTGAGCGTTGCTATTTATGCCAAAATCGCAAGTTTTACCTAATCGGCGAGATATATATATATATATATATATATATATATATATATATATATATATATATATATATATATATATATATATATATATTCATGTGTAAACATACCTGAACAGCTGCAAGAACTACTACTCTCAGCGTCGCTAAAAATCACGACCTCTCACAAACTTCCGTGAGCATTATACAAAAAAGCGTGACCGCTATCAATGTATTTCCTGTTTTCTCTGAATCTCATTGTTGTTGTCCGTGGTGCAGTTGGAGACTCCGAGGCACCAACCAGGAGGCTTCGGAAGCCTCATCTTCCGTGCCATTTTGTCTCCTTACCAGAGAATACAAGACACCCGGAGGACCACAACACCTTTGTACCTTACTCCAAACCCTTCCAGATGATCCAACGAGAGGAGAACTTGCAAGCATCGCGGTTCAGTGAGACGTGAAGCAGTTTCACCCAGGCGGGAAGTGTGGGTTAGGACTGCGAGACTCCCTCTCGTTTTAAACCAAGACTCGGGAGACACAACGAAGCGTAAAGAATGTCGGGAGAATAAGGAACGTGCTAAGACATTCACACTCTCCTCCTCCCACTCTGCTTTCTAGCAGGAGTGAACGCTTTCACGTTCTTTTGTAACCTGCACAGGTCGGAATGAGCTACGGTGATTATATATATATATATATATATATATATATATATATATATATATATATATATGTCACGTAGGTTAGTCTATTTCAAACCCCAAAAATACACTTGCAACAGCACTTACGAAAAGAAATACACACACACAATATATATATATATATATATATATATATATATATATATATAAAAATGTCGTGCCGATTAGGTAAAACTTGCGATTTTGGCTTAAATAGCAACGCTCACCTTGCCATATAAGACAAGTGAAAATTTGTGTATGCAATAATTTCGCCAAAATCATTCTGAACATAACGAAAAAATATATTTCATTGTGATTGTTTATTATTAAATTAATGTTAACGTATCTAAAATATATTTATTTGGGTTAGGCTAAATTAAATTGCGCTTGTTGTAATAAGGTTAGGTAGGTTTTCAAAGTTTCTCTTGGTACAAAATTATAAATTTTACATTAACATAAATGAAAAAATATTTCTTTAAACGTATAAGAGAAAATTTAAGAAAGGACTTAATTTTAGATGAGTTCTTGCTAATTGACCAGTTTTACCTAATCGGCACGACATATATATATATATATATATATATATATATATATATATATATATATATATATATATATAGAGAGAGAGAGAGAGAGAGAGAGATAAAAGTACTGTAGCATAAATTTGCATGCAGACGGAATAGTCGGTCTTCCTGTAAATGTAAAAAGTTTGTCAGACTTTCTCATAACTTGAGAATGAGTCGTGACTCGACTCAGTTGATGCCATAATTGACCAGGAGTCATCGGTCCTTTCCCAACACGCACCAAGGGTCATCAATCCTTCACAAACACCATTAAGTTGCCGTCAGTCAGTCATCTTCAGCACTCATTGGTAGTCATCAGTCATCTTCTACACCCTCCTGATGATATCAGTCCTCTTCCGACACCCACCACCAGACATCAATCACCCTCCAACAGCCCCCTTCCCTAAGAAACCATCAAATATCCTTCAGCACCTTCAAGAAGACATCAATCATCCTCCAACACCCCAAGTCATCAATGAACTACAACAGATGAGACCAAACAACACTTAAAAAAAATTCCTTCCTCGAGAAAAAAAAAATTAAAGAATAATTGCCAGGAGGTCAACTCAGGTCATGTGATGAAGCAGACTTCCCTCGTAGGGAATTGGGGATATTTTTCCCCTCCCCCTCGAGGTCAAGAGATGAGGGGATATTTCCCGACAACTGAGTGCGGTTGCAGGCTTGCTGATGCAACAGAATAGGATTGCAGATGTTCTTCCTTAATGTGGGAAAATTTAGCGCCTTCAGTTTTCTTCCCACTTCCAAGAGAGAGGGAAGGAAGGAAGGAGGGAAGGAAGGAAGGAAGGAAAGAAGGAAGGAGGGAAGGAAGGAAGGAAGGAGGAAAGGAAGGAAGGAAGGAGGGAAGGAAGGAAGGAAGGAAGGAAGGAAGGAAGGAGGGAAGGAAGGAAGGAACGAAGGATGAAGGGAAGGAAGGAAGGAAGAAAGGAGGGAAGGAAGGAAGGAAAGATTGAAGAAAGGAGGAAAGGAAGGAAGGAAGGAGGGAAGGAGGGAAGGAAGGAGGGAATGAAGAAAGGAAGGAAGGAGGGAAGGAAGAAAGGTGAGGTGATGATGCTAGTTAAAAGTGTTCTTGAGCCAAGGAAGAAGAGCCTTTCCTTACTCGGATCAAACCTGATTATATCTCCCATTCCACAGGTATACTGACCTCTCCCTCCATACAGTTTTAGCGCTTCCCCGTGAACGTAATACCATGATGATGATGATGATGATGATGATGAGGATGATGATGACGATGATGATGATGACGATGACGATGATAGTTATGATAAAGATATATAAAACAAAACAAAATAATAAAACAGCAACAAAAATAATACAACAATAACAACAGCAATAGTAAAACAAGAACAGCAATAGTAAAACAATAAAAAATAATAAAACAACAGCAGCAAAAGTAATAAAACAACGTTATTAAAACAACAAAAGTAATGAAACAGCAATAATAAAAAAACAACAAAATTGATAAACCACAACAAAAATAATAAAGCATCAACAAAAATAAAACAAATTAATGAAACAAAAATAAAACAGCAACAAAAAATAATAAATAAAAAACAACAAAAATAAAACAGCAACAATAATAAAAAAGCAGAAAAAATAATAAAGCAACAACAAAAAAAATAAAAAATAAAGAAACAAATAAAGCAACGACGAAAATAATAAAGCAACATCAACAAAAATAAAACAACAACCAAAGTAATAAAACAAAAAATAATAAAGTAACAATAACAAAAATAAAACAAAAATAATAAAACATTGAAAACAAAAATATTTAAATAAAAATAAAACAAGAACAGCAACAATTACAATAGAGCCAACTTGAACACACTTTCTCTCATCTCTCTCCCTCTCAATTTCTTCCCTCATCCCTACCTCTTCTATCTCCTCCACTATCTCCTGTAGCACCGTCTCTCTCTTCTTGTTCCCTTTCCTTCCCTCTGTACCTCCGCTCCATCTATGCAGCAACAGCAGCTGCAACAGCAAGAGCAGCAGCAACAGTAAGAGCAGCAGCAATAGCAACATCAGCTGCAACAGCAACAGCAGCAGCAATAGCAACAGATGCATCAGTTATAACAACACTGGTCCACTCAGTTATATAGACCTGGTCGTCAAGACCACAATGGTGGACCAGCAATACTGAGATACACACACCTGGTCGTCAAGACCACAATGGTGGACAAGCAACACTGAGATACACACACCTGGTCGTCAATACCACAATGGTGGACCAGCAGTACTGAGATACACACACCTGGTCGTCAATACCACAATGGTGGACCAGCAGTACTGAGATACACACACCTGGTCGTCAAGACCACAATGGTGGACCAGCAGTACTGAGATACACACACCTGGTCGTCAAGACCACAATGGTGGACCAGCAACACTGAGATACAAACACCTGGCCGTGACGACCACGCTGGTCGTCTTCGTTTACCTCAAATAGCAAAAGTTACAGAGGTTAGGTGTGAAAACACGAGACTTACTGGCTCTTAGCTAATGAAGGTTTACCAGGAACAAGTCGCCTTTTTAGTGAAGCGCTGTGTGTTTACCTGAGATTTAAGCGTCGGGTAAGCAGTAATTAAGGAAGAGGCAGAAACACCAGCAACAATAACAACAGTAGTTACAGAAAAAGCAGCTGCGACAACGACAGAAACAGCAGCAGTAACAGCAGCAAAAGCAGCAACAGGAACAACAGCAGCGGCATAAGTATCAGGAACAGAAGCAGTAGCAGCAATAACAACAGCAGCAATAGAAGCAGCAGCAGTAGCACCAGGAGCAGCAGCAGTAGCCCCTTTTTTCCCCCCCCCCCTTTTTTTTTCCCCCCTTTTTTTTTTTTTTTTTTTTGGGGGGCCCCCCCCGGGGCCCTTTAAAAAAAAAATTAAGACCCCCCCCTTTCCCAAAAACCCCCCCCTTTTTTTTTTAAAAACCCGGCCAAGGGTTTTCCCCCCAAAAAATTTTAAAAAAAAAATTTTTTTAAAAAAACCCCTTAAGCCAAAAGGGGGGAAAAAAGGTAACCCCCGGGGTTTTAAACCCAAAGGGCCCTTTTTTTTAAAAAATTTTTCCCCCGGGTTTAAAAAAAAATTTTTTTTTCCCCCTTTTTTTTTGGCCAAAAAAAAAAACCCCGGGGGTTAAAAAATTAAAAAAAGGGGAAAAAAATGGGGACCCCGGGGGGCCCTTGTTTCCTTTTAAAAAATTTTTTTTTAAAAAAAACCCCGGGGCCCCCAAAACCCCGAAAAAGGGGAAAAAGGGGGGGGGGAAAGGGGGTTTTTTTTTTTTTTAAAAAAATTTTTGGGGGCCAAAAAAAAAAAAAAAGGGGGGGAAAAAAAAAAGGGGAAAAAAAAAAAAAGGAAAAAGGGGGAAATTTGGGGAAAAAATTTCCCCCCCCCAAAGGGGGGGCCCCCCGGGGGGGGGGGGAAAAAGGGGGGGAAAAAAAAAAAAAAGGGGGGGGTTTTTAAAAAGGGGGGAAAAAAAACCCTTAAATAAAAAAAAAATGGTTTTTAAAAAAAAAAAATTTTTAAAAAAAAAAAATTTTTTAAAAAAAAATTTGGGGGGGGAAAAAAGGCCCCTTTGAAATTTTGCAAAAAAGGAAAAATTCCCTTTTTTGGAAAAAAAAATTTTTTGGGGGGGGTTTTTTTTTCCCTTCCCGAAAAAAATAAAAATTTTTAAACCGGAAAAAAGGGGCAAAAAAAAAAAAACCCCCCCCGGGGGAAAAATTTTTTTGGGGGAAAAAAATTTTTTGGGGTTTGGGGAAATTTTCCGGGGGGAAAGGGGGGGCCCCCCGAAACGGGGTTTTGGGTTTTTTAAATTTTTTAAAAATTTTTTTTTAAAAAGGGGTTTTTTTTGGGGTTTTTTTTTTTTTGGGTTTTCCCTTTTTTGGGGCCCCCCTTTTTTTTTAAAAAAAAAAAAAAAATTTTTTTAAAATTTTTTGGGGTTAAAACCGAAAAACCCTTTTTTTTTTTTGGGAAAAAAAAAAAAAGGGGGGGGGGAAAAATTTTTTTAAAAAACCCTTAAAAACTTTTTTAAAAGGAAACAAAAAAAAACCCCTTTTTTAAACCTTTTTTTTTTTCCCATAAAAAAAAGGGGTTTAAAAAATCCCCCAAAAAAAAAACCCCCCCTTTTTTTTTTTAAAAAATTTTAAAATTTCCAAAAAGGGTTTTTTAAAAAAAAGGGGGGGAAATTTAAAAAAAAAAAAAACCAAAAAAAAAAAAAAGGGGGGGGAAAAAAAAAAAATTTTTTTTTTTAAAAAAAAAAAAAAGGGGGAAAAAAAAATTTTGGGTTTTTTAAAAAAAAAGGGTTTTTTTTTTTTAAAAAATTTTTTTTTTCCTTTGGGTTTTTTTAAAAAAAAAAAAAAAGGGGGGAAAAAAAAATTTTAAAAAAACCGGGGAAAAAAAAAAAAATTTTTAACCCCCCCCCAAACCCTAAAAAATTTTTGGGGGTTTTAAAAAAAAAAAACCTTTGGGGTTTTTTTTTTCCCTTTTTGGGGAAAAAATTTTTTTTTTTGGGGGTTTTTTTTTTTAAAAGGGGAAATTTTTTTTTTTAAAAAAAAAAATTTTTTTAAAAATTTTTAAAAAAAATTTTTTTTAAAAATAAAAAAAATTTAATAAATTTTATTTTTTAAAAAAATTAAAAAGGGCCCCCCCTTTAAAATTTTTTTTTTTTTTTTAAAATTTTTTTTTTTTTGGTTTTTTTTTTTGGGGGGTTTTTAAAAAACCCCCAAAAAAAAAAAAGGGTTTTTTTAAAAAAAAAAATTTTTTTAAAAATTTTAAAAAAAAAAAAAAAATTTTTTTTTTTTTTAAAAATTTCCCCGGGGGGGGGCCCCCTTTTTTTTTAAAAAAAAAATTTTTTTGGGGGGTTTTTAAAAAAAAATTTTTTAAAAAAAAAAAAAAAAATTTTTTTTTTTTTTTTTTTTAAAAAAAAAATTAAAAATTTAAAAACTTTTTCCAAAAAAAATTTTTTTAAATTTTTTAAGGAAAAAAAAATTTCCCCCCGGGGGAAAAAAAAGGGGGGGTTTTTTTTAAAAATTAAAAAAAATTTTTGGGGGGGGGGGGTTTTAAAAACCCCCAAAAAAATTTTTTTTGGGGGAAAAAAACCCAAAAAAAAATTTTTAAAAAATGGGGGGGAAAAATTTTGGGGGCCCCCGGAAAAGGTCGGGCGGCCCTTTTTTTTTAAAAAAAAAAAAACACACTATTTCGTTCAGGGCGCTTCATGACCTTGATTATTGCTCCCTGACTTTGATTCTTGCTCCCTGGTCTTGATTCTTACTCCGTGATTTTGATTCTTACTCAGCGGAAACTTGAGAGATATTTACCACCACTTCAGAGGGAGGTGGATGGTGTCTCTCTGTCTCTCATCCTCACACAACAAGTGAAGTTCACGTCGCTCCTTCAATAACCTCTGCTACCATCGAAGCTACATGCAAGCCATGAATTTTTACGAACGACTCGATTTATGGGGTGCCCACAAATATACCGCCCCGGGACGCTTACGTTAAAAAAATTCCTATTTACATAAGCCCCTGCTGTTACATATTTCATGGCGTTATAGCCACGTTCATTAATTATGCTGCAAAGTGGATCCTGGCGCAGTATCTGTTTATGGAGCTCTGGCAACACCTATATGACGCTAATCGAGTTTGGAATGGACGGGAGATATAAGGTTATAGCGTGTAATTATGAGTAAATTTAAAGAGGGTTTATAAGTGGTTGATAATGTTATATTACTATTATATAAGGTGGTGATGGAGTACCTGTTGAGCCTTCTCTTACGGTAAATACCAGACGCCAGCATCAAACAACCAGCTATTTTACACGTTTCCTTATCTTATGAGTTTTCCAGCGTCAGTTTCTGAACTTTCTCCGTTTACAGAATTTATATATATATATATATATATATATATATATATATATATATATATATATATATATATATATATATATATATATATATATATTAAATACAACTATACAACTAGCCAAATTAAAAAGGAACACGTCTGCCAACGGGGTGTTTGCGGAAGATCACATCGTTCGAATCCGCATATTTTCCACGTATAATAAGGAGAGGTTGGCTGGAGACAGCTGTTGTTTGCAACATCGCTTTCCAAAAACGGTCTGGCAAACAAAAGCTGTTTTATCCTTACGTCGATCTTGCTTTTTTTTTTTAATCGGTATTGTGATGCTGGTTTGATCATGAGGGGAAAAATAAAGATGTTTGCTGTAGCTCATGGCCATCATCATCATCATCATCCTCATTATCATCATTATCATCATCATTATCATCATCATCGTCAGCCAATGAAAGTCATTGCTTTCATGGCGTCTACTACTGTGTGCGTGTTATATGCCAGTTTCCTCCTTCACTATCCATTTTTTTTCCTCCATTTCATCGAATTTCCACGAAATTGGTGAAACGGCGGATTTGCCGACAAGAATGACGCCAGTGACACAAGTGACAAAGGAAACTTTCACTGGGACAAAGTCTCGCCCTGTGTAGAGCTTTACCAGGTCACGCGGTCATGAAGTTATAAAGCTCTGCGCAGAGGCAATCGCAGACTCGGTAAAGCCCATTTCCACCACCTGTGTTTATGTCCTCATTCTGTGAAATTGGTTAACTATTTTTTATTGCTGTTATTCTGATGCATTCTCGTCCAGAAGATTAAATATGTTTATATTCCAGATATCTTTTTTTTATTACATATGTTTATATTCCAGATATCATTTTTTTTAATCCCTTCAAAATGTGAAGGGATCGTTGCCTCCCCCTCCCCTTCCCTCTGAAATAACACAGCGGAGGGCGTACTTTTTTTTTTTACGCTAGGGGGCGATACTCGTCTCTGCTGCGTAAAGTTCGCGAATATGCGAAATAAATAAATGAATGTAAGATAGAATCAATACTGTAAATATTTTGTATAGCTTCACCCAATCTCGCTGCCTGTGATGTTTCTCTTTTTTTCTGGCTTCCCCGCAAAATATGATTGCTATCTCTCATTTTTTTTCATTCTCTCTTTCTCTGTCTGTCTATCTATCTGTCTGTCTGTCTGTCTGTCTGTCTGTCTGTCTGTCTGTCTCTCTCTCTCTCTCTCTCTCTCCCTCTCTCTCTCTCTCTCTCTCTCTCTCTCTCTCTCTCTCTCTCTCTCTCTCTCTCTCTCTCTTTCTCTCTCTTAAACTCGGAGTCACGAACGTGTAACGCTAAACGTTTACATGTTTTGCAAAGCTAAGTTTTACTATCCTCTCTTGGATAATTTCAGTCCTATCTTTCATTTACTCAGCGAGATTAATTGATCTAATATGTCTATAATCACTGGAGTGATGTCCTTGAAAAACAAAGGTACAGCCAGTGTCAGTATGCTAACGGCTGCCAGTCTTGGGGTATAATAGATATCTTGTGAATCTCCGAGAGGTTAAGACTTTTAAGGAAAAAATCAAGAAATGTTTAACGTGCACATAATAGTAAGACAGCCGATATCTGTCTGCTGTTGAGAGTCTTTCGTGACCACCTTGGAAAGCCAATGCCGTGCCAATATATCCACCAAGGCAGGGGGCAAGGTACGAGATGAGTCGCCCTTCACAATCTACTTCGTACAGAAATCGGAGCTGGGTCGCACCGACGGATGGGTAAGGCCATTCATGAGAATAGGGCATAGCCAAGATGATAGCCAACCTGTGTCCCATCATACCCAAGGTGAGAACTAGCTTGTGCCTCATCATACCCAAGGTGAGAACCAGCGTGTGTCTCATCTTACCCAAGGTCTCACCAGCCTGTGTCTCATCTCATCCAAGATGAGAACTAGCTTATGTCTCATCTTACCCAAGGTGAGAACCAGCGTGTGTCTCATCTCACCAAAGGTGAGAACCAACGTGTGTCTCATTTCACCCAAGGTGAGAACCAGCGTGTGTTTCATCTTACCCAAGGTCTCACCAGCGTGTGTCTCATCTCATCCAAGATGAGAACTAGCTTATGTCTCATCTTACCCAAGGTGAGAACCAACTTGTGTCTCATTTTACCCAAGGTGAGAACCAGCGTGTGTTTCATGTCACCCAAGGTAAGAACCAGCGTGTCTCATCTCACCAAAGGTGAGAACCAACTTGTGTCTCATTTTACCCAAGGTGAGAACCAGCGTGTGTCTCACCATTACTGAGTTTTGCAGCTGCTGGTGTCGAGCAAGCACTACGTTGCCTGGGCTAAGTTTACTACACAATTGTTATTGGTCATTGCAGAGTCACACTTCATGGGGCTGAAACTCGTGGCTTCGTGCCGAGTATTTTCTGTTTACCTTAACATTGCTTCTTCAAAAACCATAAAAAAAAAGTGAATATTTAAAAAAAAAATAAAGAACGTACTCAATTATCCCTTGAAATTGTAGTTTATAGGACAAGTTTGATGAAGAATTAAGATAATTTGTGTGTTCTTACACACCTCTTACTGTGTATCAGTTCCTTCACACTAATTCCTTCACGATAGTTCTTTCACACTAGCATCATCAGATCACTTCTTTCACATCAGCATCATTACACCACGTCCTTCACACCAGCATCTTCACACCACTTCCTTCACACCGGCATCTTCACACCACTTCCTTCACACCAGCATCTTCACACCACTTCCTTCACACCAGCATCTTCGCACCTCTTCCTTCACACCAGCATCTTCGCACCTCTTCCTTCACACCAGCATCTTCGCACCTCTTCCTTCACACCAGCATCTTCGCACCTCTTCCTTCACACCAGCATCTTCGCACCTCTTCCTTCACACCAGCATCTTCACACCACTTCCTTCACACCAGCATCTTCGCACCACTTCCTTCACACCAGCATCTTCACACCACTTCCTTCACACCAGCATCTTCACACCACTTCCTTCACACCAGCATCTTCACACCACTTCCTTCACACCAGCATCTTCGCACCACTTCCTTCACACCAGCATCTTCGCACCACTTCCTTCACACCAGCATCTTCGCACCTCTTCCTTCACACCAGCATCTTCGTACCACTTCCTTCACACCAGCATCTTCGCACCTCTTCCTTCACACCAGCATCTTCGCACCTCTTCCTTCACACCAGCATCTTCACACCACTTCCTTCACACCGGCATCTTCACACCACTTCCTTCACACCAGCATCTTCGCACCACTTCCTTCACACCAGCATCTTCGCACCTCTTCCTTCACACCAGCATCTTCGCACCACTTCCTTCACACCAGCATCTTCCACCACTTCCTTCACCATCTTCGCACCTCTTCCTTCACACCAGCATCTTCGCACCACTTCCTTCACACCAGCATCTTCACACCACTTCCTTCACACCAGCATCTTCGCACCACTTCCTTCACACCAGCATCTTCGCACCACTTCCTTCACACCAGCATCTTCGCACCTCTTCCTTCACACCAGCATCTTCACACCACTTCCTTCACACCAGCATCTTCACACCACTTCCTTCACACCGGCATCTTCGCACCACTTCCTTCACACCAGCATCTTCGCACCACTTCCTTCACACCAGCATCTTCAGACCATTTCCTTCACACTTATTCCAGTAACAACTTCGGACTGTCTCGAGACCATCATCATCTGTATTTTCTCAGTAAATATGACCTGTAATTGCTTGCTCCACTTTCTCTGGCTGTCTGTTTCTCTCTCTCTCTCTCTCTCTCTCTCTCTCTCTCTCTCTCTCTCTCTCTCTCTCTCTCTCTCTCTCTCTCTCTCTCTCTCTCTTTCTCTCTAACACTGACTGTATCTAACAATCACTAACTTTTTCTCAAACACTTGTTCCTTCTGAAACATTCCCTTTCTAAAACTTTCAGTCTTTAACAGGTGCTTTCTCTCTGTCTCTCTCTCTTTCTTTAACACTTTCTCAATCAAGTACACTAATATTTTCGGCCTCTAGCAGCTACTTTTTCATAAACTTTCACTTTCCAATAGCAACTCTCTCTTTCTAGCACTTACTATATTACTCATTCTTTCTTAGTAATAGTTACTCTAACACGTACTCTATCTCTCTCTCTCTCTCTTTCTCTCTCTCTCTCTCTCTCTCTCTCTCTCTCTCTCTCTCTCTCTCTCTCTCTCTCTCTCTCTCTCTCTACTGATATATTAATACATTATCATAGCTCTTCTTCAACACTAAAGATAATGTGTTCAACATTTGGGAATCTGTACTGTGGAAACGCTCCGCCAGCCAGTGTCTTCTTCAGTCCAATCCGGAGAATAACAGTGGGATATGAGGAGGGGGTGTGAGGTAATCAGTCCCTCAGCCTGGACTCGATATTGCACAAGTGTCTCATTCTTCAACTTGTCGGTTTTTAAAGTGTTTTCGTCACTATTGATAAAGGATACTATATCAAGGTCTCAAAAATGTTCAGATACAACAAGACATTCACACGAAAATACTTTTTTTCACACGGCATTTAACATTTTCATTCGGTGTTTAATGTTTAATGAGGTACGAGTGAGGTTGCTCGTGCAATATTGGGTTATCAAACATTTTTTTTAAAGGTTAAAAACCTTGGAATACAAATGGGGAAATGTTGTTGTCGCTAATTATTCTTTTTCTGTTTCTTCTTTTTTTCCTTTTTGACACTTTTTGTTTCTAATTTCTTTTATATGTTTGTTTTACTATTTCTATTTTTTTTTCCTTTTTTTTCCTTCTTATATTTTTCCTTAAGTTGTCGCCTGATTCTTTTCCTTGCACCAAATTTTCGCTTTCATTTCACTCATAATTCGAGGCCTTGTCCCATCGGTTTCAAATTTTCGGAGCTGATGTACATTAACACCGGCCAGAAGGTTCTTGCAACAAATGTCATGACCAACTCTGTAGAAACCATTCCCATAGAAGGGCGTCCATAACCTCCAAGACCCTCAGTGGCATGACATCAAAGGTTCTTGGCAGGTGTTTTCCTAATTTAAGGACGGTGGAGCGTGAAATTCCAATTTGTAGTTACACATTTACCAATATCATGTGTAAAATAGTATTTTTTCCCCTCTCGTTAAATCACGTTTAATATGTTTGAGGTCACAGCTACCCAACAGCTCCTGTTTGTAATGGCTGAGTCATTGTTTAGACCTGATGGCATCAATCAAGTTTGGATGGTGTGTGGGCAATTTTGTTAATGCACTAAATTAGTTGAAAAAAATAACTTGGAATCGTTGGAATCGATGCGATACCTGGAGAATGTAGCGTCTGATCGATTTCAAACTTTTAGTGCTGATGTGCTTTTTGGAACGAATGCTTCGCGTTGTTATTAGTTTGCACAAGTCGCCATGTCTGTTAAATAAATACGGAAATTAATTTCTATTCGATAAATAAAGAATGCCTAAACTGATCGGTTTCAAACCATCAACAATACCTGGAAGATGCTCCGGTGATTCATTTCATGAAATGGATGACACTTCATAAGTTTAAACTTAGTAGGATTAAGTTTGAAAATATATACATAGTTAATGAAATCTCGGAATCACTGGATTAACTGGAGAATGCATTTTCTGATCGGCTTTAAACTTTCAGCGTTAGTGTGTCATACCTAGGAGAAGATTTAGTACTTTTACCCTTTAATTTGTTAATGTCATTAATAAAAAAAAAATAGAAATTATACATTGTCTCATCCATCCATTAGATTTATTATGTTGTGTAGAGGCACAGCATTTAATCTAGTGGTCTCTAACTTACTGTAAACAATGGGTAACTGTGCTCATGTATTTTCACTATTATTTCTTAATATACATACTTTTATTTTTCTCCAATAATTTTCTATACTAATTTTTACCTTCCGTGTTTATGGTCACCACTAACATATATCACCTGATTGTAAACACACGTAGAGTTGTTTAGACTATGATGGGTGACGTCCGTTCATATATGCATCAAGAGAGAGAGAGAGAGAGAGAGAGAGGGGGAGAGAGAGAGAGAGAGAGAGAGAGAGAAGAGAGAGAGAGAGAGAGTGAGTGTATGTGTTAATGTGTGTGTGTATCACAATTTTTTGGACTCTGAATAGAACTCAAAATATCTAATTTGTTCCTGGCAAAAAAAAACATAGTTGCAGTGTATAAGCAACATTTTATCAGGTTTCGTAGTGGGAATGTTTACAGCTTAGGGAGAGGAATGCCAGCTGTTAGCACTACATTACCCTTCCATTATTAGCGTGTCCGCCTGTTTTCTTCTTTTTCAAATTTACGACCCTTCTTTCTTCATGAATATATTTTTAAACACTCGTTTGAATAAATATATATATATATATATATATATATATATATATATATATATATATATATATATATATATATATATATATATATATTGGTATGTATCTGTCTGTGTATATTCACTGAGATTCAACTTTACTTCTTAATTTAGGTATTTTTCCTTGACTGGTAGCGTACAGGTGAAATGCAGCCTTAACGACCCTCGTTTTAGTCGATACTATTTTGTTGGTAGGTGGAGTTGCCTGAGTATTACTCAGTGGTGTTGTCACTCTGTTGCTGAATCATTAGCAAACTTATGCCTTTTAAGTGGGGAGACTTAATGCTGGTCAAGGGCTCTCAATTATAGTAATTAGAACTTCTTTTTCATTCTTATTTAGACCAGAACTAATTATCTCCAGTTTCTCAATGCATTTAATGCTACCCTCCGAAAAGAACACCACCAGTAATAATAATAATAACAATAATAATAATACTATACTAATAATAATAATAATAATAATAATAATATCTTCAATAATAATAATAATAATATCTTCAATAATAATATAATAATAATAATAATAATAATAATAATAATAATAATAATAATAATAATAATAATAATAATAATAATAATAATTCAATATTAATAATAATAACTTTAATAATAATAATAATAATTGCAGTGTTGTCATCCTGTTTATTAATCGTTAGGAAAATTATGTCGATGTTTAGTTGCTCATAAGAATTGTGTACATTACCAACACAGAGCACAGTAGTGCTGAACGGCCCATACGAGTTAGCGTCTCTCTGTGAATATATTAATAAACCAGTGACTCAATACCCGCTGCCGCATTACTGTTCTTTATTAGATGACATTGAGTCGATGCTGATAGGGCAATAATACGGTGATAGGGTCCTATCTCCCGTTTCGTAAATAGGAATAATTTTACAAACTTTACTTTTCTTAAATAATATGAAGAGGTTTGAAACACGATATATAGAGGGTAAAAAAATGATATAAAAAAGGATGAAGCACTATATACAGAGGGATGAAGAAAGATATGGAGAGAAATAACATATAACAGGGATGATACAGAAGGATTAAAGATGGAGCATAGAGGGATAAAACATGATAAAAGGATTAAATACGATATAGAGGAATGAAGGAAGATAAAAAAGAATAGTAGACTGTAACTCCACAGATGGGAAACTCCCAGGACCCAAACCTCGTCTCTTTTGTCTACTCTGTTTTTTTTACCTCTTTTCTGATAGATGGAGCCCATTACCACTCATCTTGGTGGAGGAAGGTTGGGGTGAGTAGGAGAATAATGTAATGGGAATGCAGGGGAAGGTGGGAAGAAGAGGAATGAGAGAGAGAGAGAGAGAGAGAGAGAGAGAGAGAGAGAGAGAGAGAGAGAGAGAGAGAGAGAGAGAGAGAGAGAGAGAGAGAGAGAGCTGTTACCTACATCAGCTCATTTGAAAGCTTTTTATTGTTATGAAACATACCAGTATGGAACAGGATGAAGTTGGAGCCATGTGGGCCAGCATTTTCAGTTAATCAGCTGACTTTATCTCGTTGACATCATAATGCTGTACGAATGTGTTCCAGACTCGAGTCATCCTGGGAATAAAGGATCTCAGATGAAGTGATGTTCTGGAGAAGGGTACAGCCAGAGTGATGCTGCTGCTTGCTGCCCGTCTTGTGGTATAGAAGCTTGTTCTCGCTTACTTCGAGAACAGCGAGAAGCAAGCTTCTATACCACAAGACGGCAGCAAGCAGCAGCTTCACTCTGGCTGTACCCTTCTCAGAACATCACTTCATCTGAGATCATTATTCCCAGGATGACTCGAGTCTGGACACATTCGTACACCATTATGATGTCAACAGATAAAGTCAGTTAATTAAATGAAAATGCTGGCCACAGATGGCTCCAACTTCATCCTGTTCCCTTGTATGTTTCATGACAATAAAAATGCTTTCAAATGAGCTGATGTAGGTAACAGCTCTTAGATTGTCAATAAAGTTAGAAATCCTTAACTTGTATTTTAATAAAATTAGGGATCCTTAACCTAACCTTGTCAAACCCTGTGTAAAGAGAGAGAGAGAGAGAGAGAGAGAGAGAGAGAGAGAGAGAGAGAGAGAGAGAGAGAGAGAGAGAGAGAGAGAGAAGAGAGAGAGAGAGAGAGAAAGAGAGAAGGAGATGTCATATGTGTAGTTGTAGATGAATGGTTCAGAGAACCGACAAGTTGTTAAATTAGACACATATGCAACACTTGGGTATCTTTATTGAGGAAACGATTCGCCACACAGTGGCTTCATCAGTTCAATACAAAGAAGAAAGTAGTAATAGAGGAGGAGTTTGAGGTAATCAGTCCCTCTGCCTGGAGTCGATGAACACATCGACTCCGGCCGAGGACTGATTACCTCAAACTCCTCCTTATTACTACTTCTTCTTTGTATTGGACTGATGAAGCCACTGTGTGGCGAAACGTTTCCTCAATAAAGATACCCAAGTGTTGCATATGTGTCTAATTTAACAATATTTGTAGTTCTTAGAAAAGAACATTCGGCATTTTGGCTTTGTATGTATTGGAGGAGGGATATATGGTGACATGGACGGGTGATGACGTATGGACAAGTGATGACGTATGGGCAAGTGATGACGTATGGACGGGTGACGACGTATGGGCGTGTGGGTGAGGCGGTGCGGCCCTACCCTCCAATAACGTCAGGTCATTAGCAAGTTCATTGGGGTGGCCTTTACATCTTAATTTGGACTCCATGGAAAACATTAAAGATGCGATGAGTTATGAGGAAAGTTCCCAGGATATGTATTTTTAGAGCGAGAGAGAGAGAGAGAGAGAGAGAGAGAGAGAGAGAGAGAGAGAAGAGTGAACTGAACACAATAAAATAGAAAAGCTACCGCACAGTTCCACTTTGGATGCTGTAGGATGGGCCAGAAGTCTTAAATATGCTAATAAGAAAGATTTACAACAGGGCCACTGAGGACGGGAGATACACAAGTCAACAAGAGAAAAGCTCTCAATATTATACCAGCATCCAACAAAGATGAGACAAAAATGACTGCAGACTCGCGTGTCTGATGTGCACACTTATAATAAGATGCTGATATGCACACTTATAATAAGATGCTGATATGCACACTTATAATAAGATGCTGATATGCACACTTATAATAAGATGCTGATATGCACACTTATAATAAGATGCTGATATGCACACTTATAATAAGATGCTGATATGCACACTTATAATAAGATGCTGATATGCACACTTATAATAAGATGCTGAGAGTCACATGAACGTAAACATCTTAGAATGCAGAGACTTCTTCCTACAACAGCACCATGGGTTCACAGTGTTCACACAACAGCACCATGGGTTCACAGTGTTCACACAACAGCAATATGGGTTCACAGTGTTCACACAACAGCACCATGGGTTCACAGTGTTCACACAACAGCACCATGGGTTCACAGTGTTCACACAACAGCAATAGGGGTTCACATTGTTCACACAACAGCACCATGGGTTCACAGTGTTCACACAACAGCAATAGGAGTTCACATTGTTCACACAACAGCAATAGGGGTTCACATTGTTCACACAACAGCAATACGGGTTCACAGTGTTCACACAACAGCAATATGGGTTCACAGTGTTCACACAACAGCAATATGGGTTCACAGTGTTCACACAACAGCAATATGGGTTCACAGTGTTCACACAACAGCAATACGGGTTCACCTTGTTCACAGAACACCACCAAGGCTTCATATTGTTCACACGGGAGTAACAGTAGTTCATATTGTTCACTAACAGCAACATGGCTTCATAAAGCCGTGTTATTCCAACGTAACAGAATATGTTGGTAAACAAACCCCCCAAAAAGACGAAAGAGGTAAAGAGTGTTTGGTTGCACATTCCCACCCTCTACCAAGACCTTCCAAGCACTGATTCAGAACCCACTATACAAAATATAATAATTACAGTGCACAGTTACAAGGAAAGAGATCTCTAAATAAAGGAGAGCTCCACTGGGAATACCTCAAGGAAGAGCCCCGGGACCCATATTGTTTTTAATATATATGAAGACCCTTATAGCTGGCCGGGTCACCACTTGGAGAAGACCCGAGCTAGGCTGTCCTGGCGAGCCTACCTCTACCCGAGAGCTGGAATCCTTTATGTCGATAGTGTAGATGATACTAAGCTACACTATCGACATAAAGGATAGTGTAGATGATACTAAGCTAATGAAAATGGAAGAAACAGAAGATGGATGTGAAAAGCTGCATGGATAAAGACGAGTATAATATTCAATGAACTGGTTGGAACAGTTCACAAATAATGCACACTTAGACTGAACGTCATCTAAATTATCCTCCCTAAGTGCGGAACGGGAAAGAAAAAGGCGTAATCAGGTTTGATCCGAGGAAGAAAAGGGATGCTCCAATTCTTTCGATCAATCTCCTTCAAAGGTCAGTGACGTTCCCGTCATTATTCACCGTCAGCCTGACTGGCTGCGAGTAACGCTACCGTCTATTTGAGAAAACCATGATATATTACATTAACGGTCAGATAGACGGTACTTAAACTAAACGAGAATCTAAATAAGATGAAGCTTAGAAAAGAAAGAGAGAGAGAGAGAGAGAGAGAGAGAGAGAGAGAGAGAGAGAGAGGGATAACAGATCCTAGAAAATTTCCACTGTGTGGATCGCACACCAAATCCATCGACTAAGGCGAACATAAAAATATTTCATACATGATTTAGGCTGAAAAAAAAGCAACAGCTATGATAATACATGTACCAGTGTATTGTAGCCTCAGTGACCCATGCTGGTTTATTGTCTTTTGTTAGGTTTAAATCCTATCTACTACACGAGGGTCATTAAGGCTACAATTAATTCAATTAGAGATTAGAGAACATTCAAAGCATATATACACTGATAAAGACACAGGGTCATTAACGCTAACAAACTTCTATTTAAAGGAGACACAGAAAAGTCTGTCTAAAGATAAGTTTAGAAAAAGAAAACAAAGTTATTATTATAAATGAATTATTCTATTACTCTTACATTATCAGCGGTAATAACTGATATGGGAAATTTCTTCTTGCCGGGGGAGAGGTGGTATGGTAATTAGATTCTGGGTAAACATTACCTCACCTGTATCACGTATCAATCACTTGCTAATTAAACACCTGGCGAGAGACAGCCAGGTAGATGCGTGTTCCCCGTGGTCTGTTGCCTCTCTCTCTCTCTCTCTCTCTCTCTCTCTCTCTCTCTCTCTCTCTCTCTCTCTCTCTCTCTCTCTCTCTCTCTCTCTCTCTAAAATATATAATCTGACATTCCTGTATAAATGTATAAATTTCTTTAGTATATAATTAAAACTGAAATTTTGTTTAATTTGAAAATTTCTAATATCCGTGAATTAATTTTCAAACTTTTGTATATTGGGTCTTTTCTTATAGGTGACCGCACGGCCAAACATCAAAGAAAATTGAAATAAATTGTTTGAAACCTTAATTTTTCGTAGTTAGGAAAACGAAAATATCAACAACACCAATAAAATAATAATAATAATAATAATAATAATAATAATAATAATAATAATAATAATAATAATAATAATAATAATAATTATAATAATATTAGTAACACCATCAACATTATTAACGACAAAAACATGTATTTTCCCCCGAAATTAAGAGGCTTCTATCCTATATTTTTCTTAAAAGCATCAATCCTAATAAATCTGGGCTCTCTGAAGAACGTATTTTTCTCTCCTTGAGAAACCTCGCTCAGGATCTCACCACATTGGTGTTGTCCACTTACAAGATGTCCATCCAACATTATTAGGATCTAATTCTCTCTCGTTAACGTTTCCCAGCTTGTTTTTCCTGGATATTCAGGATTCGGAGGGACATCTGAACTGTCGTATCTGCGCGCCTCTTGCCGGCAAGACAGTGGTAGTGAGAATAATGGTGAAAGAGTTTTTTTTTGGGGTCACCCTGCCTCGGTGGGAGACTTCCATTGTGTTACAAAAAGTACTATATGTATCTAGGTACTGACCACGAACAAGAGGTATTGAATCAATAACAACACTGCGACTAGCCGAGGATTCGAACCCATGATGTTTTGGCCTGCCTCATGGTGAGCGAAAACCACATGACGCTCTAACCCACAGGACCACTCAATCGTACAAGAATCAAGCATCCAGCAAAGCTAGATGTTTTACCTTGATCCGAGGACATACGGTAAAACATCTAGCTCTGCTGGATGCTTGATTCTTATAGGATTGCGTGGTCCTGTGGGCTAGAGCGTCATGTGGTTTTCGCTTACCATGAGACGGGTAAAAACAACATGGGTTCGAATCCTCGGCTATTCAGTGTTGTTATTGATATATATATATATATATATATATATATATATATATATATATATATATATATATATATATATATGTCGTGCCGATTAGGTAAAACTTGCGATTTTGGCTTAAATAGCAACGCTCACCTTGCCATATAAGACAAGTGAAAATTTGTGTATTCAATAATTTCGCCAAAATCATTCTGAACATAACGAAAAAATATATTTCATTGTGTTTGTTTATTATTAAATTAATGTTAACGTATCTAAAATATATTTAGTTGGGTTATATATATATATATATATATATATATATATATATATATATATATATATATATATATATATGTCAGTGCCGATTAGGTAAAACTGGTCAATTAGCAAGAACTCATCTAAAATTAAGTCCTTTCTAAAATTTTCTCTTATACGTTTAAATATATATTTTTTCATTTATGTTAATGTAACAATTTATAATTTTGTACCAAGAGAAACTTTGAAACCTACCTAACCTTATTACAACAAGCGCAATTTAATTTAGCCTAACAAAACTAAATATATTTTAGATACATTAACATTAATTTAATAATAAACAAACACAATGAAATATATTTTTTCGTTAGGTTCAGAATGATTTTGCGAAATTATTGCATACACAAACTTTCGCTTGTCTTATATGGCAAGAAGAGCGTTGCTATTTAAGCCAAAATCGCAAGTTTTACCTAATCGGCACGACATATATATATATATATATATATATATATATATATATATATATATATATATATATATATATATATATATATATATATATATATATATAAGAAAAAGGAACACTGCAGCAGGCCTACTGGCCCATGCGAGGCAGGTCAAGTCTGGTCACATTCACTTAATTAAGGAAAGAGCACGGCATCTGACCTAGTAGCACAAGCTAGTTTGGTCCAACTCACACCCACTCATGTATTTATGTAGCCTATTTTTTAAAAATACACAACGTCTTAGCTTCTATGACGGTACTCGGGAGTCGTGCCGAATAAGTAAAACTTGCGATTTTGGCTTAAATATCAACGCACTTCTTGCCGAATAGGGAGAGCGAAAATTTGTGTATGCAATAATTTCGCAAAAATCATCCTGAATGTAAGGAAAAACATATTTCATTGTGTTTGTTTGTTATTAAATTATTGTAAACTTATATAAAATGTATTTAGTAGGATTAGGCTAAATTAAATTGCGCTTGTTATAATAAGGTTAGGTAAGTTTTTTAAGGTTCTTTAGGTACAAAATCATTAATTTTTTATATTAACATAAATGAAAAAATATATCTTTAAATGTATAAGAGAAAATTTTAGAAAGGACTTAATTTTAAATGAGTTCTTGCTAATTGACCAATTATACTTATTCGGCACGACATATATATATATATATATATATATATATATATAGGTAAAACTGGTCAATTAGCAAGAACTCATCTAAAATTAAGTCCTTTCTAAAATTTTCTTATACGTTTAAAGATATATTTTTTCATTTATGTTAATGTAAGAATTTATAATTTTGTACCAAGAGAAACTTTGAAAACCTACCTAACCTTATTACAACAAGCGCAATTTAATTTAGCCTAACCAACTAAATATATTTTAGATACGTTAACAATAATTTAATAATAAACAAACACAATGAAATATATTTTTTCGTTAGGTTCAGAATGATTTTGGCGAAATTATTGCATACACAAATTTTCGCTTGTCTTATATGGCAAGAGGAGCGTTGCTATTTAAGCAAATCTAAGTTTACCTAATCGGCACGACATATATATATATATATATATATATATATATATATATATATATGTCGTGCCGATTAGGTAAAACTGGTCAATTAGCAAGAACTCATTTAAAATTAAGTCCTTTCTAAAATTTTCTCTTATACGTTTAAAGATATATATATATATATATATATATATATATATATATATATATATATATATATATATATATATATATATATATATATATATATATATTGTCGTGCCGATTAGGTAAAACTTGCGATTTTGGCTTAAATAGCAACGCTATTCTTGCCATATAAGACAAGCGAAAATTTGTGTATGCAATAATTTCGCCAAAATCATTCTGAACCTAACGAAAAAATATATTTCATTGTGTTTGTTTATTATTAAATTATTGTTAACGTATAACAGACACGGTTATCTGCTTGATGAACTTATTCCACCTCTAAATAGACAGGATGGGACCACCTCTACTAGTAGTCAAGAGAAAGCGGACCTCTTTGCCGAACACTGCTACCAAAATGCAAGTTCCTGATCCAGCAAGGGACCCTCCTTGGCTAGCTGCAAGAACTGTCAAAACTGTCATTGGTGACAAAAAGAAAGGAGCAGGTGCATTTCCTTCTTAAATCGCTTGACCAAGAAAAGGCTGTTGGCCCAGACAAGTTGAACCCAAGATTGCTGAGAAGATGTGCAGACCAGCTAGAAGCACCTCTAACTCTCATCTTTCAGCACTGTCTAGTACAGTGTAAATGGTCTTCTCTGTGGAAAGAGGCAAATGTAGTCCTGTTCACAAAAAGAAGAGCAGAGCAGAAATCAGCAACTACAGACCAGTGTCACTCCTGTCAATCACTGTTTTTTGTTTTTTGACTACCACTCACTACTTTGTGACCGTCAATATGGCTTCAGGAAAGGTTGTTAAACCTCTTCACTAAATGGCACCAGTCACTGGATGAATCCAAAGTCAGTTGTGTGGTAGCACTGGACATTGCTGGCGCTTTCGACTGAGTGTGGCACCAGGGCCTCTTGGCAAAACTGCAAGCACTGGGAATTGCAGGCTCTACGCTATGTCTCCTCAGTGATTACCTTCATGATCGATCTCTCAATGAAACAGAATCAGCAAGACATCCTATTGGGGCAAGTGTTCCACAGGGAAGTGTGATTGGGCCATTGTTATGGAATGTCTACTTCAATGACCTTCTACATCTCATCCCAGAATCCCATGTATATGCTGATGACTGTACTCTGACATTTACTTATCCAAGAGAAGAAATGCCAGCTGCTCTAAGCTACATCAATCACCAGCTAAGAGCTATATCAGCTTGGGGAAACCGATGACAGGTAACATTTGCACCTGAGAAAACACAAATGATGATGGTCTCTAGGCACCATGATGGTAATGCCAGAGCAGTATTAAGTATGAATGGGAGAGTGTTGGTACCCGGGGAAGAAGTTGATATCCTTGAGGTGAAATTTGACTCCAAACTGACCATGAAGAACCACGTTGTAAATCTTGCAAACAAGGCAGCCAGGAAGCTTACAGCCCTTCGACGTAACTCGCATTTGCTGGACAGTAGGGGTTGCAAGATTCTGTATGAGGCACAAGTACGCTCATACCTTGAGTATGAACTTGCTGCTTTCTGCCCGTCTTGTGGTATAGAAGCTTGCTTCTCGCAGTCCTCGAAGTGGAGCCAAGTGCGGTACCTTGACAATGTTGGCCTTGTACATAACAGTAAGGCCGCTCACATCCCTCCTGTGTTGGAGGCTCTGCTGAAATGATAGATCTATCCAGGATGGGTCCAGGCGAGAAATGAGGCGTCTTGACAGAATAGAGAACAGAGCAAGACGCCTCATCTCTCGCCTGGACCCATCCTGGATAGATCTCTCATTTCAGCAGAGCCTTCAAACAGGAGGGATGTGGGCGGCCTTACTGTCATGTACAAGCCCAACACTGTCAAAGTACCACACTTGGCTCCACTTCGAGGACAGCGAGAAGCAAGCTTCTATACCACAAGACGGGCAGAAAGCAGCAACTTCACTCTGGCTGTACCCTTCTCCAGAACATCACTTCATCTGAGATCATTTATCCCCAGGATGACTCGAATCTGGAACACATTCGTACATCATTATGATATCAATGAGATAAAGTCAGTTGATCAAATGAAAATGCTGGCCCACAGATGGCTCCAACTTCATCCAGTTCCCTACTTGTATGTTTCATAACAATAAAAATGCTTTCCAATGAACTGATGTAGGTAACAGCTCTTAGCTTGTCAATAAAGTTAGCATTCCTTATCTTGTCAATAAAGTTAGGGATCCTTAACTCAACCTTGTCAAACCCTGTGTAAAGAGAGAGAGAGAGAGAGAGAGAGAGAGAGAGAGAGGTGACTGGAGACATAGAGAAAGAGAGGAGTGGGCAGAGAGGGAGATATGGAGGCGTTCATCTGAAAAGAATATTCTTTTATTTCCAAGGGATTCCTTTTGCTACACAAGGATTCCCCTTACTACACAAGGATTCCCCTTGCTACACAGGGACTCCCCATGACTTCACAAGGGCCCCCCTTACTTTACAAGGACCTCCTTACTTCACAAGGGCCACACCCCCCAACTTTACAAGGGCAGACAGGGACACATATCGGAGAAAATGCGAGAGTTTCTAAAAGAAGTGACATCAGGAGGAGTTGTAATTAAAACAAGGTTTAGGTGAGGTAAACACAATATTGTGTTGATGGTATGTTGAATTCGGAGGTGAGGAGGCAGGGGAGGAAGCTGCAGTGGTAGATCTGAGAAGTAACGATTGATGAGGGAGAGAGAGAGAGAGAGAGAGAGAGAGAGAGAGAGAGAGAGAGAGAGAGAGAGAGAGAGAGAGAGAGAGAGTTCTTAAAACCGCTACTACCATGTTTACGTTGGACTGTTTGCCTGTAGTACCAACAGTCTTACTAATCAAGGCTATCAAGCAGAAGGTCTAACCTGGGATAGGGCCGCAGGGGCGGTGTAAGCTACAAGCAAATCACATTCAGGTTAAAGGTTATTATTTATATATCTCTCGTAAAAATATTTTTTTATTTTCCTTTGAACTGAATCTTTTAAGTGTTTTTCAGACCATTAATAAAAAAAACTGCGTTGTATTTGTGCTCAGAAGGCAATGTGTTCCAATGTTCTGTGGAACACATAATATTATTGTAAGTGTATATTACGTAGCCACAACTCCAACACAAATATACTCCACTACCTTTGCAAGCCTTGCACAATGTAACTGCAAAACCACTCCCTCAGTACGTGAGCAACACAACAACATATCCCACAGCATCACTACTACGACTCAAGGCTACGATTACTAACACCCACACCTCCCCAATACCTTTACCACCACCACTTCCACTGCCTACACAGCTACTACCAGCACCACCAGCACCGACTACACCCCTTCACCACCAGTTACCACTGCATGCAACTACCACTGCATGCAACCTTATTAAAACAACATTTACAATCAAGACCCTGACCACCAGCACCTCCACCATCACCATGCGACACAGCCACAACCACCATCACCATCCGACACAGCCACCACCACCATCACGAAAACCCCACTACCGCTCCGACACCCTTCAACCCGGAGGAACAACCTTAGAGTGATTTTCTTTTGGCGAGTTCCTAGTTGGCTGGGGATGAGTTAGTAGCTCAATTTCTCTTGCACTTTTTCCCTCTTGGCAGGAAAGACCTCTTTCCCTTCTTACACAGCCGAGGTGCCTCTAAGTATATTACCTGCATCTTCTTTCATCCTTTTTTTTAACAAGGAAAATCTTTCTTCTTAGATACACAGCGTCTTGAGAATGTTATGGGAACGTTGTTGTGTAGTTTAAACTCATTTTAGATAATCTGAACATTCGTCCCCAAGGCAATCTGCGAAATTTAGGGATGCAAATTGTTGGATACTTTAGGAAAATTAAGCTGTCTTATATGACAAAGATATATGAAGTAATGCAAGGCGCTATTATCAAGACGCTTGCAGCTTCTTAAAAGACGTTTTTCCTTGAGCGAAGTCGTTCTCCATGAGAGAAACCTCGCTCTTTTGCGCCAAATCTCGTTACAATAAACTTACGATGTTTAGTGTGTTTTTCCTCTATTTGTCGGCTCACTACTTCTCTGACTTCGGTATTTCGTATTGCATAATTTCTAGCAAAGTTAGACTGCCATGTTAGTTATAATGCGAAATAAGAAATTGGAACATTAGAAATTTGGAAAACTCTATTTGGCAATTTTCCTTGCTGGGTTAATCTACATAATGTACTTTTTACGTGACCATAACATGTGTGTGCCTTCAAGACTATTGTAAAAAATTCTGTATGTTATGCACGCAAAATCCAAAATAAAAATTACGTCTTTTTTTTTATCAAGACTAAATTAACTTGAACAATGTCATGGTGATACCGACAAGGTGTGGAAAAAGACACTTATGTACAGTTCAGGACATTTATTAGAGGAAACGTTTCGCCACAAATGGCGTCTTCAGTTATGAAGAAGCGGCTTGGGGCGAAACGTTTCCTCCAAGTGTCTTTTCCCACATTAACTTGTTTCTAGAATAAGTAACTGTAGTGGGCTTCCTAACTCGTAGGACACTGCTAGCTAGTGATCCTACTATAAGTTGTATAAATGGGGTGTAATTCCTAGCTTCGGGAATCCTGGCTGCGAGTCTGTCTGGGTATTAGTGGAGAAAGAGGATTGATGAACCAATAGACCAGCGGAAGTCCTCCGTCATGTAACCAAAAGCTCCACTGAGAGGGTCATCGTGTAACTAATAAAATCTGTACCAAGAGAAATTTTTGCCCGTATTTTTCCTTTTGAAGAAAACACCGCCACTTCCTGCAGATGGCTCATCTGCACAAAGCTGGTGTGAATTAACCTTCTCGTTGCACACCACCTGCTTCCTTCTCTCGCTTTTATCTTTGGCTAATCTTTCCTAATGCAAAGCTTCTTAACGAGAGAGAAAAAAGTAATCTCCGTCGTAAGTATTCCACAGAGAAGTATTTCACACACCAGGTGATACATAAAGGAGGAGATTACAAAATAATATATATTTTTTTTTCATTTTTAAGATAGCTATACTTTTCAACGTAAAAAAAAAAAGTAAGGAAAAAAAAAAGATTTGTTTCATACCGGGTTATCACAGAGACGGAATTAATCCAAAGTTCTGTTTTTATGGAGTGAATGTGAATCAAGTTTTCTAACGAAGCTGCTTTATTTTCTAGCATTTAGTAACTTTTGTGCGAGTGTGTTGACTTTAATTCCACAGTGTGTATAGTGTTGACGAGTGTTCCTGTGCAGTATTTCCTGTGCTGATTTTCTCTTGTTTTGCAGAGTTGCGTGTGGATGTGTCTCCTTGTGGAAATCTCTTTGCAACTTTCACATTTGATTCAATATTTAGTCGTGTATCACCGTGTGGGACCTTGACTATTTCCGCACCTTGTTACAGCGTACCTTAATAGCCCTATCATACGCAGATTGTTTTAACCCTTTTATATGTAGATTCCTAAACGTATGTATATATATGCATTAAGATCACAGTAAACAGGTGATATAACAATATGCAGAACAAACATTGTAAAAGAAATAGTGAAATTCCAAGCACTTTCGTGATTTCTCACATTATCAAGGAACTATAAAAATAAAACATCAACAGGAAGGCATATAAGGGCAAGACTATGCCTTCCTGTTGATGTTTTATTTTTATTGTTCCTTGATAATGGAGAAATCACGGGCTAAATACTATGCTTGTACATGCATGTGTAGTGGGACCTATGTGAAAGTATAAGTAACAAGGCATACCTGAAATCTTGCATGTTTATGATACAGAAAAATCACACCAGCAATCTTACCATTATGTATATATATATATATATATATATATATATATAATATATATATATATATATATATATCGATGTCCACCTCTGACATGTGGGACCTGCTCGAAGTGGATAAGGTTCAGGAAGAATATTTATTCTTGATGCATTAATACCTTTCAAATATGCCGAATAGGTATTGGGATTTGGCTTAAATAGCAGCGCTCTTTTTGCCGAATAATAGGGTTTGGAACCTATTTATTTTAATTATAACTCCACTGAAAAAAAACACATTATCCCCTATCAAACTATGTTTAAAGGTTTTTAAAAATATATTTATTTTTTTCTTCGTTTCGGCTATGACTGTTAAAGGAAGAGGACGTCTTGAAGCTGGAGAAAGACGCTTCATGCAAAAGATTTGTAAACAACCTTCACCTGCCTTATTCTGTACACACTGTAAGCTTGTGCTCAACTGGTTGTACATCCTGTAATACACGCCTGTAGTACATCCTTGTTTTGTATATCCTCTTACAGAGCCTATTGTTCAGGTCGTTCAAACTGGTGTACAGTATAAGCTGGTGTACAAGCTGTTGTACAAGACGTTGTACAGGACGTTGTACAGGCTGTTGTACAGGCTGTTGTACAGGCTGTTGTACAGGCTGTTGTACAGGCTGTTGTACAGGCTGTTGTACAGGCTGTTGTACAGGACGATGGACTGATTGCATTGTCTTGACATCTCTACTGCTTCTGCTGCCTCTCTATTCGACTGAAGAAGCCTGCTGTGTAGGCGAAACATTTCGGAATAAAGAAACCCAACTGCTGCACACATGCCTTACTCACCAACTTGTTCTGCTGTACAGGTTGCTGTACAAGCGAAACGTTGTCTCCATGAAAGTTACCCCTCTACGTTTCACCTGTGTTTCGTCCAGGCCCTGGAGCTTCACTCCAGCTCTCTCCACAATAATAATATACACGTAACACATTCATACAATCAGCTGCCCACATCATGCATATTAATGTGGAGTTGCATGTGAATTGCACACATTCTTTTATCCACCGCTTCATATGTGGGTTTCACGACTCTCTTCATCACAGTAATGAAAATCTCTCTGCTCTGTAATTGCATTTTTCCTAACCTTTTTATTATGAGAATTTGTTTTGTATAATGTTTTGTGAATATTACCATTACAACTTTATTCATTCATTCATTCATTCATATATATATATATATATATATATATATATATATATATATATATATATATATATATATATATATATATATATATATATATATAATATATATATATATATATATATATATATATATATATATATATATATATATATATATATGTCGTGCCGATTAGGTAAAACTGGTCAATTAGCAAGAACTCATTTAAAATTAAATCCTTTCAAAAAAAATTTTCTTATACGTTTAAAGATATATTTTTTCATTTATGTTAATGTAAGAATTTATAATTTTGTACCAAGAGAAACTTTGAAAACCTACCTAACCTTATTACAACAAGCGCAATTTAATTTAGCCTAACCCAACTAAATATATTTTAGATAACTTAACATTAATTTAATAATAAACAAACACAATGAAATATATTTTTTCGTTATGTTCAGAAGGATTTTGGCGAAATTATTGCATACACAAATTTTCACTTGTCTTATATGGCAAGGTGAGCGTTGCTATTTAAGCCAAAATCGCAAGTTTTACCTAATCGGCACGACATATATATATATATATATATATATATATATATATATATATATATATATATATATATATATATATATATATATATATATATATATATATATATATATATATATATATATGTATATATAACAGTTAACCAAATATATTTCTCCCCTACTACTTTTATGTTTATTTTAAATAGTTCATTCATAGGGACAAATACATGAATATTAAATTGAATATTAATTCACTATAGTGATTTGAAAATGAAAGAGGTGCCTCTCCACCCTTGTAGCAGTGCCATCCTTCCCTACCCCTGACACTACCCATGGAGGAGGACACTGGCATCATCCTTGGAGGACACTGACGCCATCCTTGGAGGAGGAGGACACTGACACCATCCTTGTAGGAGGGATGTGGCTGACACCATCCTTGCAGGAGGGGTGTCACTGACACCATCCTTACAGGAGGGGTGTCACTGACATCTCAGGTGCCATTAAACCAGGTTCAGTATTTACTCTGCAACAGTTGATGTTGACAGTGGTTTTCGCTGCCTTGTTTTGGAGACTCAGGCAAGGAGAGCAGAACTCCCTTGTGAATATTGTTTTCCTCTCTCATGTTTCACCTCCAGCAGACGCCAGACAACACTGAGTATTTCTCATTCATTTTTTGGTGGGGTTCAATTTGTTGTTCTCACCTTTTTCCTGTGCTCTACAGTCTTTATTGACCTCCGTTGGTCATTTGTCTGTTTCCTGTTTGTTTCAACTCGTATTTTTTCTTTCGTTCGTGGCTTACGAGGTTCCATGTATCTCACTGTTGCAGTTCCTCCCTCTATGTCTGCCTGCCTGTCTGTTTGTCTGTCTGTCTGTCTTTCTCTGTCTCTCTCTCTCCCTCTTCTCTCTGCTTCTCCCTTGTAGTGTACATACATAAAAATCTCAGCAGTAATGACCCTGCCTCACAGGCGAGTTCCTGTGTCGTTGCAGCAGCAACCAGGAATTATAAAAGTGGAGCCAACACTAACTTGTTGCTTAAGGACGGAAGAGTGAGCTTTAATTTGCTGTTCGGGACAATTAGTTGAGTTCTCGCAATTCACTGAAATAATGTACTTGTGCAAATGTAATATACAACATTTTTTTTTTTATCCCTATGGATATACGAAGAAAAAAGTTTTTTGGCCAAATTTTAACATATTGTCAGAGATTTACCTGTTAGGAATGATACAGTATATAAACTAAAAGCTTCAGTTTTCTGTGGAGAATATCTGATATAATCTGTAACCTGTGGTTGATAATCCCGGTCAAATATGCTCGAGATCTATTATCCTGAAGTTTGGAAACGAGTATAAACATAAACAGAGCGAAGTTGAACTTGCAGCCATATAAGGTTCCAATTAACAAAATGTTACTTGGAGGTTGGGAAGGCAAGAAACATGTCCACATACTTATACGGTAAACATACAGATTTTTATTTGCCTGAAATGTTATTCAGGTTTGTAAAAATTATGTATGATGTGATAATAATAATAATAATAATAATAATAATAATAATAATAATAATAATAATAATAATAATAATAAATTACTATTATTTATTTTATTATTATTATTATTATTATTATTATTATTATTATTATTATTATTATTATTATTATTATTATCTTTATTATACATCTTAAAAATTATACTAAATTTTCCCCTTGAGATGTATCTTAGAGAGGACTTTTGATTAAAAATTATGATATGATTTGTTTCAATACAATATAACATCGACTCTCTTATTTAGATAAACTTTAGAAAATTAAAATGTTGTATTTAAACGTTTTGCTCAAATATGAGTAAAACAATGGCAAGTTCTGTTTTAATTGGCCTGGCATGGACTCAGTCTACGGATTTTCTTCATTATTAAAGATCATATGAATATCTGTAGAAACGGCAATGTAAATACAGCAATGTAAACTCTGCAGTATAAATGCTGCAATGTAATACATGCAACATGCTTGACCATTAATGTAATTCTTCTTTTCTTTGGTACATCTCCTTCGTAACCTCATCTCTCTCTCTCACACACCCTCATTTCTACCTCCCCTCTTACCCTCATCTCTCCCCAGCCATATATTTCCTCCCTAACACCCTCATCTCTTCCTCACAGCCTTATATCTCTCTCACATCATTATTTCTCCCTCACAACCTCATCTCCCCCTCACACCCTCATCTCCCCCTCACACCCTCATCTCCCCCTCAATGCCTCATGTCTTCCACATCTCTCACCCCAGGCACAACGACCTGCCGTGGAACATCAGGAAGTTCATGCACAACAAACTTCACAGTTTCAACTTCACGGCTGAGCTCAAGATGCTTCGTCCGTGGTCGCGTTCCTCCTGGTCCCACACAGACCTGCCCAGGCTCAAGAGGGGCATGGTAGGTGCCCAGGTGAGTCTACGAGACCTCAAATACTAGAAGAACAAGTGAATACAGACTATATATAAGTGGTCTACATGACATAATTAGGCTGTAGGTGGTACTGATACTCGGCTTAAAATTAAGAAGAAGGTGATTTGGAATTAATTCTAGTACCACTAATCTTTATATTCTGCCTTAGGAGGTGCCACTAATTATGATTTAATGATTATATTTGTTGTCACAAACTGTGGTCTCCTGGTGCCACTAACTATGGCCTACTTGTGCTAATTATTCTGGTCTTCTGGTGCCACTAGTTATGATGTACTGGCCATAGCTAGTGCACTGACTCTGGTCTCCTGGTACACTATGTTTGGTCTCCTGGCGCCACTGACTCTGGTCTCCTCCACAGTTCTGGGTGTCGTACGTGCCGTGTGAGTCACAGAGGCTCAACGCTGTACAGCTGACCATAGAGCAGATTGACCTCATTAAGCGACTTATTGATCAGTATCCTGATGACCTCCGCCTCGCTACCTCTGCTGACGGTGAGTTTCGCCCCACTGGGGGGGGTCATCTGAGGTCTGGGGTCCTCTGGGGTATGGGGTCACCAGGGCTAAGGGGCCGTCTGTGTTCATCGTTCACTTAGGAGTCAAATGTCAACTGTACTCAGATATCATCAAGTATCATTAGTTTTCCGGGAGTCAGAACTCACTTTATATCAGGGTTAGATAAGCCTCTAAGCCGAAGGTCATCTAGGATCAAATTATAATTGGGTTAACTCGCTAAATGGTCATAACCCGACTGTCAACAACTTACTTAACAGAGTGGAATAGGACACAGGCAAGCTAGTTTCTTTTCACGACTGACTTGGTTTGAACGCAACACTGTTCATGGAGCTATACCTTGATTAAATGCTTGACCGAATCATAGAGCCAACATAGGGCCAACATAGGGCCAACATAGGGCCAACATAGGGCCAACATTCTACATGATTCACAGTTTAAGAAGATCGTGCGAAAAACATCCACCAGGATCAAAGCCTTCCACAAGTAAGAAATTGAGAATGTTATGAGATTAGAGGCAAGAAAAAAGCAGTTGGTTTCTAAATAGAAACTGAGTGAAAGGTGAACTGAGGTCAGGTATCAAGGGAGACACCAGAGGTCAAACGGAATAATAAACAACGTAACATTTGTCAAAACGGGATTTAATTATGAGATATTTAACAGGTGACACAGAAACATTGTGAGCAAAATAATTATATACATATATATATATATATATATATATATATATATATATAATATATATATATGTATGCATGTATGTATGTGATACAGGTGGTATCACAATATGCAGAACAACCACTGTGAAAAACAGTTAAATTCCGAGAGCTTTCGTGATTTCTCATATTATCATTATTTTTACAGTTCCTTGATGTGAGAAATCACGAAACCGATTGGAATTTTATTATGTTTTTCACAGTGGTTGTTCTGCAGTAAAACTTGCGATTTTGGCTTAAATAGCAACGCTCTTCTTGCCATATAAGACAAGCGAAAATTTGTGTATGCAGTAATTTCGCAAAAATCATTCTGAACCTAAAGAAAAAAATATATTTCATTGTGTTTTTTTATTATTAAATTATTGTAAACTTATATAAAATATATTTAGTTGGATTAGGCTAAATTAAATTGCGCTTGTTATAATAAGGTTAGGTAAGTTTTCTAAGGTTCTTTTGGTACAAAATTATTAATTTTTATATTAACATAATTGAAAAAAATATATCTTTAAAAGTACAAGAGAAAATTTTAGAAAGGACTTAATTTTAAATGAGTTCTTGCTGAGTGACTAGTTTACCTATTCGGACGACATATATATATATATATATATATATATATATATATATATATATATATATATATATATATATATATATATATATATATAAAACACTGATCTCTGCCGACGGAGACTCGACCCTACGAACCTTGTGACAGGAACGCAGTGCTTTACCGACCTACACACTGGACCAATACCTTGGCATCCAGCTTTTGCTAGACGTTATTCCAAGGCAGCCAGCTTTCAGGCAGGAAGGCTTCAGCTTTCATCTCATCCCTGCATGCATCGACACAACTAGAGATTTATACAATGCTAGGAATTCGCAAGAGCAGGCGAAATATTCACAAACACTGATCTCTGGCCGACGGAGACTCGACCCTACGAACCTTGTGACAGGAACGCAGTGCTTTACCGACCGTACCACACTGGACCAATACCTTGGCATCCAGCTTCGCAAGGTTCGTAGGGTCGAGTCTCCGTCGGCCAGAGATCAGTGTTTGTGAATATTTCGCCTGCTCTTGCGAATTCCTAGCATTGTATAAATCTCTAGTTGTGTCGATGCATGCAGGGATGAGATGAAGCTGTAAGCCTTCCTGCCTGAAAGCTGGCTGCCTTGGAATAACGTCTAGCGAAAGCTGGATGCCAAGGTATTGGTCCAGTGTGGTACGGTCGGTAAAGCACTGCGTTCCTGTCACAAGGTTCGTAATTCGAGTCTCCGTCGGCCAGAGATCAGTGTTTGTGAATATTTCGCCTGCTCTTGCGAATTCCTAGCATTGTATAAATCTCTAGTTGTGTCGATGCATGCAGGGGATGAGATGAAAAGCTGTAAGCCTTCCTGCCTGAAAGCTGGCTGCCTTGGAATAACGTCTAGCGAAAGCTGGATGCCAAGGTATTGGTCCAGTGTGGTACGGTCGGTAAAGCACTGCGTTCCTGTCACAAGGTTCGTAGGGTCGAGTCTCCGTCGGCCAGAGATCAGTGTTTGTGAATATTTCGCCTGCTCTTGCGAATTCCTAGCATTGTATAAATCTCTAGTTGTGTCGATGCATGCAGGGGATGAGATGAAAAGCTGTAAGCCTTCCTGCCTGAAAGCTGGCTGCCTTGGAATAACGTCTAGCGAAAGCTGGATGCCAAGGTATTGGTCCAGTGTGGTACGGTCGGTAAAGCACTGCGTTCCTGTCACAAGGTTCGTAGGGTCGAGTCTCCGTCGGCCAGAGATCAGTGTTTGTGAATATTTCGCCTGCTCTTGCGAATTCCTAGCATTGTATAAATCTCTAGTTGTGTCGATGCATGCAGGGGATGAGATGAAAAGCTGTAAGCCTTCCTGCCTGAAAGCTGGCTGCCTTGGAATAACGTCTAGCGAAAGCTGGATGCCAAGGTATTGGTCCAGTGTGGTACGGTCGGTAAAGCACTGCGTTCCTGTCACAAGGTTCGTAGGGTCGAGTCTCCGTCGGCCAGAGATCAGTGTTTGTGAATATTTCGCCTGCTCTTGCGAATTCCTAGCATTGTATAAATCTCTAGTTGTGTCGATGCATGCAGGGGATGAGATGAAAAGCTGTAAGCCTTCCTGCCTGAAAGCTGGCTGCCTTGGAATAACGTCTAGCGAAAGCTGGATGCCAAGGTATTGGTCCAGTGTGGTACGGTCGGTAAAGCACTGCGTTCCTGTCACAAGGTTCGTAGGGTCGAGTCTCCGTCGGCCAGAGATCAGTGTTTGTGAATATTTCGCCTGCTCTTGCGAATTCCTAGCAATATATATATATATATTTATATATATATATATATATATATATATATATATATATATATATATATATATATATATATATACACTAGGACATATTTATTAGAAAGAGTTACGGTCGTGAGACCTTGATCACTTCTAACATACAGAGGGTAAAGAGATAGTATATACAGGCGGCGAGTGAGGTGTGAGTGACACATGGTGTACTCGTCCTCATCCCATATTAGGATGAGGACGAGTACACATGGGATCACGTGACTCTTGTGTTGTTGGGTAGGTGTTGTTTTGCCTGGTTGAGTATCATGTATGCTAATGTCTTTGAAATTTTCAAGTTTCTAGTATTATGTTCTATGGTGTCGGTGACTGCGATTAGCGAGGCTTCCAGACATCGTCGGCGTCTAAGATCTTGTTCTGTGAGGACGAAATGTACCTCATCCCAGTTCATCAAATGTCCCGTGGAAATCCTGTGTGGAGGACACTGGTGTACCTTAACAATTACTCAAAATATTCCCTCCATCTTCCTGATACCTCTAACTCTCCATTTAATAACTCTCTCCTATTTTTAACGATCAAATCCACTCATTCCCTAGGCTTCCTCAACTTATTAATCTCACTCCAAAACATTTCGTTATTTTCAACAAAATTTGTTGATAACATCTCACCCACTCTCTCATTTGCTCTCTTTTTACATTGCTTCACCACTCTCTTAACCTCTCTTTTTCTCTTAAAATCTCCTTGCATCACTTCTACTTTGTAAAAACCTCTCATATGCTAACTTTTTCTCCCTTACTACTCTCTTTACATCATCATTCCACCAATCGCTCTTCTTCCCTCCCGCACCCACTTTCCTGTAACCACAAACTTTTGCTGAACACTCAAACACTCCATTCTTAAACTTACCCCATACATCTTCGACCCCATTTCCAATACTCTCACTAGCCCATCTATCCTCCAATAGTTGATTATATCTTACCCTTACTGCCTCCTCCTTTAGCTTATAAACCTTTTTTTTCACCACGTCGGCCGTCTCCCACCGAAGCAGGGTAACCAAAAAAAGAAACACTTTCACCATCATTCACACATAATCACTGTTTTTGCAGAGGCGCTCAGATGTCACTCCAAACAGCCAATATCCCAAACATCCCCTTTAAAGTGCAAGTATTGCACTTTGCAACTCAAGAACCCAAGTCCGGTTAACTGGTTTCCCTCCAACCTTTCCTAGGCCGACAACTACCCCGTCTTCCCTCCACTACAGATTTATACACTCTTGAAGTCATTCTACTTTGTTCCATCCTCTCTACATGTCCAAACCACCTCAACAACCCCTGCTCAGCCCTCTGGATAATAGTCTTGGTAATCCCGCACCTCCTCCTAATTTCCACACTACTAATTCGCTGCATTATATTCACACCACACATTGATCTCAGACACGACATCTCCACTGCCTCCAGCCTTCTCCTTGTTGCAACATTCACCACCCATGCTTCACACCCATATAAGAGTGTTGGTATAACTATACTCTCATACATTCTCCTCTTTGCTTCCACGGATAAAGTTCTTTGTCTCCACAGACACTTACCCTTTTACCCTCATCAATTCTATGATTCACCTCATCCTTCATAGACCCATCTGCTGCCACGTCCACTCCTAAATATCTGAATACATTCACCTCCTCCATACTCTCTCCCTCCAATCTGATATCCAATCTTTCATCACCTAATCTTTTTGTTATCCTCATCACCTTACTCTTTCCTATATTCACTTTCAATTTTCTTCTTTTACACACCCTACCAAACTCATCCACCAACCTCTGCAACTTCTCTTCAGAATTTCCCAAAAGCACAGTGTCATCAGTAAAAAGCAACTGTGACAACTCCCACTTTGTATTTGATTCTTTATATTTTAACCCCACACCTCTTGCCAATACCCGAGCATTCACTTCTCTTACAACTCCATCTATAAATATATTGAACAACCACGGTGACATCACACATCCTTGTCTAAGGCTTACTTTTACTGGGAAATAATCGCCCTCTCTCCTACACACTCTAACCTGAGCCTCACTATCCTCGTATAAACTCTTCACTGCTTTCAGTAACCTACCTCCTATTCAATACACCTGCAACATCTGCCACATTGCCTCCTTATCCACCCTGTCATACGCCTTTTCCAAATCCATAAATGCCACAAAATCCTCTTTACCCTTATCTAAATACTGTTCAGTTATATGTTTTATTGTAAACACTTGGTCTACACCCCATCCTCCCACCTTTCCTGAAACCTCCTTGTTCATCTGCTATCCTACACTCCGTCTTGCTCTTAATTCTTTCAATAATAACTCTACCATACACTTTACCAGTTATACTCAACAGACTTATTCCCCTATAATTTTTGCACTCTCTTTTGTCCTCTTTGCCTTTATACAAAGGCACTATGCACGTTCTCTGCCAATCCCTAGGTACCTTACCCTCTTCCATACATATATATATATAGGATGGGGTCCACCTCTGGTGCAAATTGTGGGACCCATAGCCTCGGAGAAGTGGATAAAAAGGCTTCAAGGAAGAATATTTGGATTTCCTCCTGAAGCCATTTGAATATTCCACTTTCCCTACCACCCCATCTTGTATATATATATATATATATATATATATATATATATATATATATATATATATATATATATATATATATGTACTCACCTAATTGTACTCACCTAATTGTGGTTGCAGGGGTCGAGACTCAGATCCTGGCCCCGCCTCTTCGCTGTCCGCTACTGGGTCTCTGCTCTCCCTGCTCCATGAGCTTTATCATACCTCGTCTTAAAACTATGTATGGTTCCTGCCTCCACTATATCTTTCTCTAGACTATTCCACTTCCTGACTACTCTGTGGCTGAAGAAATGCTTCCTAACATCCCTTTGACTCATCTGAGTCTTCAGCTTCCAGTTGTGTCCCTTGTTTCTGTGTTCCCTCTCTGGAACATCCTGTCCCTGTCTACCTTGTCGATTCCCCGCAGTATTTTGTATGTCGTGTATGTGTGTGTGTGTGTGTGTGTGTGTGTGTGTGTGAAAATAGCGATTCAGGCTTTGTGACTTCTCACATTATCATTGATAATGTGAGAAGTAACGAAAGCGCTGGAATTTCGCTATTTTTCACAGTGGTTGTTTTGCATATTTTGACGTCACCTATCTACTGTGATCATATTGCCTATATATATATATATATATATATATATATATATATATATATATATATATATATATATATATATATATATATATATATATATATATATATATATATATATAGATAGATAGATAGGGTAGAGATACTCTATCAGTGTTTCTTGGGTGCAACACAAAGTCATCATCAACTTTAAACTTCACCTTTTTTCATTACCGTCACAGAGGCACTAAAACACCTTGTCTCTTAACAGGCAATATTTCTTGATGAGAGTCCTGGCGTCCCTTCACTGAACTTTCTACAATAATTGTTCTTTCATGGTAGACAGGTGCTAAACGACAGAAATTAAATGCAAATGGAATTAGGATTTCAACTAATTACAAAGCAATTACATTGTGACTCTAACCATGCATAATTCATTTTCATGTCCGTCTGCTTGCAGCCTCTATACTTTCGCTCGTGTAGGTTTATCCTCCGTCAGTAGTGAATTTTGAACCTCCGTCAGTAGTGAAGGTTGATCCTCCGTCAGTAGTGAAGGTTGATCCTCCGTCAGTAGTGAAGGTTGATCCTCCGTCAGTAGTGAAGGTTGATCCTCTGTCAGTAGTGAAGGTTGATCCTCCGTCAGTAGTGAAGGTTGATCCTCCGTTAGTAGTGAAGGTTGATCCTCCGTCAGTAGTGAAGGTTGATCCTCCGTCAGTAGTGAAGGTTGATACTCTGTCAGTAGTGAAGGCTGATCCTCCGTCGGTAGTGAATACTGACCCTCCGTCAGTAGTAAAGATGATCCCGATCAATAGTGGAGATTGATCCTCTTTCAGTAGTGAAGGTTGTTCCTCCGTCAGTTGTGAAGGTTGATCCTCCGTCAGTAGTGAAGGTCGGTCCTCCGTCAGTAGTGAAGACTGATCCTCCGTCAGCAGTGAAGGCTGATAATCCGTCAGTAGTTAAGGCTGATCCTGAGTCAGTAGTGAAGGCTGATCCTCCGTCAGTAGTGAAGGCTGATCATGAGTCAGTAGTGAAGGCTGATCCTCAGTCAGTAGTGAAGGCTGATCCTGAGTCAGTAGTGAAGGCTGATCCTCAGTCAGTAGTGAAGGCTGATCCTGAGTCAGTAGTGAAGGCTGATCCTCCGTCAGTAGTGTAATTTAATACTTCGTCAGTGATGAAAGCTGATCCTCCGTCAGTATTGAAGGCTGATCCCCGTCAGTAGCGTAGGTTGATCCTCGGTCAGTAGTGAAGGCTGATCTTCCCTCAGTATTGAAGGCTGATCCCCGTCAGTAGCGTAGGTTGATCCTCGGTCAGTAGTGAAGGCTGACCCTCCGCCAGTAGCGTAGCTTCCAGCTCCGTCTTCAAAGTGTTCAAATACTTAAACAAGAAGAAGACTTCTTTAATGCTGGGAGTCCATTCTCTTTAACTGTGAAAGGCAACAAAGTTTGGAGAGTTATAAATGGTTAAACGCTCTTTCAGTTTAGGACTTGTTTGAACCTTGGTACTTAATACCCCACAAATTGGTTTAACAAGACGTGAGACAAAAAACTGGGTCATATATATTAGAAAACATTTCGGTCCTGGGACCTTGATCACTCAGAAGTAATCGAGGTTTCAGGACCGAAACGTTTTCTAATATGTCCTAGTGTTTGCTCAAAAGTCTTTTTAAACCACGAGTGGTTTTATCCTTCAATAAACGTGTTGTATACCGGTGTCGTCGTCCACAGAGGTTCGAGTTACCAACGAAATTGTTTAGTGGGATGGTAAACACATTTGGTATAGATTAACATTTTATTATACTCAGCTTTTCGCTCTGATTAGAGCTCTGGGTAGAGTTCTGGGTAGAACCCTGGGTAGAGTTCTGGGTAGAACTCTGGGTAGAGTTCTGGGCAGAACTCTATATATTACCATTGTTGCTGGCAGTACCTGTCATCCAACAGTTCACTTAGAAGTATAATCCAGGTTTGTATATCATAACTGCGTACGATTTAAGGTCATAAAATGCAAAAGAAGCTTTCATTGAGACAACGCTTAGTTCAGACGTGAACGAAACGTTGCACAATAAAAGCTTATTCATCACACCTCTGCATCCAAAAAGCATAATAGTGTTACACAGTAAATATCAGGACGGAAATATTCTTTACGCCTTGGTACGCACACTTTAGAAAGTTTCTGGCTGAGGGGGAAGAGTGTGTTGTGTTGTGTGTACTTTTCTTTACGCTTTTGTATGCTTTGACAATATGTTCTGGGCACCTAGCCCTTAAATACTTTAATATAGTGAAATATAAATATGGAAACAGCAACTTAGGTGCACACCAACATTCCTGGACCAGAACACCAATATTCCTGTACTAGAACACAAAGATTCCTGGACCAGAACACCACCATCCTGGGGTGAGAACACCAATATTCCTGTACTAGAACATCAACATTCCTGGACCAGAACACCAACATTCCTGGACCAGAACACCACCATCCTTGGATGAGAACACCAACATTCCTGTACTAGAACACCAACATTCCTGGACCAGAACACCACCATCCTTGGGTGAGGACACCAACATTCTTGTACTAGAACACCAACATTCCTGGACCAGAACACCACCATCCTTGGGTGAGAACACCAACATTCTTGTACTAGAACACCAACATTCCTGGACCAGAACACCACCATCCTTGGGTGAGAACACCAACATTCCTGGACCAGAACACCAATATTCCTAGACCAGAACACCAGCATTCCTGGACCAGAACACCAATCATCCCTGAACCAGAACACCAATCATCCCTGATCCAGAACACCAATCATCCCTGAGCCAGAACACCATTCATCCCTGAACCAGAACACCAACATTCCTGGATCAGAACACCAACATTCCTGGATCAAAACACAAATATTCCTGTACCAGAACACCAACATTCCTGGACCAGAACACCACCATCCCTGGATGAGAACACCAAAATTCCTGTACCAGAACACAAACATCCTGAACCAAAACACCAATCATCCCTAAACCAGAACACCAATCATCCCTAAACCAGGACACCAATCATCCCTAAACCAGGACACCAATCATCCCTAAACCAGGACACCAATCATCCCTAAACCAGGACACCAATAATCCCTAAACCAGAACGCCATCATTATTAAACCATATTCCCTTACATTCCCCTCTCACGTCTCTGGTTTAACCTTTGGGTGTAGACCAGCGTCTCAAGACAGCCACAGCCCAATTAAGCGTCAGACCAAAGGAAAAAAAAAAAGAAACCATTTATGGCTTTCTTTTGTCAGTGTTTGACTGAAGAGAAAGTGAAGAATTCTGGAGAAAGCTGTGTTGAAAGTCGCCCTTGAGGGTGGAGAAAGCTGTGTTGAAAGGCGCCCTTGAGGGTGGAGAAAGCTGTGTTGAAAGGCGCCCTTGAGGGTGGAGAAAGCTGTGTTGAAAGTCGCCCTTGAGGGTGGAGAAAGCTGTGTTGAAAGGCGCCCTTGAGGGTGGAGAAAGCTGTGTTGAAAGGCGCCCTTGAGGGATTTTAACACAGTAAGTGTGACGCAGCCGAGAGTTAAATGTTATGTTATCTAGGAAGAAGTGGACGAGGTGCTGCTGCTGCTGCTGTGCTGCTACTACTGCTGCTGTGATGCTACTGCTGTGCTGCTACTGCTGTGCTGCTACTGCTGTGCTGTGCTGCTACTGCTGTGCTGTGCTGCTACTGCTGTGCTGTGCTGCTACTGCTGCTATGCTGCTACTGCTGTGCTGTGCTGCTCTGCTGTGCTGCTACTACTGCTGCTGTGATGCTACTGCTGTGCTGTGCTGCTACTGCTGTGCTGCTACTGCTGTGCTGTGCTGCTACTGCTGTGCTGTGCTGCTACTGCTGTGCTGTGCTGCTACTGCTGTGCTGCTACTGCTGTGCTGCTACTACTGCTGTGATGCTACTGCTGTGCTGCTACTACTGCTGTGATGCTACTGCTGTGCTGCTACTACTGCTGCTGTGATGCTACTACTGCTGCTGTGCTGCTACTGCTGCTCCTGCTGTTGTGATGTACTGCTGCTCCTATTGTTGTGCTGCTGCTGCTGTTGCTAATGCTGCTGATGTGCTGCTACTGCTGCTGCTAACTGTGTTGCTGCTGCTGCTGTGCTGCTACTATGTTGCTGCTGCTGCTGTGCTGCTACTATGTTGCTGCTGCTGCTGTGCTGCTACTATGTTGCTGCTGCTGCTGTGCTGCTACTGTGTTGCTGCTGCTGCCGTGCTGCTACTGTGTTGCTGCTGCTGCTGTGCTGCTACTATGTTGCCTGCTGCTGTTCTGCTGCTGCTGTTGCTAATGCTGCTGATGTGCTGACTGCTGCTGCTACTGTGCTGCTGCTGTTGTGCTGCTACTATGTTGCGCTGCTGCTGTGCTGCTACTATGTTGCTGCTGCTGCTGTGCTGCTACAGTTGCTGCTGCTGCTGCTGTGCTCTACTGTGTTGCTGCTGCTGCTGTGCTGCTACTGTGTTGCTGCTGCTGCTGTGCTGCTACTGTGTTGCTGCTGCTGCTGTGCTGCTACTGTGTTGCTGCTGCTGCTGTGCTGCTACTATGTTGCTGCTGCTGCTGTGCTGCTACTGTGTTGCTGCTGCTGCTGTGCTGCTACTATGTTGCTGCTGCTGTGCTGCTACTGTGTTGCTGCTGCTGCTGTGCTGCTACTGTGTTGCTGCTGCTGCTGTGCTGCTACTGTGTTGCTGCTGCTGCTGTGCTGCTACTGTGTTGCTGCTGCTGCTGTGCTGCTACTGTGTTGCTGCTGCTGCTGTGCTGCTACTGTGTTGCTGCTGCTGCTGTGCTGCTACTATGTTGCTGCTGCTGTGCTGCTACTGTGTTGCTGCTGCTGCCGTGCTGCTACTGTGTTGCTGCTGCTGCTGTGCTGCTACTGTGTTGCTGCTGCTGCTGTGCTGCTACTGTGTTGCTGCTGCTGCTGTGCTGCTACTGTGTTGCTGCTGCTGCTGTCTGCTACTGTGTTGCTGCTGCTGCTGTGCTGCTACTATGTTGCTGCTGCTGTGCTGCTACTGTGTTGCTGCTGCTGCCGTGCTGCTACTGTGTTGTGCTGCTGTTGCTGCTACTGTGTTGCTGCTGCTGCTGTGCTGCTACTGTGTTGCTGCTGCTACTGTGCTGCTACTGTGCTGCTGCTGCTCTGTGCTGCTACTATGGTGCTATTATGTTTTCGCTATCCTGTCACTGTGCTGCTGCTGTCCTGCTACTGTGCTGTTACTGTTGCTGTTGTGCTGCTTCTACTGTGCTGCTGCTGTGCTGCTGTGTTGCTACTGTGCTGCTGCTGTAGAGGAACGTCCTAGAAGAACGTCCTTGAGGAACATCATTGAGGATCGTCCTTGAGGAACATCATTGAGGATCGTCCTTGAGGAACATCATTTAGGATCGTCCTTGAGGAACATCATTGAGGATCGTCCTTGAGGAACATCATTGAGGATCGTCCTTAAGGAACATCATTGAGGATCGTCCTTGAGGAACATCATTGAGGATCGTCCTTAAGGAACATCATTGAGGATCGTCCTTGAGGAACATCATTGAGGATCGTCCTTAAGGAACATCATTGAGGATCGTCCTTGAGGAACATCATTGAGGATCGTCCTTAAGGAACATCATTGAGGATCGTCCTTGAGGAACATCATTGAGGATCGTCCTTGAGGAACATCATTGAGGATCGTCCTTAAGGAACATCATTGAGGATCGTCCTTGAGGAACATCATTGAGGATCGTCCTTAAGGAACATCATTGAGGATCGTCCTTGAGGAACATCATTGAGGATCGTCCTTGAGGAACATCATTGAGGATCGTCCTTAAGGAACATCATTGAGGATCGTCCTTGAGGAACATCATTGAGGATCGTCCTTGAGGAACATCATTGAGGATCGTCCTTGAGGAACATCATTGAGGATCGTCCTTTAGGAACATCATTGAGGATCGTCCTTGAGGAACATCATTGAGGATCGTCCTTAAGGAACATCATTGAGGATCGTCCTTGAGGAACATCATTGAGGATCGTCCTTGAGGAACATCATTGAGGATCGTCCTTGAGGAACATCATTGAGGATCGTCCTTAAGGAACATCGTTGAGGATCGTCCTTGAGGAACATCATTGAGGATCGTCCTTGAGGAACATCATTGAGGATCGTCCTTGAGGAACATCATTGAGGATCGTCCTTGAGGAACGTCCATAGCGAACGTCCTTACCACCAGTAGAGACTTCGTCAGTGTCAAGATCGACAATTATAGATAAATAATGAAAATAAACCTAGTAAGTATACGGTTAGAAATGTTACTCGATATTGGTTTGTAAATGAGACAAACATGTGTTTGAAAATGAGATTATATGTGAACCTAGAAATAATGAAGATGTGAACCTAGAAATGAAAGATATGAACCCAGAAATGAAAGATGTGAACCTGGAAATGAAAGTAGAGGTGAACCTTTGAAATGAGATAATATCCAAAAGACGTATACACACACACGAACGTATTCAGTCACTCCTTTCAGTCAACACTGAATTCATACGGAAAAAAAATAAGTGCGTCCTTTTCTTTAGCACTAAAAAAGTACCCACTCTAAACTTTTTTATAACCTTGTTGGAACCCAGCCACTTTACCTCTGCCACATAAAAAAAAAGGTTCCAAGAATTATGACCGCCAGTGCCTCCTAAATGCCTTAAAAAAATACTCTAGTCTTCCCGAATTTAAAGAAAATCCTGACAGAGTCAGAGATAACCTCGTATGGAATTTATGGAAAACTAGTTGATACTTCTCTTTTTTAAAAAAAAGAGGGATGGATATTTTTTTTTATAGGTATGAAGTTCGATGGAATGTTTTCATTAGTTTATTACGGAGTTCCCAGCTGCCTCAGCATCAGTTGAGGGAGATGTGGATGGAACACCCAGCTTTCCCTAGCTTCTGCTGAGAGAATTTACCTGGAGTTCCCAGCTTCAGCTGAGAGAATTTAGTACGGAGATCACAGCCTGAGATGCAGGTGTTTGATTTTTTTAATACTCTGGGAAAATCAAAATTTTAGCGGTAAACCAAGTTAACTGGTACTACTTGTACTGATAATAATGATGATAATAATGATCATACAATTTCGACTAATTTTAGATAGGTTAGGTAGAACTGTCTCATATTTGCTTAAGTAAATTTTGATGTAAATTTACTATCATTTCAGTAGAAAATGATATATCCTAGGTAGTAGGATAGTAGACAGCAACCACCCAGGGAGGTACTACTGTCCTGTGGTAGTAGGATGGTAGACAGCAACCACCCAGGGAGGTGCTACTGTCCTGTGGTAGTAGGTTGGTAGACAGCAACCACCCAGGGAGGTGCTACCGTCCTGTGGTAGTAGGATGGTAGACAGCAACCACCCAGGGAGGTGCTACTGTCCTGTGGTAGTAGGATGGTAGACAGCAACCACCCAGGGAGGTACTACCGTCCTGTGGTAGTAGGATGGTAGAAAGCAACCACCCAGGGAGGTACTACCGTCCTGTGGTAGTAGGATGGTAGACAGCAACCACCCAGGGAGGTACTACCGTCCTGTGGTAGTAGGATGGTAGACAGCAACCACCCAGGGAGGTGCTACTGTCCTGTGGTAGTAGGATGGTAGACAGCAACCACCCAGGGAGGTTCTACTGTCCTGCCAAGTCAGTGTGAAGAGGAAACCTGTAATTGTTTTACATGATACTAGGATTGCTGGTAACAAGATAACAGTTACATCTTGCTACTTCTGGGTTTTCTTCCATTTTCTTAATTCTTCTTCTTTATTTCTTTCTATTTCCATGGGGAATTGGAACAGAATTCTTACTCCGTAAGCCATGCGTATCGTAAGAGGCGACTAAAATTCCAGGAGAAAGGGGTTAGTAACCCCTTCTCCTGTATATATTACTAAATGTAAAAGGAGAAACTTTCGTTTTTTCTTTTGGGCCACCCTGCCTCGGTGGATACGGCCGGTGTGTTGAAAGTATATATATATATATATATATATATATATATATATATATATATATATATATATTATATATATATATATATATATATATATATATATATATATATTCTTTCTTTCAACACGTCGGCCGTTTCCACCGAAGCAGGAATGAAAAGGAAAACGAAGTTTCTCCTTACATATGTATATACAGGAGAAGGGGTTACTAGCCTTGCTCCAGCATTTAGTCGCCTCTTGCACGCATGGCTTACGGAAAGAATTCTGTTCCACTTCCCCATGGAGATAAGAGGAAATAAGAACAAGAACTAGTAGAAAATGAAGAGAAACCCAGAGAAATGTATATATATATATATATATATATATATATATCTCGTGCCGAATAGGTAAAACTGGTCAATTAGCAAGAACTCATTTAAAATGAAGTCCTTTCTAAAATTTTCTCTTATACATTTAAAGAAATTTTTTTTCATTTATGTTTATGCAAAAATTAATAATTTTGTACCAAAAGAACCTTAGAAAACTTACCTAACCTTATTATAACAAGCGCAATTTAATTTAGCCAAATCCAACTAAATATATTTCAGATAAGTTTACAATAATTTAATAATAAACAAACACAATGAAATATATTTTTTCGTTAAGTTCAGAATGATTTTTGTGAAATTATTGCATACACAAATTTTCGCTTGTCTTATTCGGCAAGAAGAGCGTTGCTATTTAAGCCATAATCGCAAGTTTTTCCTATTCGGCACGACATATATATATATATATATACACGTATATATATATACGTACATGGTATATATACGTATCTGAGACCTATGTGATGTTTACCAGACACCACACACTATGGCGAGACAACCATATAGGTTAAATTAAACTCCAGGCAGGTAGGCCAAATTATGACTTAACCCACTTTAAAGCAGGTTGAACAACACCTGGGGCTACCACATGTTGCTCTGAGACAATCATATTTCATCTCCGGATAACCAATTCAAAGTCTAGTGATCTTCATCTTTGGCAACTAATGCAACACGTCACTGACTATCTACAAATTATGGAGTAAGGATTCTTATTGCAATAGGCTTCTCCTCTTTTCGATAATTAAAGGTTAAAGCACCATCCTCAATGTAAACATTGGCGTCAGAGGTTAGAGTGCCCCTGAAGTAGACATTACACAAATATTGTTATACTTCTGTGGCACTCCCAAGTAGTATTCTGACACCAAGTAATTATGTTCCCAATTCCACTAATAGATTAAGAATCTTAGCTTTTGAAAGTAATTACCAAGCAATTGTAGAACGGAATAAGATCTTTGTCAAAAAACTGTTAAAAAGTGCTAGTGACTTGCACTGCAACAGCGCTTGAAGTCTTGCATTCCTCTAGCGTCTGGCGACCTACAATGCAGACGTTCACTTCTGCAACTCTCCCGCAATTTAGCGAGCAAACTCGAGACGACTCTCAGGTTTGTGTCGGATCCTCATCGTCAGCGATGTTCACCAGAAGATCAGCTGAAAAGTGAACTCTGGAACCTATCGTCGCTCTCACAACAGCAAAGTATATTCCGACAGTGCTGTCATCTCTGATTCTAACATTCGCAAATTATATTAAATGAAAGTCAATATGCGGTTTGTGGCATTTTTTTTTTTTTTGGGGGGGGGAGACATTTCGCCCACTAGAGACTTTATTTGATCTTCGTGAGAACTGATACAATCCCAGGTGGGCGAAACGTCTTCTCAATAAAATATCGTAAGACTCATTCATACTGTGAATTGGTATAATTTACTACTGATGAACAGTAGTAAATTATATTCCAAAGATGGTATCGTCTGTCCTTCCTCCTGTCTATTATCCTGTCAACTCTCAGTGCAAAAATCAGGAACACAGATTCAAAGCTTCGAGTCTAGTTCATGGAGAGTGTTTCCCTTTCATCATTTTTAATTCACAGCTGCGAGGCTGGACAGTGGACAGATCTGGGTGTGCGGCTATGCTGCAGCTGTCTGTCTGTCTGTCTGTCTCTCTTTCTCTCTCTCTCTCTCTCTCTCTCTCTCTCTCTCTCTCTCTCTCTCTCTCTCTCTCTCTCTCTCTCCCCTGCAATATTTCCTTGATAATTTTAATCATTGTAGAAAAAAGGTAACCAACAGTCTGACTGGTCACAGACCGTGTGTCGATTAGCCGACAGAGGATTGAGTTCGAACACCCCTGGCTCTGAATGACTCACACGAGCGAACGAAGGATCGAGCCTCCACACCTTCTTGCACAGAACTTATGACAAACACAGACAGATGGAGTTTCAAACCTTCACAGCTTCCTCGCTAAATCCCCCACTCGAGCGGACGAAGGATCGAGCCTTCATCACTCCTGCTCAAAATGATCCTTACGAGCAGGAGGATCAAGCCTACACTACTCTTTCCTTAAAATGACTCACACGAGCAGACAGAGGCTCGAGTCTCCGCCACTAACTGCTCTAAATAACTCAAACAAGCGGACGGAGGATCAAGTCTCCACCTTCACCTGTGATGGTAAATTTGGTATTGGGTATCTTTATTTTGGAAACGTTTCGCCAAACAATGGCGTCATCAGTCCAATAGAAAGAAGAATGATTGAAGGTTAAAAGGAGTTTGAGGAAATCAGTCCCTCAGCTGAGGGACTGATTACCTCAAACTCTTTCTAACCTTCAACCATTCTTCCTTGTATAGGACTGATGAAGCCACTGTGTGGCGAAACGTTTCCACAATGAAGATACCCAAGTGTTGCACTTGTGTTCAATTTATCAACTTGTCGGTTCTCTGAATCATTTATCAACATTCACCTGTGATGACTCACATGGATCTGTCTACTCTTGTCAACACAGTATATCTGCTCAGTGTGAGAGTGACTGAGAGTCGCTCTTCACGTGTGAGAGTGACTGAGAGTCGCTCTTCACGTGTGAGAGTGACTGAGAGTCGCTCTTCACGTGTGAGAGTGACTGAGAGTCGCTCTTCACGTGTGAGAGTGACTGAGAGTCGCTCTTCACGTGTGAGAGTGACTGAGAGTCGCTCTTCACGTGTAGAGTGACTGAGTCGCTCTTCACGTGTGAGTGACTGAGAGTCGCTCTTCACGTGTAGAGTGACTGAGAGTCGCTCTTCACGTGTGAGTGACTGAGTCGCTTTTCACGTGTGAGAGTGACTGAAGTCGCTCTTCACGTGTAGAGTGACTGAGAGTCGCTCTTCACGTGTAGAGTGACTGAGAGTCGCTCTTCACGTGTGAGTGACTGAGAGTCGCTCTTCACGTGTGAGTGACTGAGAGTCGCTCTTCACGTGTGAGTGACTGAGAGTCGCTCTTCACGTGTAGAGTGACTGAGAGTCGCTCTTCACGTGTGAGTGACTGAGAGTCGCTCTTCACGTGTGAGGGTGACTGAGAGTCGCTCTTCACGTGTGAGAGTGACTGAGAGTAGCTCTTCACGTGTGAGAGTGACTGAGAGTAGCTCTTCACGTGTGAGAGTGACTGAGAGTAGCTCTTCACGTGTGAGAGTGACTGAGAGTAGCTCTTCACGTGTGAGAGTGACTGAGAGTAGCTCTTCACGTGTGAGAGTGACTGAGAGTAGCTCTTCACGTGTGAGAGTGACTGAGAGTAGCTCTTCACGTGTGAGAGTGACTGAGAGTAGCTCTTCACGTGTGAGAGTGACTGAGAGTCGCTCTTCACGTGTGAGAGTGACTGAGAGTCGCTCTTAACGTGTGAGAGTGACTGAGAGTCGCTCTTCACGTGTGAGAGTGACTGAGAGTAGCTCTTCACGTGTGAGAGTGACTGAGAGTCGCTCTTAACGTGTGAAACTCTCTAGAAACCCAGTTGAGGGATAAATTCTAACGATCTTCCATTCCCCAAGCGTTGTATAACCCCCTACAGGTTTATGGCTTCCTAACGAATGTGCACTACTACTTCTACTACTACCACTAATAATAATAATAATAATAATAATAATAATAATAATAATAATAATAATAATAATAATAATAATAATAATAATAATAATTAATGTGATAAATATAATTCATGGATTCAAATATACGAGAGAGAGAGAGTCTAAAATACAAGGGACAGCCCAGTAGCTGGAACTCAACCCTCCACAGAAACAACGAGTACACACACACACACACACACACACACACACACACATTCACACACACACACACACACACACACACACACACACACACACACACACAACTCAGGGGTCTGTCCTATGAAGAAAGGTTGAGGGAAATAGGACTAACAACACTGGAGGAAAGAAGGGTCAGAGGAGACATGATAACGACATACAAAATACTGCGGGGAATCAACAAGGTAGACTGGGACAGGATGTTCCAGAGAGGGAACACAGAAACAAGGGGTCACAATTGGAAGTTGAAGACTCCTATGAGTCAAAGGGATGTTAGGAAGTATTTCTTCAGTCATAGAGTTGTCAGGAAGTGGAATAGCCTAGAAAGCGACATAGTGGAGGCAGGAACCATACATAGTTTTAAGACTAGGTTTGATAAAGCTCATGGAGCAGGGAGAGAGAGGACCTAGTAGCAATCAGTGAAGAGGCGGGGCCAGGAGCTATGACTCGACCCATGCAATCACAAATAGGTGAGTACACACCAAACACACACAAACACACGCACACCACACATTCACACACACACACACACACACACCAAGCACACACACACACACGCACACACGCACACACGCACACACACACACCACACATTCACACACACACACACACACAAGCACACACACAAACACACACACACACACACACACCAAGCACACACACACACGCACACACACACATCCACACACACACACACACACGCACACACACACATCCACACACACACAGCAACAAATCTTCAAAAGTATACAAGTCCTCACATAAGAAAACACCAAACAACCGAAAATGCCAAGTAGCGTCTGGGGAGTGGTAGATATTCAGGTCTGATCCAAGGAAGGGGAGACTAGCTCCAATAACTTCTATCAAGAGTCGTTCAACAGTACCAGAACCCTCCGTTCAAGGGACTGTAGCCCAACAGCTAGTCCTCAACTTCCGCAGATAAAACTGTACGACAACTCATTTAAGCAATTATACAGAGTAGCATCAGGCAGGAGAATCAGAAAAAATATATCATAAGAGTATTAAACACCAGACTTAATTATAATTAAATGTTGATTTATAACTGGGATAACATTGTAACAATATATCATATTATTCTGTTTTGACCGGAGGTATTTTTATCTGTTAATGAGGTCCAGCATCAGAAAAATTATAGACCAACAAAGGTGTTTCCACCGGGTTTATATTAATTATAAAAGTCTGGCAGGCGAAGCTGAACTGAACTCTGAATTAGTAATACAATACTGATCTGTATCAAGTCCTGTGAGAGAGAGAGAGAGAGAGAGAGAGAGAGAGAGAAACAGCTGGTAGTGTCACGTCTTTCAGTTTTTAGCACCACAAACTTCGTAAATTTCATTTGTAAAAGTACATCCCACCTCATCTTGCAGTGTACACACATCTCAGTGCATATATAATGTTGAATGCACAACTGTTGCTGTATACACCGGTGTAACTGTTCAATTATACACCAACATATTCGTCATTACTAAGATTTTTTCTTATTCACTTAAAGATATATGTATATTTTTCATTTATGTTAATGTAAAAATTAATGATTTCGTACCAAAAGAAAATTAGAAAACTTACCTAACCTTATTATAACACACGCAGTTTAATTTAGCCTAATACAACTAAATATATTTTATATAAGTTTACAATAATTTAATAATAAACAAATACATTGAAATATATATTTTTCGTTAGGTTCAGAATGATTTTTGCGAAATTATTGCATACTCAAATTTTGGCTTTCCCTATCCGGCAAGAAATGCATTGCTAATAGTAAGTTTTACTTATTCGACGATATATATATATAAATATACGTATATATATATATATATATATATATATATATATATATATATATATATATATATATATATATATATATATATATATATATATATAGTATATATATATATATATAGTATATATATATATATATATATATATATATATATATATATATATATATATTATATATTGTCGTGCCGATTAGGTAAAACTGGTCAATTAGCAAGAACTCATCTAAAATTAAGTCCTTTCTAAAATTTTCTCTTATACGTTTAAATATATATTTTTTCATTTATGTTAATGTAAGAATTTATAAATTGTACCAAGAGAAACTTTGAAAACCTACCTAACCTTATTATAACAATCGCAATTTAATTTAGCCTAACCCAACTAAATATATTTTAGATACGATAACATTAATTTAATAATAAACAAACACAATGAAATATATTTTTTCGTTATGTTCAGAATGATTTTGTCGAAATTATTGCATACACAAATTTTCACTTGTCTTATATGGCAAGGTGAGCGTTGCTATTTAAGCCAAAATCGCAAGTTTTACCTAATCGGCACGACATATATATATATATATATATATATATATATATATATATATATATATATATATATATATATATATATATATATATATATATATATATATGCAAGACAACCACTATGAAAAAATAGAAGAATTCCAAGCGCTTTCGTGACTACTCACATTATCAAGGAACTATAAAAGGAAACATGACAAGAAGGCTTATAAAGGGGCAGAATACACCTCACAGTCACATCACACTAACAAAGACTACACCTCACAGTAGCGTAACAACGCGCGACTCTGTGAAGAGGAACATAAGAAAGGACCTGAAACTCTTCCCAAAATTTGTATTTAATGATGAGTTTTACACTCAGAAGTTTGGTATGGCAATGGAAATCCTCTTTCACCTTTGTTATTAGCGTGCTTTGTCCAATCACTATTTTCAATTAAATTATCTAATTTTCTTTGTAGTTTGTTTTTGAGATTATTACAAATTCTTCTGAGTTTATTATAGCAATGATCCAACATACTATGTTGCCATTCTTTTATCAAGCTATTCCATCAGAATGGAACATAGTATGTTGGATCATTGCTATAATAAACTCAGAAGAATTTGTAATAATCTCAAAAACAAACTACAAAGAAAATTAGATAATTTAATTGAAAATAGTGATTGGACAAAGCACGCTAATAACAATTTTGTAATTAACTTATCAGATGAAATATTAGATAAAAATACAACTGCTGCTCTTGGTTTCGGTTTAAGTTTTGCAACTTCAAAAAACTTAATAATGTTGAAATTGCAAAAGCCTTTTGTAATTTAGAAAAATCCTCTGATTTATCCACTGATGAAATTAATATTAGTAAGGGGATGGTATATAGCTCAATGTTAAAACAAAATATTCCCAATTGCCCTCAAAGATTTTTAAGTCTTATGATTCACTTTTGAATAATAAAAATTTGCGTCTTACTAAAGCAGATAAAATTAATGCAATTGTAATTATGAAAGAAACCGATTACCAAGATAAAATGAATAACCTCCTAGATGATTTTGAAACCTATTCTAAACTTAGAAAGAATCCCTTAGAAACTGTTAACAGCAATTTCAATAAAACAATAAAACATCTATTGAAGGGCAAAGATGAATTAATTAAAAATTTACTTCCACTAATCCATCTTTACCTTATATGTATGGATTAATAAAAACACACAAACCTGGTAATCCTGTTAGACCAATTATTAGCTCTATAGGTTCAGTTTCTTATAAACTTTCTAAATGGCTTGTTGATATTTTGAGCCCAATTGTTGGAAAAATTTCTAATTTTAATGTTAAAAACAACTTAGATTTAGTTGATAAATTAAGCACCTTGACTGATTTAAATGATTTCAATATGGTTAGTTTTGATGTTACCTCCTTGTTTACAAAAGTTCCAGTTGATGATTTACTAAGTTTCTTATCTGAAGAATTGGTTAATTATGATTTACCATTGCCAGTTCCTACTATCATTAAACTTATTAAACTTTGTATTGTTGATGCAAAATTTGTATTTAATGATGAGTTTTACACACAGAAGTTTGGTATGGCAATGGGCAATCCTCTTTCACCTGTTCTTAGTAACTTATATATGGAATTTTTCGAAACAAGATTGCTTAACACTATCCTTCCCAATAGAGCTAAGTGGTATAGATATGTTGATGATATTTTGTGCCTTATGCCTAAGAATGTAGACATAAACCATTTCCTTGTTAAATTAAATAGCTTAGCTCATTCTATAAATTTTACTGTTGAATTCGAAGTAAATAACTCATTGCCCTTCCTAGATGTTTTTATTATTAAGGGTAACATTGATTTTAAATTTAAAATTTACAGAAAACCTTTAAATAATTGTTCCTATGTACACTATTACTCTTCACATCAATATAGAGTTAAAGTGTCGGTTTTTCTTCAATGTTTTTGAGAGCTTTACGTATTTGTAGTCCAGAGTTCATAGATGAAGAAATCTCTAAAATTTATGAAATAGCTAATGATTTAAAATACCCTAGAAACATAATTGATAAATCTTTTAAAATAGCTAGGAATACTTTTTACAATCCCAAAAGGGACAACCAACCTTATTCAACCAAAAATATGTTGGTTCTCCTTACCATGAAAACTTGGTTGATATGCCTTCCTTTCTTAAAATTTTAATATCAAAGTTGTATTTAAAAATCTTGATACAGTAAAAAGACTTTTGATAAAAAATTCCCCCCAAAATGCTGACGGATGTGTCTATAAGATTCCCTGTAAAATATGCGATAAAGTTTATTATGGTCAAACTGGTAAAAGTCTTGAACTAAGATTAAAACAACATAAATATAGCATTAGAACTGGACAAGATTCTAATGCTCTATTTATTCATGTGAAGACTTTAACCATCCAATTGATTTTCAAAATGCTGAGAAGGTTGTATCAAGCAAGTCCATGGTTGAGAGGAATATAATAGAATCATGTTTCATTAAAAGCAGTTTTGAAAATAATATGAATATTTCTTTTGGTTTATATAAATTGGATTCTTTTATAATTAATAAAATTTGGGAAGAATTTAATGATAAATTGGACTAATCTTAATTCTTGGGAAGAGTTTCAGGTCCTTTCTTGTTTTCCTCTTTACAGAGTCGTGCGATGTTACGCTACTGTGAGGTGTAGTCTTTGTTAGTGTGATGTGACTGTGAGGTGTAGTCTCACCCTTATATAAGTCCTCTTGTCATGTTTCCTTTATAGTTCCTTGATAATGTGAGTAGTCACGAAAGCGCTTGGAATTCTTATTTTCATAGTGGTTGTTTTGCATATTTTGATATCACCTGATTACTGTGATCTTTTGCATATATATATATATATATATATATATATATATATATATATATATATATATATATATATATATATATATATATATATATATATATATTTTTTATTAACATCGGCCGATTCCCACCAAGGCAGGGTGGCCCGAAAAGAAAAACTTTCATCATCATTCACTCCATCACTGTCTTGCCAGAAGGGTGCTTTACACTACAGTTATAAAACTGCAACATTAACACCCCTCCTTTAGAGTGCCGGCACTGTACTTCCCATCTCCAGAACTCAAGTCCGGCCTGCCGGTTTCCTGAATCCCTTCATAAATGTTACTTTGCTCACACTCCAACAGCACGTCAAGTATTAAAAACCATATGCCTCCATTCACTCCTATCAAATACGCTCACACATGCTTGCTGGAAGTCCAAGCCCCTCGCACACAAAACTTCCTTTACCCCCTCCCTCCAACCTTTCCTAGGCCGACCCCTACCCCGCCTTCCCTCCACTACAGATTTATACACTCTCGAAGTCACTCTGTCTCGTTCCATTCTCTCTACATGTCCAAACCACCTCAACAACCCCTCCTCAGCTCTCTGGACAATCGTTTTGGTAATCCCGCACCTCCTCCTAATTTCCAAACTCCGAATTCTCTGCATTATATTCACACCACACATTGACCTCAGACATGACATCTCCACTGCCTCCAGCCTTCTCCTCGTTGCAACATTCATCACCCATGCTTCACACCCATATAAGAGCGTTGGTATAACTATACTCTCATACATTCCCCTCTTTACTTCCATGGACAAGGTTCTTTGTCTCCACAGACTCCGAAGTGCTCCACTCACCCTTTTCCCCTCATCAATTCTATGATTCACCTCATCCTTCATAGACCCATCCGCCGACATGTCCACTCCCAAATATCTGAATACATTCACCTCCTCCATACTCTCTCCCTCCAATCTGATATCCAATCTTTCGTCACCTATTCTTTTTGTTATCCTCATCACCTTACTCTTTCCTATATTCACTTTCAATTTTCTTCTTTTACACACCCTACCAAATTCATCCACCAACCTCTGCAGCTTCTCTTCAGAATCTCCCAAAAGCACAGTGTCATCAGCAAAAGCAACTGTGACAACTCCCACTTTGTATTTGCTTCTTTATCTTTTAGCCCAACACCTCTTGCCAAGACCCTCGCATTCACTTCTCTTACAACCCCATCTATAAATATATTGAACAACCACGGTGACATCACACATCCTTGTCTAAGGCCCACTTTTACTGGGAAAATATATATATATATATATATATATATATATATATATATATATATATATATATATATATATATATATACATATATGTTAGTTTAAAAGGAAACTATTGAATGTGTCGAAATTTGAACATTAAACGACTCACACACTAGTCATTATGACAGTTTGAGTAACACACAATTCCTGACGGATTTACCTGTCTTCTTTAAAATTGACGTAACAATATTTCAGCTATCAAAAAAAGGCTGCACTGTTTTTGAGATGAAATTTTCTGTCCTGTGAGGCGGCGCTGTCAATCCAGTTAGCGATCAGAAGAAATGGCCTCGAACAAGGCAATTACCGTCGCAAATGGCCATCTGGGCGGTGATGGGTCCATTGTTAGCGAGGTGGTGGTGGTGGTGGTGATAGTGGTGGTGGTGATAGTGATGGTGGTGATGGTGGTAATGGTAGTAGTAGTAGTAGTAATGATGATAGTGAGAGAAGCGGTAGTGATGATGGTGGTTGTGGTAGTGGTAATAATTGTGGAAGGGGTTGTTGTTATATTTGTGTTAGTGGCATTGGCGGTGATAGTGACAGACAACAGTCTTTGTGTTTGTGATGGTGGTAGTGGGAGTACATATACATTATGATGGTGGTAGTGGGAGTACATATACATTATGATGGTGGTAGTGGGAGTACATATACATTATGATGGTGGTAGTGGGAGTACATATACATTATGATGGTGGTAGTGGGAGTACATATACATTATGATGGTGGTAGTGGGAGTTCATATACATTTTGATGGTGGTAGTGGGAGTACATATACATTATGATGGTGGTAGTGGGAGTACATATACATTATGATGGTGGTAGTGGGAGTACATATACATTATGATGGTGGTAGTGGGAGTACATATACATTATGATGGTGGTAGTGGGAGTACATATACATTATGATGGTGGTAGTGGGAGTACATATACATTATGATGGTGGTAGTGGGAGTACATATACATTATGATGGTGGTAGTGGGAGTACATATACATTATGATGGTGGTAGTGGGAGTACATATACATTATGATGGTGGTAGTGGGAGTACATATACATTATGATGGTGGTAGTGGGAATACATATACATTATGATGGTGGTAGTGGGAGTACATATACATTATGATGGTGGTAGTGGGAGTACATATGCATTATGATGGTGGTACTGGAAGTACATGTACATTATGATAATGGTAGTGAGAGTACATATGCATTATGTGGGAACTTGTACATTATGAATGCTGTATTGAAGGTAAATTACAATGTACATGTTCTATTTACCCAGGTCTAACTGAATGTCATTAGAAAATGGCCACTCTGAAAGTGGACTACCCGCTTACCACAGGAGCTACGGGTCAACCCCGGTAAAATTATTAGGTGAATAGAGAGCGATATACGATGCTGTAATACGGATTAGAGGTGAAACTGGCAAGTGTTGGCGTTAGTGAATGGACGTTTATGCAGGTATTGTTTACGTTTGAAGAGGATACAAAGGCAGATGTTGGCAGAGATACTGATAAGCATTGTCTATGATACAAAAAATAAAGCCTGGCTGCCAGGGAGGAATTTCTCTCTCAACATTAACCGGAGGATCGAGCCTTCACCATTTCCTGCGCTGGATAACCAACACTCAGCCAGATCTGGGATCTAGCTGAGTGGTATAGGTACTGTGTACTTTGATATAGAGTATGTAGGTTCGAATCCTGCCGTGGACTAATAATGTTTTATATATACATGTATATATATATTATGCAAATATCGCGAACAAGCGAAACAAGACGCAAAACAACTTCGCGGGGGGGGGAAGAGTTAAATGATAGCTCCAGGGCTTCCATGTTTCAGTCAACACATCAGAAACTTACAATGTTGCAGAAAGGAGAAGGAGGTCCAAGCAAATACGATTACAGGGAACGCTTTTTCTCCAGCAAAGGCGTTCGCTGTGACCGTATTAGTTTGTAACTCCTGTTTTCTCCAACATTACAAGCTTCTGATGATGTGTTGATTTCAGCACGAAAGGCCTAGGGCTATCATTCAACTCCCCGTGGTTGTTTTGCATCTCGTATTGCTTGTTCGCGATATTTCATAATATATATATATATAAACATGTATATATATATATATATATATATATATATATATATATATATATATATATATATATATATATATATATATAAATATATATATATATATATATATATATATATATATATATATATATATATATATATATATATATATATATATATATATATATATATTTCGTGACAGAGGTGGAGGCGGCCTTCAAGGATGGTCGCATCGCCAGTTTGATCGGTGTGGAGGGTGGCCACGCAATACAAAACTCCTTGGGTGTGTTGCGAGCACTGAGAGACCTTGGAGTGCGATACCTCACTCTCACTCACACCTGCAGCACTCCATGGTAAAGCCTTACACATAGTTGCAATTTTCTAAACGTGCATGATATTTAAAATTCTTGTTCACACAGTTAAAATTTCTTTAGTACCTAAACTGTTCATTTATTTAATAAAATGTTAGAAACTTCAGTAGTGTTTAATTAGTAGAGAATCACTGAGACACAATATCCTTGATGATAATCAAATGAAACAGTGTGTTAATCGAGAAACTAGTTGATGTTTCGCTCCATCCTGGACCATCATCAAGCCAGGGTATTGTGACTTGTATTTTTCACTGTTGCTAATGTGATGATGTCGAGCTAAAAGTGTTCGTCTCCCGTCTCCCCCAGGGCAGAGTGCGCCAGGGCCAGAGAGACGGACCTGGAGGACCCCAACTCTCCCAGGGGACTCACACACTTCGGCAAGGTAAGTCATTAACTGAGAAAAGTCAGTGCGGGGCTGCGCGCGGGGGCTTACCTCTACGATGCAGAGAAAGTCTCAACGACATGCCACCAACATTGACGCAGGAACAAGGTCTAACATTGACGCAAACACTGACGCAAACACTGACGCTGAAAAAAATTATTCACTCCACTATTGACGGTAACACTGAGGACGATTGAGAGCAGTCAAGTGTTCATCTTTTTTTATGTCCTGTATATCTGGCGCGGCGATGCTGGGTCAAAACCTTTTTCTAAAAATGGTTTTTGCTGTCAGCATGCCTTCGATAAGCGTATTAAATAACTTAACTGTAACAAAAATAAAGTTTAGGTCATTCTGTGTGTAGGAAATTATGTACCTGGCAGGTCGCTGCTCCGGTGTGTGGCTTCAGCGCTCCTGTGCCAGTGTTGACAGTGTTGAATATAACACTATCTCTGGTTACACACTGCGAAGGCCAGTGTTTAGTGTTATGTAGGATAAACAAGGCTCCCTAGATTTTCACACTGTACAGAGGCAAGAGAGAGAGAGAGAGAGAGAGAGAGAGAGAGAGAGAGAGAGAGAGAGAGTCTTTTCAACTATCATTCAACCTTTTCCTTACCTAATCTTTGATACCCTGTAATACCTTTCCTGTTATTCATGTCTGCTTCTCTATTTTTTTGGCCCTTTCTAGTGTATTAAAGTGGTAAATAACAACTTTCCCTTTACTTGTTGCAAAGTTAAGTACAGATTCACACATTGCTTCTCCTGTTCTTCTGAACTCATGCTGACAGTGTCAGCTTCCATGGCGCTTGATATAGCTAATTCGCCACTCAGTGTCTGTCACATTTTTTCTTGGTATGTGAATGGAGCTCCATTCCTGCTAGTTTGTCCTGTTTTGTTTTTGTTTCTCTCTGTTATCATCAATTACTATACAGCGATTTTTTTAAATTGTTCAGTTTCACGCAGACCTCTTTGTCGTGCCCTGCAATTTTTTTTTTTTTTAATTTTCCTACCTGGCTTGGTTTCATAATATTCCTTCTGATGGGTTTGTGTAGCAGAAGCAGTTCAGAATTCGCTTTCACTGCTGTCATATTTTTATCTGTTAATCGGCTGCCTTTTCTCGCCTCCACCTATTCATTTCTAGGCTCTTTTCTTTGCTGTACTTCGACTTCTGTTGCGATCTATCTGGCCTTACGTTTTCTTCTCTTGTGTACGAATTTCTTCTTGTGAGGGAAGGGTGAGAGACTTCATGACGCGACAGAGGCTCTCCCGATTACCAATAACTAGGAAGAACCCTTCCCATGAGGGGAAAATAAATGAATAGAAAGTGAATATCTTGTAAGAATGGAGACAAAAAAACGAAAAAAAAAATGATTTTATCCCTAAATAATAAACAAAATTGATCAAATTACTTTTAGTCATCAGAAATAAAATAAAAGAAAGGGACGCAATAAATGTAAGGGTGGTAAGGTATCTTGCGATGAAAGAGAGACAACTGAGCCAGACGGTGTTCTGGAGTGGACTCCAGTATGTTTCCTCTTCCACTAAAGGAACACCCGAGGATGGAGAGGTGCTTATTGGAGAATACCGGCCATCGACACATAGTAGACAGGAAGTGATGAACGGCGCACTAGAATAGACACGGAAGGATGAAGTTCCAGTCCAGGCTGAATAATCTGACTCAAAACCCAACACTGGTTCCTGATGGAAAGTCAGACATCCAGCTTACGCTGGGTTGCAGAAGATGGAGTCAGATCCCAAACAACAGCTAATCCAAATGTACTAAGCATCTGGAATGAGTTCTTAATAGTAGACATTGAAGAAGAGTTCTATTACCAGAAAATAACTTCCACTGCAAATATAATATTGATTTATCGTCCTATTTATTACCTGTACAATCAGCGTGACACATAGCACATCTGTGGACTAAGAGAACACAAAGGAGTATCTAAAGGACACTACAGTTTCAATACTGAATTAAAATCAAAATAACTGGGCGTTAAATTGACCTTAGCTTAAGAGTAAAATATCTGATAATTCACAAAAAATGAACAACAGAATTCAAACCTATTCAATAATGGAAAGAGCGACCTACGCATTCAGGAGAGCAGTAAAGACTTACGCATTCAGGAGAGCAGTGAAGACTTACGCATTCAGGAGAGCAGTGAAGACTTACGCATTCAGAGAGAGCAGTGAAGACTTACGCATTCAGGAGAGCAGTGAAGACTTACGCATTCAGGAGAGCAGTGAAGACTTACGCATTCATGAGAGCAGTAAAGACAGACCAAATTCTGGTTATTAAGACAGGAAAGACAAACTTTCTTTTCATCAGGTTTATCACATTCAAAGTTTGATGTCTGGTCCCAAGATGAGTCTGACCTGAACACATCCCCGAGGAAGCATGAAGACCTAATTTGCTCTTCTTTAACTGTTTAGAAAAATAATTATATATAACTTTTCCCACACACGTCTCCGCTTGCCGGCACTTTCTGGTTAGGGAGTAAATTATCTTATTTGTTGTCTTCCCTCTCAATCCCCTTTACTAATGTTCTATATTCAGAAGCTCTCATTCTTATATTGTCTTGTCATTTGAAATCTCACATGTCCCCTCCCTCACCTGCGGTGCTTCTTTCCAAGCCAACAATTCTAAATGGTGTTTCAGACTTAGTATTGTATGGTCGCTAACACCCAAAGATAAATAACGACAAAGGAAGAGGCGGGACCAGGAACTGTGACTTGACCCCTGAAACCACATATAGGTGAATACATATAGGTGAGTATCAGGTCCACTCATCTAAGTTCGTCTCTTATTCCTCCTCTATTCTCTCTCTCTTGTTGTGTCCTTGACTTGTTGACACAGTTCCCCACCAGCACTTCCAGTATTTTAACCTTTGCTTCGTGTCTGGTACTTTATGTGGGTTTCAGTTCTTCTGGTTTATTTTTTTATGGAATATGCCATGAGTAGTATTTATTTATTATAATCAAAACTAAGCACTAAACCCACAAGGGTCATACAGAGCTAGCCATGAGTAGTAGCATTGCTTTGGGCATGTGGGCTCTTCTTTTTTACCTTTCGCTTTGTTCTGTGGTTGACTTTGCACTTTGTCTTGATCTTCTGGTGACTGGGGATGCGTTGTACTGTAGATCACTGCTGCTGCAACCTTGCGTTCCCTGGTCTGCTTGTGCCTACTATGTAATCCTATGACTAACCACTGGATACCCAACTGGTTTCTGATTACCAGTGTCTTCCTTTCCAACCCACTGTTTTTCTTGCCTTCGTAAGTTCATAGTTCCCTGCAGGAAAAATTTCAAGTAGTAATGTGAAATATACACATTGCATCAATTTTCATTAGACAACCTTTGGCTCTATTTAGGGTAAAACATTTAATAAAAAAATCGCTCTTCTACACGTGTTTTACACTTTCATCATCTCATTTAATTTCGTCTCCGTGATAGCTATGATGTTAAGGACGGCGTCTGCTATTCCTTCATTTAATTAACTATTTCTGTTTTTGCATTTCGTCTGTTACTGTGTGCCATTGAGCGAGCAGGTCCTCGCTTTCTGTTTCTCGCTCTTGGGTTCAAGAGCGGAGGGATGTAGTTGTGGGGTTAGTATGGGTGAGGTGACGTAGACTAGGCTCAGTGACCTTGTGAAGTGATTTTTTTTTTCGAGGCTGGTATTTGCGTAGTTAAATGGGAAAGGGGTCAGAGTTGAGTGTGTTTATGTCTGTCTGTGTTTTTAAGTTCTGGTACATCTCCCTGTCAAGCAAGAAGTTATGATGTCAGTGGTGTTTGTCTACCTTTTGCTTACTGAGTTAGTTTTAAGAGTTAGTAGAGGAGATTTCGTGAAAACTTCCGACAGGATTTTCTTGGCTTATTACATATTTTTACTATACTTTTTATGTAGTTTGAAATGTTAATATAATTTCACTCATGAAAGAAATTACAGCGCAATAATTTATATGGTGGAACATTATGGTACATTAATATATTTCATTACTGTAGAACTAATGACCACTAAATTGGGAATTACTTTAATATGCTTAAGAGCAATTTTCATGTCTGCATTAAAATTTTTATGCATATATAAATGAGAATTTTGAAAATTTTGCTAGTATAAATTTTTGACATTATTGCCTCATTATTAATGATGATGGCATGGGCTCTTAAGTGAACGTGTGCGCAACCTGTTAGGTGAACAAGTGCGCAACCTGTTAAGTGAACGTGTGCGCAACCTGTTAGGTGAACAAGTGCGCAACCTGTTAAGTGAACGTGTGCGCAACCTGTTAGGTGAACAAGTGCGCAACCTGTTAGGTGAACGTGTGCGCAACCTGTTAAGTGAACGTGTGCGCAACTTGTTAAGTGAACGTGTGCGCAACCTGTTAAGTGAGCGTGTGCGCAACCTGTTAAGTGAACGTGTGCGCAACCTGTTAAGTGAGCGTGTGCGCAACCTGTTAAGTGAGCGTGTGCGCAACCTGTTAAGTGAGCGTGTGCGCAACCTGTTAAGTGAACGTGTGCGCAACCTGTTAAGTGAACGTGTGCGCAATCTGTTAAGTGAACGTGTGCGCAACCTGTTAAGTGAACGTGTGCGCAACCCGTGGGAAAAATCACTTATAGAAGTTCCATCGCCAGTCTTGTTCTATTCATCTAATATCATATAGTTATAGTACATAATCAAACATGAATCCTAGTCAGACAGACACACAAACACACACACAAACACACACACACACACACACACACACACACACACACACACACACACACTCACACACACACACACCAGGAGCTGTGACTCCCCCTCTGCAACCAAAACTAGGTGAGAACTAGGCGAGTACACACACACAAGGTCACCATAATCTCTCCTTCCCTCCCTTCCGACATGTCTCGACCTCACTTCGTCTATCATCTGATATCTGGACATTGATCGCCACTCTTGGAGGGTCCCTAGCACGTCTCCGCCCCTTGGTGCAGTCTACAGGGAGAGTAGTGGCATGCCCTTGTCACTGTCCATTATAGGAATGATAGTGTTAATATGAGTACCTGGTGGCAAGGAGGATGCTGGACTGGGATGGGGTCTCTTCCACCCCTGACATTGATGGTAACGGTGTTGTTTTGTGTGTTAAGAGAACACTCACTCCTGGTGTGGAGCTTTGTCACATCCTGACCCCTCTCAGAGCTTAAGCAACGGCTGTCTTGCCGGTGCTGGGCATATGTAATTAAGTAACCACTTGAGTACCAGCTATTAATCAGGCGCTTGACTGTTCTTACTGACCAAATATTAAGGTAATACTTCCTCTTGGGTTATAATCCCTCAGAAGTGGTACTTTCATAGTGGTACCCATGCAGAGGTGGTACCTGATTTCTCCACCGTTCACACAATTACTACAGACACAATCCACAAATTGATGAAAATTAGGCTCTGAAAATTAGAATATACATAAAATCGGCTGTGAATAGTTTCCGCCCCTATACTGTGTATCTCTCTCCCCCCTGGCAAATTTCACATACGTTTTCAAGCGCAAATCGGCCAAACACGACTCACACACGGATACCGTGTGGCAAGACACCCATAGCTTCTGTGGGAGCACTGCCAGGTGACTAACAATTCACCACCTATTACTATATTGTTCTATCTGTCAGAGAGCAAATAGATTATCAACAACCTGACATACTCAAGCTCTCATCCTCACCAATCATTGAACATTTGAAGCAGACTTCCTCTGCGATTTTCTTTAGCATAAACTAACCTATAACAACAAATATATTAATTTTACAGCTTCACTAACTCTCAACTCTACTAAATTCCCCTCATCCCCATCCCTTCTCTTACAATTAAATTCCAGCACCTCTGAATTACATGATCTATACGGGTTTCACGCTTGTTTTCGAATATTACAATTGTAATAATGTTCTCGTTTATTAGCAGAAAGCTCATTAATGTTCCCGACTGGACTTTCACATGAGAAGACATAAAATATTTTAGAATTCTTCTTGACTACAATGCTATTGTTTGCCTCTCGTGTCGCACTTCGGAAAAGAGGTAGGCAATTTTTTCCTTGTAAATAACTCTGTACTCATAGAGAAAAGAGGCCATTAGGTACACAATACTAAGATTTTTTGGTGTGAACCAACCTCCGAGAATGTAAGAGGCGGTGAAAGTAAACCTGAAGATACTCAAACACGGAAATGTTTGATGGGAAACGAAACCATAAACTCAAGGCAAGACGGAAATTTCTGGCAGCTTTTCAATTTAGATAAAATATAGATATAAACCACAAAGTTTGAAAATATGAGACAGATGCAAAAATGACGGTGCTAGTAACTCTAGCAGCCATACTCTCTTATTTTAAATTAATAAATGAATAAATAAAAAAAAAAAAATAATAATAATAATAATAATATTAATAATAATAATAATAATAACAATAATAATAATAATAATAATAATAATAATAATAATAATAATAATAATAATAATAATAATAATAAGAAGAAGAAGAAGAAGAAGAAGAAGAAGAAGAAGAAGAAGAAGAAGAAGAAGAAGAAGAAGAAGAAGAAGAAGACAAAGAAAGATGAAAAAAAAGAAGAGGAAGAAGAAGAAAAAGGTAAAAAGGAATCACTAAAATATTAAGCTAAGATGTAGTGAAATGTGTTGAGAAAAAGAGTGAAAGTGTAAGATTTGGTTGAGGCTGTGTTGAGAGCTGAGAGCTCCGTCTTAAAGAGCCCCCCTCCTGCCCATGCCCTCCCTCGCAAGCCCTGCGGTGTTGAGAGCTGAGAGTTCCGTCTTAAAGAGCCCCACCCCACAAGCTCTGTAAGTTGGCCGGTCAATATCTTGTTAATGGAATTAAGGCCGAAACTGGGAGAGAGGCACGTAGACGTTGTGTGATCCAGGCAGGAGGTATGACTTTGTTGATGATCACGAGACGAAGTGATCTAGCTTCCGGTCTCTCTCTCCCTCTCTCTCCCTCTTCCTCTCTCCCTCTTCCTCTCTCCCTTTCCCTCTTCCTCTCTCCCTCTCCCTCTTCCTCTCTCCCTTTCTCTCCCTCTCTCCTTGTAACAATGCACACACCAACCCCAGCCTTACCTCTCCTTCCGCTTACTAATGATCAAGGGAACTGAAAGCCTCGACACCACAAACCAGAGCATTGTGAAAGAAAGCTAGGAGTATGGTACACAGATGCAGAGGGATTATAATTATCAAACGAGAGTGGTGAAAGAACGAATAATAAAGGGAAACTCAGATATCTTGGCAATCACGAAGACAAAATGAACAGAAATGATAGCAGATGCCATATTCCCAGCAGGATATCAAGTAATGTGGATAGAAAAAGGAAACAGGGAAGGGAAAGGAGTGCCACTGCTAAATAAATACCAGTGGAGTTTTGAAGAGATGAAAGTGGTAAACGGAAATGAGTGAAATGACTACATAGTGATCACAATCAAGACTTGGGGACTCAAAGTGGTAATAGCAGTGATCTACTGTACATCCCACCTCCCACCACTGAATAATAGCAGGCCAAGAAGAGAATGTGAAGACAACAGTCATTCAGTGCTTTGACACCACACTAAAAGCAACAAAAAGCCCGTCTGACCAAAACAAAGCTGATGATCATGCGAGACTTTTAACAACAAAAAATAAACTATGAAAACTGGGACACACACACACACGGTGGAGCAGAAACATGGAGGGTTAAGATGTTAGAAGTGATGGAAAACCTTTGTGGTAATCATGTTAAGGACTCAACAAAAGAGAAAGTAAGAGAAGGGAGCGTATCACCAAGACTGGATCTATTATTTTCCACAAATTTGTCTGTTATAGGTGAAATAGAATACGAGCAGCAGTCTCTGGGTGCTTGCGACATTACGGTAATTAAGTTCAAATGTCTTATGGAAATAAGCATTGGGAGAAGAAGAGCAGATAAAGGAAAGGATCAACTGCATTTCAGAAGAGGAAACTTTGAAGGAATAATACACACACAACCCGCACATAGAAGAGAGGAGCTTACGACGACGTTTCGGTCCGACTTTGACCATTTACAAAGTCACACTAACACACAGAACAGGTAGAAGGGGTATTTATAGGCAGCAGACAGGGCAGGCCACAAGAGAGTGGTGGAGAAATAGGGTAAGTAGTAGTGGTAGTGTAAATAGTAGTAGTGGAGTCAGTCATATTCTGGGAGAGAGGAGCACTGCAATACAGCTGGCGGCCCGCATAGGGTAAGGACAAGAACACAGAGGGGGAAAAAATGTAGAAAATAAAATAAAGAAGGACAAATACAAGGAGAAATACAGAGGAGAAAGAAAAAGGAGAAGGGGGAAGAGATAGAAGGGGAAGGAATCAGGTTAAGTCACGGGTGTTCTAAGGTTTGGAGCATTTAACAATGTAATGGGATTGCTTTTTGAAGCAGTTTGTAACAGAACCTACAAGGGGAAATAACCTACTTGACTTAGTTCTGGCAAGCAAGGAAACCCTTGTTAATAATTTAGAAATTACAGAGGAACTCGGCTCAAGCGACCACAAGTCAATTTTAATTACCTTTAGCATTGAATGAGGGTATCTCTCCAAGAGAGAACCCGCAATAATGGATTCAAGTTAGATAAGTTTAGATTTAGAAAGGATATAGGAAAGTATTGGTTTGGAAATAGGGTAGTTGATGAGTGGAACAGTCTGCCTAGTAGGGTTATTGAAGCAAGGACCTTGGGTAGTTTTAAATTTAGGTTGGATAAATTCATGAGTGAAAGGGGTTGGATTTGAGTGGGAATTGCACATGAGTAAATAAAATTATCAAAGCTTATTTCTTGGGTAGCATTGAAAATTAGGTTGAACAAATATTCTGTTAGTGGGATGGAATGTGAAGGACCTGCCTAGTATGGGCCAACAGGCCTGCTGCAGTGTTCCTCCTTTCTTATGTTATGTTCTTATGTATGATAGTAGGGATAATTCAGTAATGGTCCCAAATTTTCGCTTAGCAGATTATAATGGACTTAGAGAACACTTATCAACTGTGGACTGGGGTGAAGAAGAGAGGTATCAATATGACAGTTTTCTTAACACTATACAGGCTGCCCAAAGAACATTTATCCCGTATAAAGAAATTAGATCAAGCAGAAATGACCCAAAATGGATGAATAATAGGCTCAAATATCTTTTAGGGCAGAAAGGAATTTATAGGCGCATAAAAAGAGGTGAGGGTCATCTTATAAATCAGTATACTGACATTAAGAGGGACGTTAAAAAGGGAATAAGAAAAGCTAAACGGGGACTATGAAATTAAAGTTGCTAGGGATTCAAAAACTAACCCAAAAAGTTTTTTCCAGGTTTATAGAACAAAAGTTGATGAGGGAATTACTAGTGATATGTTAGTGGGACGGATTGTGAAGGACCTGCCTAGTATGGGCCAACAGGCCTGCTGCAGTGTTCCTCCTTTCTTATGTTCTTATGAAAGCATCAACAGAGACAAAGCCAGGGCTAAGATTCATACAGGGAAAGTTGTGTATAAGGGAGGATTCAACCAGGCGGCGACTGTGAAAGTTAGACGTAGGGTAGACAGTTTTAGCAGAAGACCAATCAATAGGATGACTGTGATCTCTGACATGACAGAAAAGAGCATTATTAGTGTCGGCAAGCCTAACACTATTTTTGTGCTCCCTAAGTCTGTCAGAAAGAGATCGGCCAGTTTCTCCAAAGTACTGAAGAGGACAGGAGGAACAAGAAATAGAGTAGACACCAGGAGAATCATTTTCCCGTCTTGGCTACCCTTCCCATTTCATAGACTCTGTTTTCTCTCATGCCAAACGGACTTTCTTTTCTCCTAAACCCTCTACTCCTGGAAACTCTCCTGTCCTCTGCCTTTCCTACATCTCTGGTCTCTCTAATCTCAACAACTCTCTCCGTTCCTTACACATCAAACTTACCTTTCGCCAGACTAACACTCTTCACACTAATCTAGTTCATACCTCCCCTCCCTCTATAGATTCTCCTGGTGTCTACTCTATTTCTTGTTCCTCCTGTCCTCTTCAGTACTTTGGAGAAACTGGCCGATCTCTTTCTGACAGACTTAGGGAGCACAAAAATAGTGTTAGGCTTGCCGACACTAATAATGCTCTTTTCTGTCATGTCAGAGATTAAAGTCATCCTATTGATTGGTCTTCTGCTAAAACTGTCTACCCTACATCTAACATTCACAGTCGCATTCTGGTTGAATCCTCCCTTATACACAACTTTCCCTGTATGAATCTTAGCCTTGGCTTTGTCTCTTTAGATGCTTTCCTCTCCCATTACATTGTTAAATGCTCCAAACTTCAGAACACCCGTGACTTAACCTGATTCCTTCCCCTTCTATCTCTTCCCCCTTCTCCTCTTTCTTTCTCCTCTGTATTTCTCCTTGTATTTGTCCTTCTTTATTTTATTTACTACATTTTTCCCCCTTCTGTGTTCTTGTCCTTACCCTATGCGGGCCGCCAGCTGTATTGCAGTTCTCCTCTCTCCCAGAATATGACTGACTCCACTACTACTATTTACACTACCACTACTACTTCCCCTATTTCTCCACCACTCTCTTGTGCCCTCCCCTGTCTGCTGCCTATAAATACCCCTTCTACCTGTTCTGTGTGTTAGTGTGACTTTGTAAATGGTCCAAGTCGGACCGAAACGTCGTCGTAAGCTCCTCTCTACTATGTGCGGGTTGTGTGTGTTGTTCCAGTCACGGTATTGTGCCTTTTTTGTTATTTATTTAAAGGAATAAGTTAATTCTCGCAAGCTGTGCAATGGGAAAGGCTGTTGGCAGGAAAGTTAACCAAAGAAATGATAAAACACATAGCAGAAAAGTGATGGGTAGCTGAGGAAATCTTGATACCCAGAAGAAGAAGAAATTGTAAGAATGAAGAAAACCTATGGTGCAGGAAACCTATGGTGCAGGAAACCTATAGTGCAGGAAACCTATGATGCAGGAAACCTATGATGCAGGAAACCTATGATGCAAGAAACCTATGATGCAGGAAACTTATGGTGCAGGAAAATATGCAGAGATGAAAAGCCAAATGCACAAGGGAATGGAAAAAACTATCGAACGTGAAGAGCAGGGAAAAAAACAAAAACAAAAGTGAGGAGAAGAACCAGAAACGAATAGACAAGTGTGAAGAATAGAGACGGAATGATAACTTGAGAATTACATAACAAAAGTCAAGTCTGAACTGAAAATATTCTGCAGTCACATCAGAAAAAAAGGCGTCAGTAAAAGACTAGGAAATAACACAAAAAAGGGAAGGATTGTACACGAGATGTGTCATGAAAGTCTGTCAGATTTTGAACAACCTATTTAAAGAGGTGTTCTCGGGGAATCAAGGGCAACACCAGAGAGTCAAAGAGAAACAGTACACTAAGGGGTTCCAAAAGCCATACACAGTAGGATAAGCTCAGAATTTTAATTGACGTGGCTAAATACATCAGAGGCATCGGGACTCTACAAAGTGGTACAAATTGGAGGCGTAATGGAGGCAAGTGGTGAGGATTTTTATTGGTAAAACGTAAGTGAAATGGTGTACCAATAAAGGAGTTCATTGAGAGTCTGTAACACCGGCTAACAGTGTCACTATAAATTCTGATAATGGTAACACAAGCACTAACTGAACCACTAGTTAAAATATGTAAGTCCATTGACACGAGACAGTTGACAGGAGACAATTGACACGAGACAATTGACAGGAGACAATTGACACGAGACAATTGACAGGAGACAGTTGACACGAGACAATTGACAGGAGACATGTTGTCTCAATATAAAAGAAAAGAGAGAGATAGGAAGCGTTAAACTTTAAAACACCAACACTGACACTCATATTATGTTAGGTGATAGAGAAGTTAGTAAGAGAGTGGTGGAGCACATGAAAGGAAGCTCTTACATAACAATATGATTGGTTGGTTGTGTTTAAAGACTATCAATTACACGTGGGTCATTAAGGCTTCATGTAACTTGTTCAACACCAGTCAAGAATACTTATATCCTTAGAATAGAGAATAAAGCTAACTCTCAATGTATACACACTGATAGACATTCACCTCCGGTTTTATATATTCTTCCTTGAAAATAATAATTCTTAATGCCAGCACTAATTAATGACATTATAATAGCTGAGAATTATAATGGATAGTATTCTCAAAGGGAATATTTGAAAATCTTTGATTCAGGCAGCGATTACGCCATGTTTAAATGTTATTATTTACTCGAATAGTGGAATAGAACCCTGCGTAGAAGTCTACGCTTTCAGCCTGCCATGTTTCATTTACTCCTATTGTGGCCTCTTGAGATAATTATATAAGTATGTATATATATATATGTCGTGCCGATTAGGTAAAACTTGCGATTTTGGCTTAAATAGCAACGCTCACCTTGCCATATAAGACAAGTGAAAATTTGTGTATGCAATAATTTCGCCAAAATCATTCTGAACATAACGAAAAAAATATATTTCATTGTGTTTGTTTATTATTAAATTAATGTTAACGTATCTAAAATATATTTAGTTGGGTTTGGCTAAATTAAATTGCGCTTGTTGTAATAAGGTTAGGTAGGTTTTCAAAGTTTCCCTTGGTACAAAATTATAAATTTTTATATTAACATAAATGAAAAAAAATATATCTTTAAACGTATAAGAGAAATTTTTAGAAAGGACTTAATTTTAGATGAGTTCTTGCTAATTGACCAGTTTTACCTAATCGGCACGACATATATATATATATATATATATATATATATATATATATATATATATATATATATATATATATATATATATATATATATATATATATATATATATATATATATACTGTATGTTTGTAAGCATGGACATAGGTAAATCATTGACTAAATGCGTAATTAAATAGATGAGGAAGATATACGAACGCGTCAAGGGACGTCCTCGTCTGATGTGTATATTCTCTATACAACACCACATTTCATAACAGGTTGTGTTGTACGCCGGTTAGACGTATTGTGTTGTACGCCGGTTAGACGTATTGTGTTGTACGCCGGTTAGACGTATTGTGTTGTACGCCGGTTAGACGTATTGTGTTGTACGCCGGTTAGACGTATTGTGTTGTACGCCGGTTAGACGTATTGTGTTGTACGCCGGTTAGACGTATTGTGTTGTACGCCGGTTAGACGTATTGTGTTGTACGCCGGTTAGACGTATTGTGTTCCCCGTGGTGTAGTCCAGAACCATCTCTGACTGTCTGTCTATTCATCATTACTTAGAAGTCATTCTATTTATTTCGGCTTGTTTAGCATTATATTATTGCTTGTTTCTGGCAGTTTATTGCTGGTTTCTATTAGTTCACTGATGATTTCTAGCAGTTTATTGCTTATTTCTATTTATTCATTGCTGCTTCTAACAGCTTTTTTCTGGCTTCTGGCAGTATATTGATGGTTCCTATCAGTTTATTACTTTTCTCTAGCAGTTTATTACTGGTTTCTGGTAGTTTATTGCCGATTACTGTTGGTTCCTGGCAGTTTATTGCTGGTTCCTGGCTGTTTAATGCAGTTTACTGCTGGTTGGTGGCCGTATATTGCAGTTTACTGGTGAGAATATTGCAGTTTACCACTGGTTCCTGGCAGTTTAATGCAGTTTACTGCTGGTTCCTGGCAGTTTAACGCAGCTTACCACTGGTTCCTGGCAGTTTATCGCCTGTCTCTGGCAGTTTCCCAAGCTGCATATACTAGGCTGTTAACGGAACGGAGTGTTTGTACATGAAATGTCGCAACATCCTTGAGACCAAGAGCTTGTGTTGGTCCCTTGATTTTCCTTCTCTCTCTCTCTCTCGCCTTATCTTTGTCCTCCTCTTCTTCTCATATCCTTCTTCCTCCTGATGAATGAGACGCATGTACTCCACCTGGGCGTCTCCATTCTGAAGGCGTATCGCCAGTACTTCAGTGCGGAGGTTACTTGAAGCTCTTGAAACTGGAGACAAAAGAGCAGGTAATCAGTCCCTTAGTCTATATGAAGATTTTTCACCACCGTTGTCTTGAAGAATCTGATGCATAGGCAGGAAGATAGTAGTATTTTTTTTCCTACTTAGGCTCATTCGGTTGTTCACTTTCGACACGTTCTGGGATTCCTATTAATTTTTTTTCTCGCTCATTATTATGAAATCTGTTTCACTGCCTTGGTCTTCAGTCTTGTTTGGAGTTATGGGCCATTTTCACTGTCTTTGCTCATTCGGGCAAAGACGCTTTCTCTGAACGTATTTGCTTGGAATGCCTCCCTTTTTTCTGCAACATTGCAAGCTCCTGATGATGTGTTGATGGCAACACGAAAAGCCTAGAGTTGTCATTCAACTCCACCCGTTCTTGTTTTGCATTTTGTATTGCTTGTTCTTGATTACTTCCTAAAACACACCGAATAGGTAAAACTTTCTAAAAAAAAATTCTTATACGTTTAAAGATATATATTTTTTCATTTATGTTAATGTAAAAAAAATAATTTTGTACCAAAAGAACCTTAGAAAACTTACCTAACCTTATTATAACAAGGGCAATTTAATTTAGCCTAATCTAACTAAATATATTTTAGGTAAGTTTACAATAATTTAATAATAAATAAACACATTGAAATACATTTTTTTTCGTTAGGTTCAGAATTATTATTGAGAAATTATTGCATACACAAATTTTCGCTTGCCTTATTCGGCAAGAAGAGCGTTGCTATTTAAGCCACAATCGCAAGATTTACCTATTCGGCACGACACACATTTTTTTTAAACATGTCGGCCATTTCCCACCGAGGCAGGGTGACCCAAAAAGAAAGAAAAGCCCCAAAAGAAAGAAAAAAACTTTCATCATCATTCAACACTTTCACCATCACACACATAATCACTGTCTGCAGAGGATCTCTGATAGGACAGTTTAGATGCCCCTCCAAATTGCCAATATCCCAAAATCCTCTAAAGTGCAGTCATTATACTTCCCATTTCCAGGACTCAAGTCCAGCTAACAGGCTTCCCTGAATCCTTTCACAAAATGTTACCCAGCTCACACTCCAACAGCTCGTTAGGTCCCAAAAACCATTCGTCTCCATTCGTTCCTATCGAACTCGCTCACTCACGCTTGCTGGAAGTCCATGCCCCTCGCCCACAAACCCTCCTTTACCCCTTCTTTCCATCTACAAATTTATACACTCTCCAAGTCATTCTATTTTGTTCTATTCTCTCTAAATGACCAAACCACCTCAACAACCCCTCTTCAGCCCTCTGGATAATACTTTTAGTAACTCCACACCTTCTCCTAATTTCCACACTACGAATTCTCTGCATAATATTTACACCACACATTGCCCTTAGACAGGACATCTCCACTGCCTCCAGCCGCCTCCTCGCTGCAGCATTTATAACCCGTACTTTACATCAATATAAGAGTGCTGGTACCACTATACTCTAGTACATTCCCATCTTTGCCTCCATGGATAACGTCTCCACAGATACCTCAACGCACCACTCACCTTTATTCCTTCATCAATTCAATGGTTAACCTCATCCTTCATAAACCCATCTGCTGACTGACAAGTCAACTCCCAAATATCTGAAAACACACACACACACACACACACACACACACACACACACACACACACACACACACACACACACACACACTATGTATATATATATATATATATATATATATATATATATATATATATATATATATATATATATATATATGTCGTGCCGATTAGGTAAAACTTGCGATTTTGGCTTAAATAGCAACGCTCACCTTGCCATATAAGACAAGTGAAAATTTGTGTATGCAATAATTTCGCCAAAATCATTCTGAACATAACGAAAAATATATTTCATTGTGTTTGTGTATTATTAAATTAATGTTAACGTATCTAAAATATATTTAGTTGGGTTAGGCTAAATTAAATTGTCCTTGTTGTAATAAGGTTAGGTAGGTTTTCAAAGTTTCTCTTGGTACAAAATTATAAATTCTTACATTAACATAAATGAAAAAATATATCTTTAAACGTATAAGAAAATTTTAGAAAGGACTTAATTTTAGATGAGTTCTTGCTAATTGACCAGTTTTACCTAATCGGCACGACATATATATATATATATATATATATATATATATATATATATATATATATATATATATATATATATATATATATATATATATATATAATTTTTGTACATTACATTCACATTTACCTCAGTATTATTTCTTTTTCCACGTTTATGTTAAGTTCACGAATCATATAAGTTACATACATTATACATTATACATTCACTGAACATGAACTTCTTCCAAGAGTCAGCATTTTTTTATATCAATTGTATTTCATTTTCAAAACATCTTCGGTATATTACATTTTCATAACATCTATGTTACACTGACCCTCAACATCTATGTTACATTGACCCTCAACATCTATGTTACATTGACCCTCAACATCTATGTTACATTGACCCTCAACATCTATTTACATTGACCCTCAACATCTATGTTACATTGACCCTCAACATCTATGTTACATTGACCCTCAACATCTATGTTACATTGACCCTCAACATCTATGTTACATTGATCCTCAACATCTATGTTACATTGACCCTCAACATCTATGTTACATTGACCCTCAACATCTATGTTACATTGACCCTCAACATCTATGTTACATTGACCCTCAACATCTATGTTACATTGACCCTCAACATCTATGTTACATTGACCCTCAACATCTATGTTACATTGACCCCAACATCTATGTTACATTGACCCTCAACATCTATGTTACATTGACCCTCAACATCTATGTTACATTGACCCTCAACATCTATGTTACATTGACCCTCAACATCTATGTTACATTGACCCTCAACATCTATGTTACATTGACCCTCAACATCTATGTTACATTGACCCTCAACATCTATGTTACATTGACCCTCAACATCTATGTTACATTGACCCTCAACATCTATGTTACATTGACCCTCAACATCTATGTTACATTGACCCTCAACATCTATGTTACATTGACCCTCAACATCTATGTTACATTGACCCTCAACATCTATGTTACATTGACCCTCAACATCTATGTTACATTGACCCTCAACATCTATGTTACATTGACCCCAACATCTATGTTACATTGACCCTAAACATCTATGTTACATTGACCCCAACATCTATGTTACATTGACCCTCAACATCTATGTTACACTGACCCTCAACATCTATGTTACATTGACCCCAACATCAATGTTACATTGACCCTCAACTTCTATGTTACATTGACCCTCAACATCTATGTTACATTGACCCTCAACATCTATGTTACATTGACCCTCAACATCTATGTTACATTGACCCTCAACATCTATGTTACATTGACCCTCAACATCTATGTTACACTGACCCTCAACATCTATGTTACATTGACCCTCAACATCTATGTTACATTGACCCTCAACATCTATGTTACATTGACCCTCAACATCTATGTTTCACTAACCCTCAACATCTATGTTACATTGACCCTAACATCTATGTTACATTGACCCTCAACATCTATGTTACATTGACCCCCAACATCTATGTTACATTGACCCTCAACATCTATGTTACATTGACCCTCAACATCTATGTTACATTGACCCTCAACATCTATGTTACATTGACCCCCAACATCTATGTTACATTGACCCTCAACATCTATGTTACATTGACCCTCAACATCTATGTTACATTGACCCTCAACATCTATGTTACATTGACCCTTAACATCTATGTTTCACTAACCCTCAACATCTATGTTACATTGATCCTAACATCTATGTTACATTGTCCCTCAACATCTATGTTACATTGACCCTCAACATCTATGTTACACTGACCCTCAACATCTATGTTACATTGACCCTCAACATCTATGTTACATTGACCCTCAACATCTATGTTACATTGACCCTAACATCTATGCAACATTTCACCAACATTCTATTCAACTCTCCCATCATATTTCTTACTTTCTTCTGGGGTGTATTCACCAATATTTTAACATTAACGTCAAGTTTCTCAAATATTTGCGTCTCAGCTTCTCAAGATTTCAGCTACATTCTCGAGGCAGTTTTGTTTATTTCTCTAAAACGTTTATTTTTCACTGACCTATATTTTTTTCATCATATTCCACCATCATTTGTGTCACTTTCTTCAGTAATTTGTGTCCCATCCCGCCCTCATTTGACTCACATCAATTCAGTATCTCCCTTACATCCATGCATAATTTGAATCACATCTCCTCCATTATTTGCTTCATAAATTTTCATATATATATATATATATATTACCATCCTGCCAAGTGAGTGTGAAACGGAAACCTGTAATTATTTTTGCATGATGGTGGGATTGCTGGTGTCTTTTCTGTCTCATAAACACGCGAGATAACAAGTATATCTTGCTACTTCTACTTACACTTAGGTCACACTACACATGCATGCACATACATATATATCCATACCCATCTGGGTTTTCTTCTATTTTCTTAATAGTTCTTGTTCTTTATTTCCCCTTCTCTCTATATGGGGAAGTGGAACAGAATTCCTCCGTAAGCCATACGGGTCGTAAGAGGCGACTAAAATGCCCCTTCTGCTGTATAATATATATATATATATATATATATATATATATATATATATATATATATATATATATATATATATATATATATATATATATATATATATATATATATATATATATATATTATTGTAACCACGAACAAGTGGTATTTAATCAATAACAACACTGCGATTAGCCGAGGATTCGAACCCATGTTGTTTTAGCCCTCATGGTGAGCGAAAATTCCATGATGCTCTAACCCACGGGACCATAGAATCCTACAAGAATCCCGCACCCAGCAGAGCTAGGTGTTGTGCCGTGATCCAAGGACATTCTATGGTGTGGGTGCTTCACAGCTAATTTCATCCTCCTCCCCGTTTGGTTACTAGCCTCCACGAGCAGTAATTCATATTATTCTAACCACGAACAAGTGGTATTTAATCAATAACAACACCTAGCTATGCTGGGTGCGTGATTCTTGTAGGATTGTATTGTCCCGTGGGTTAGAGGATCATAGAATTTTCACTCACCATGAGGCGGGCTAAAACATCATGGGTTCGAATCCTCTGCTAGTCGCAGTGTTGATATATATATATATATATATATATATATATATATATATATATATATATATATATATATATATATATATATATATATATATATATATATATATATGTCGTGCCGATTAGGTAAAACTGGTCAATTAGCAAGAACTCATCTAAAATTAAGCCCTTTCTAAAATTTTCTCTTATACGTTTAAAGATATATTTTTTTCATTTATGTTAATGTAACAATTTATAATTTTGTACCAAGAGAAACTTTGAAAACCTACCTAACCTTATTACAACAAGCGCAATTTAATTTAGCCTAACCCAACTAAATATATTTTAGATACGTTAACAATAATTTAATAATAAAGAAACACAATGAAATATATTTTTTTCGTTATGTTCAGAATGATTTTGGCGAAATTATTGCATACACAAATTTTCACTTGTCTTATATGACAAGGTGAGCGTTGCTATATAAGCCAAAATAGCAAGTTTTACCTAATCAGCACGACATATATATATATATATATATATATATATATATATATATATATTTTTTTTTTTTTAACACATCAGCCGATTCCCACCAAGGCAGGGTGGCCCGAAAAAGAAAAACTTTCATCATCATTCACTCCATCACTGTCTTGCCAGAAGGGTGCTTTACACTACAGTTATAAAACTGCAACATTAACACCCCTCCTTCAGAGTGCCGGCACTGTACTTCCCATCTCCAGAACTCAAGTCCGGCCTGCCGGTTTCCCTGAATCCCTTCATAAATGTTACTTTGCTCACACTCCAACAGCACGTCAAGTATTAAAAACCATATGCCTCCATTCACTCCTATCAAATACGCTCACACATGCTTGCTGGAAGTCCAAGCCCTCGCACACAAAACTTCCTTTACCCCTCCCTCCAACCTTTCCTAGGCCGACCCCTACCCCTCCTTCCCTCCACTACAGATTTATACACTCTCGAAGTCACTCTGTCTCGTTCCATTCTCTCTACATGTCCAAACCACCTCAACAACCCCTCCTCAGCTCTCTGGACAATCGTTTTGGTAATCCCGCACCTCCTCCTAATTTCCAAACTCCGAATTCTCTGCATTATATTCACACCACACATTGACCTCAGACATGACATCTCCACTGCCTCCAGCCTTCTCCTCGTTGCAACATTCATCACCCATGCTTCACACCCATATAAGAGCGTTGGTATAACTATACTCTCATACATTCCCCTCTTTACTTCCATGGACAAGGTTCTTTGTCTCCACAGACTCCGAAGTGCTCCACTCACCCTTTTCCCCTCATCAATTCTATGTTTTTCTCTTTGGGCCACCCCACCTTGGTGGGAAACGGCCGACTTGTTGAAAGAAAAAAGAAGAAGATATATATATATATATATATATATATATATATATATATATATATATATATATATATATATATATATATATATTACAGTGGACCCCGCCTAACGAGCACCCCGGAAATCGTACAATTATGTAAGTATAATATTTTAAGTGCTTGTGGAAGTGTATTTTGGGGGTCTGAAATAGACTAACCTACGTGACATTATTTCTTAAGGAAGTAAATTCGTTCGGTAATGGCACTTGAGCAGCATTCTGGAATGAATTTTGCTCGTTAGGCGGGTCCACTGTATATATATATATATATATATATATATATATATATATATATATATATATATATATATATATATATGACAGTATCCTGAGGCAGATCTTTACTAAAGTACTTAACCTTACTCTAGAAGATGGGCAGTGGGACCAAGCTACACTCCCAGTCAGACTAGGAGGCATTGGTGTCCGCAAGTCATCTCAGATTGCTCTACCTGCTTTCCTGTCTTCATGCATTGCATCCAGAGGGCTTGTAGCAGCAATTCTCCCTGAACATCTTAGGGACACGATTGGAATCCATGACCAAAAGTTCGTTGATGGAGCCAGGATCTGGGATAACCTAACAGGCTCTGAAACCAGGCCTGCTCCCCCCAACAACTACAAACAGTCGCACTGGGATGGCCCAATAGTAGAGAATATAGCCTCAGCAATGCTTCAGAGTGTGTCAGGGAAGGATAGAGCCCGCCTACTTGCAGTGAGAGCTCCTCATGCAGGGGACTTTCTTTTGGCTGTTCCCAACTCCAGCCTTGGCACACGCCTCGACCCACAGACCATCCGCATTGGTGTTGCCCTTCGACTTGCCGCCCCTATTCTCGCCGAACACAGGTGTATTTGTGGCAGTGAAGCAGCAGACCGATTCGGGTACCATGGTCTTGTGTGTCGTAAATCCGAGGAAAGATTGCAAGACATGAAGAGGTTAATAACATTATCAAGAGGAGCCTCACAACAGCCGGATGCCCAGCAGTAAGGGAACCACCCCAACTATGCAGATCTGATGGCAACCAAAAGCGTCCAGATGGTATCACCCTTCAAGCCTGGACAGACGGCAAGCAGGTGGTGTGGGACTACACATGTGCATCTACCTTGGCTGATACCTATCTCCAGTACACCAGGGAGGAAGGAGGGGCTGCTGCCACCTTCAGGGAGTCCCAGAAGTCGAGAAAATATGGAGAACTTGCCCATCATTATATGTTTGTTCCCATAGGCTCAGAGACCCTTGGCTCATGGGGAAAGAGTGCATCTAAGTTCCTCAAGGAGCTGGGCAAAAGACTCAACAGGGTAACTAGGGATCCCAGGGCAGCTAGTTTTCTGTTCCAGCGACTCAGCGCTGCTGTTCAGAGGGGTAATGCATGCTGTATTCTGGGCACGCGCACCAGCTCGGAAGAGCTGGATGAGATTTTCGCATTATAATCAGTGACAAAGATGTAACAATATGTACTAGACATGTATCTCTCACCTCGTGTACTGTATATGCCATCTTTATATCAACGATGTATCTCTCAAATCTTTTGTACCATATTATGTAATAAAACATACCTATTGGTAAAAAAAAATTAAAAGATGGGGTGGTAGGAGAAGTGGAATATTCAAATGGCATCAGGAAGAAATCAAATATTCTTCCTTGAAGCCTTTTATCCACTTCTCCGAGGCTATGGGTCCCACAATTTGTACCAGAGGTGGACCCCATCCTATTATATATTTATATATATATTTTTATATATATATATATATATATATATATAGGATGGGGTCCACCTCTGGTGTCAATGTGGGACCCATTGCCTCGGAGAAGTGGATAAAAAGACTTCAAGGAAGAATATTTAGATTTCTTTCTGAAGCCATTTGAATATTCCACTTCCTACTACCCCATCTTTTTTTATACAAACTTTATTTCAAGACAAAATACAAAATACAATGGGAGTAAAACAACATAGATAACAACTCAGAGCTACATGTCAAATACTTCGTCCAACTCCCCGGCAGTGGGCCGCGTGCCCAGAATACTGCAGGCATTTCCCTCTGGATCGCAACACTGAGTCTCTGAAACAGGAAGCTGGTCGCCCTGTGGTCCTTGGTTTCTATGATGAGTTTTCCACCCAGCTCCTTGAGAAACTTTAGAGCACACTTGCCCCATGCTCCATGGGTCTCCGACCCTATTGGGATGAAGTTATAGCAAGAGGGAAGGTCTTCATATTTGCGGGTCTTCTGGGTCTCCCTGTGGCTGGCAGCTCCACCCCCTTCGGCTAAGGAGTGTGGCAGGTAGGTGTCTGCCAATGTGGCAGCACAGGTGTAGTCCCAAGCAATCTGCTTACCATCCTTCCAGGGTAGCATGGTGGCTCCATCAGGACGCTTTTGACTTCCATCAGACCTCTGCACTTGGGGTTCCCGTTGAGCTGGGCAACGGGCTGTGGCGAGGCTTCTCTTTATGATGTCATTGACCTCCTCATGTCTAGCATACTTCCCTTCTGATGTGTGACACACTAGACCATGTAGTCCGAATTGGTCAGCCGTCGCCCTGCCGCAAATACACCTATGTTCGGTGAGTATGGGGGCGGCTAGGCGAAGAGCAACACCAATCCGAATGGCCTGTGGGTCGAGTCGAGTCCCCAGAGAGGAATTGGGAACAGCAAGAAGGAAATCTCCTGAGTGTGGTGCCTTCACCGCTAGGAGACGAGCTTTGTCCTTTCCTGAAGCGTTGGTGAGCATTGTGTTGGAAATTTTTTCCATGATCGGTTTGTCCCAGTGGGACTGTTTGTGCTCTTTGGGAGGAGCTGGTCTACTGGAGGAGTCTGCCAGGATGTCCCACTGCACTGCTGCTTCAATGAACTTGGGGTCTTGAGCTCCCACCACCCCTCTCAAACGTTCAGGGACAATCCTCTTGACTAATCCACTGGAAGCCAAACACGATGACAGAAATGCAGGTAACGCTACCTGCCTTGCTTTGCGCACCCCTATACCTCCCAGTCGCACTGGGAGGGTTGCCTGCTCCCATTGCTGATCCTCTAGTGACAGATTCAGTGCCTTCTTGAAGGTTGATCTCAGGTGTGCGTCATACTCGTCAAGTGTTGGGTTTTCAAAAGAGGGTGCGCACCTCAGGAAGTAAGTGAGTCTTGGCATAGTAAGACACCTTGTGAGGAGATATATATAGATATATATATATATATATATATATATATATATATATATATATATATATATATACAGTGGACCCCGCCTAACGAGCAAAATTCATTCCAGAATGCTGCTCAAGTGCCATTACCGAACGAATTTACTTCCTTAAGAAATAATGTCACGTAGGTTAGTCTATTTCAGACCCCCAAAAATACACTTCCACAAGCACTTAAAATATTATACTTACATAATTGTACGATTTCCGGGGTGCTCGTTAGGCGGGGTCCACTGTATATATATATATATATATATATATATATATATATATATATATATATATATATATATATATATATATATATATAATCTTCTTCTTTTCTTTCAACAAGTCGGCCGTTTCCCACCAAGGTGGGTGGCCCAAAGAGAAAAAAAAAAGTTTCTCTTTTTAACTTTAGTAATATATACAGGAGAAGGGTTACTAGCCCTTGCTCCCGGCATTTTAGTCGCCTTTTACGACACGCATGGCTTACGGAGGAAGAATTCTGTTCCACTTCCCCATATATATATATATATATATATATATATATATATATATATATATATATATATATATATATATATATATATATATATATATATATATATATATATATATATCGTGCCGAATAGGTAAAATTAGTCAGTTAGCAAGAACTCATTTAAAACTAAGTCCTTTCTAAAATTTACTCTTATATGTTTAAAGATATATATTTTTCAATTATGTTAACGTAAACATTAAAAATTTTGTACCAAAAGGACCTTAAAAAAACTTACCTAATCTTATTATAACAAGCGCAATTTAATTTAGCCTAATCCAACTAAATATATTTTAGATAAGTTTACAATTATTTAATAATAAACAAACACAATGAACTATATTTTTTTCGTTAGGTTCAGAATGATTTTTGCTTTAATTATCGCATACACAAATTTTCGCTTGCCTTAGTCGGCAAGAAGAGCGTTGCTATTTAAGCCAAAATCGCAGTGCCTAAAAAAAAGATGCCTATTCTCCAACATTTTCACCTGACTTTAACATTTGCATTACAATACACGAAAATACATATATACATTTTTTTATCCCATCTCGTACGGAAACTCGCAAATGAGACTACGGTAAAAAAAAAAAAAAAAGGTAAATACTAGTGACGTCTGTAGCCTCCAGTTTCCTCTGCGCTTCCTGCTTTTTTTTTGTCACAGTGTGTAAACAAAAGAGCGTTCACGTTTCCCATTAGCTCGCTCAATTTTTATTTTTTTATTTTTTTATTGCAAGATAGAGAGACGATGTGCATCACAAGTGGCGCAGTCATAGGGAGGAGAAGAAACTATGTGAACTACTCGTATCATGAAGAGGACACGTTGCAGATCAAGCTTTTACTGCGACGTTTCGCTGTTTGTAGAGCTTTACCTTGCCATGACCCAACGAAACGTCCTCCCAAAAGAAGATTGTTCCGCAATCTGTGCCCTGTCTTCTCTGTTGTCATGAGTACAGAATGTCGATCTACCTTTGTTTTTTATCAATTAAATTCTTGCTTAGAATTTTTTTACAAAAGAAACTTAATAATTTTGAAAGCTATTTTGCTTTGTGTATATTGTAGCTTTAATAACCGTTTCAAATGCATTACAGAAAAAGATTATGCTCACTCTGAGTGCGAAATTTATACTGCGTCTCGTGATACATCCATCGTGAATATTATTATTTTTTCGTTGTATTATTTGAAGCAAAAGAATTATTCAGAATTGAGACTTTAAAACTCTTTTTTAAAATGAAAATTAATTCCTACCTCCAAGCGGTGTACATTAATTAATTTCTTGAGTAGAAGCGTATGTGCTTGTGGTGAATGCGCGTTTGTTCATGCGTACGCCCTAATGATGCGTTGACATTCCACTGACGGATGCGCAGTGGAAAATGCGACACGCAATTCCCATGCTGTTCTCTGTGGGAACTGATAGTCCCTGTTGAGCGAAACGTGCTCCCAATAATATGCCATAACTCGTAGTGTGTCTCATTTACATACTGTCTGTATAGCCTACCATTGTTTCAGCATACATGCGCATTGTTGATACATACGCACCGTTGCAGCATACGCATCATTGACGCGAACGTAACATTAATGTGTAGACTCCTTTTTACGCCCAGCTGCCTTTGTATCTGTTGCGAGTATTAGAACGGTTTAAAATAATTGCCACATTACGAGGGAATTAGACCGCCTTAATGGAACAGCGTTCTTGCATTGGCACTTGGGACTATATTGGCTAATTTTGCTGATCGCCGGAACCCGCACCAACTGGTAGTTTAAGACAATGATCCCGACACCAGATTGTTTCCGATAGTTATGCTGCGTTTTTTTTACTATCCTCAAGCTTTTTGTGTTTGTTTTGGTTAAGGAAGCGGAAAGGAAAGATTTTATATATTTTTTTTGTCGATATACTCTTGAATTTATGGTATTAATGGATAATAAAGGAAATAATATATATATATATATATATATATATATATATATATATATATATATATATATATATATATATATATATATATATATAACATATGTTCTTGTTAATATAGTTTCACTGTTGGTGTACATACCTATTTTTTTCAGCTCCAGAATATACGAGTATATTTTGCCAATAGATTTTCATTGCAATCATATCTAAGCTTTAAACTCACAAGGGTCACACAGCACTAGGTTTACAAAATTCGATATAGTACACGAGCCAATCCACACCCAGCCTTAAGAGAAACTAAAAATATACAGAGAAACGTCATAATAAGAAACTTTTGGAGAATCGAGTTTCATAATGGTAAATAAATGTGACTGATAAACAGTGATGGAGAAAATATGGATAAATATGATAGACAGTATATGGAGAATTATTATTAATGATTTTGATTTTTTATTTGGGATTGTAAATGCATGATTCAGTAAAGGAAACTTATCAAAGTATCTTTACACATTACTGAGTATTAAATTAACTGGACCTAAATTTACTGCAGTTAAATTAAATGGATTCAGTACGAAATATCATGTGTTTAGCTGGAATAAAACTAAGAGTCCGGGTCCAACTCTGGGCACTAAAGCCTCGGAGAAGTTGATAAAAAAGCTTCGAGACAAAATATTTGGATTTCTTTCTGAAGCCATTTGAATATTTCACTTCCCCTACAACCCCATCGTTTTTTTTTTCACCAATGGGTATATTTTTTTACATAATTTGGTACACAAGACTTAAAAGATACATTGTTGGTGCAAAGATGGCATATACAGTACATGAGATTTGAGGGATACAGGGCACCCTGGGGCGCGTACCCTAATACAGTAGGCATTACCCCTCTGAACCGCAGCACTAAGTCGCTGGCATAGAAAGCAAGCCCTCCTGGGATCCCTAATTATCCTGATGAGTATTTTGCCTAGCTCCTTAAGGAACTTAGATGTTTTCTTTCCCCATGGGCCAAGGGTCTCCGAGCCTATGGGAGCAAACATATGATGACTGACAAGTTCTCCATATTTTCTAGACTTCTGGGACTCCCTGAAGGTGGCAGCTGCCCCTCCTTACTCCCTGGTGTATTGGAGATAGGTATCGACCAATCTGGATGCACATGTATAGTCCCACACCACCTGCTTGCCGTCTGTTCAGGCTTGAAGGGTGATATCATCAGATCTGCATAGTTAGGGTGGCTCCCTTATTGCTGGGTATCTGACAGTTGTGAGGCTCCTCTTGATGATGTTATTAACCTCTTCATGCCCTGCAATCTATCCCTGGGATCTACGGCACACACGACTGTGGTGCCCGAATCGGTCTGCCGATTCACCGCCGTAAATACAGGTGTGTTCGGAGAGAATATGGGCGGCAAATCAAAGAACAGCACCAATACTGATGTCCTGTGGGTCGAGACGTTTGCCAAGGGAGGAGTTGGGAATAGCCAACAGAAAATCCCCTGAATGTGGAGCTTCCCAGACACACTCTGAAGCAGTGTTGAGGCTATATTCTCCGCTAATGGGCCATCAAGGTGTGACTAGTTGTTGGGGGCAGCAGGTCTCGTTTCAGATCCCGTTAGATTATCCCAGTGTGTGGCTCCGTCAGTGAACTTTTGGTCATAAACTTCAGCATTGTCTCTAAGGTGTTCAGGGAAAATCGCTGATACAAGTCCACTGGATGTAACACATGAGGACAGGAAAGCAGGTAGTGCAATCAGTGATGCCTTGTGGACACCAATACCTACCAGTCTGACTGGAAGTGTAGCTGGGTCCCACTGACCATCTTCTAGAGTAAGGTTGAGTACTTTCGTAAAAATATGTCTCAGGATACAGTCGTATCCATGCAGTACAGGATAACCACGAACAAGTGGAATTTATCAATAACAACACTGCGGCTAACCGGAGAATCGATCCCGTGTTGTTTTAACCCGCCTCAAGGCGAGCGAAAATTCATGACGCTCTAAACCACTGGTCCATACAATCCTACAAACAACTTGAGCCTAGCGAACTAGGCTTGCTTCAAGCTGCGAATTTTCGCTCGCCATGAGACGGGCTAAAACAACACGGGTTCGAGTCTCCAGCTAGCAGCAGTGTTTTTGACATTATATATATATATATATATATATATATATATATATATATATATATATATATATATATGGGGACTAAAAAAGTAAAAATATTTGAAACTAGAAATTTAAATGTTCTTTAATGCTTGGACGAACTCGAATCTGCAAAGGACATTTTTTCTCCTATGATGTGAACATTGCCTTTTGCAGTTTTAATTTTATTAGATTTTTGAAAGTTACTCACATAAATGTTGTCATCCAAACAATTTTGTGCGCTGCTTGCGAAAAAGTGTTATAGTGGGGGAAACATATATCTTTAAAGATCGATAACCTCAACATAGATGCTCAGAGGAATTACACACCTGTGTGATACCTGGTATCTTTGCAGACACCAGTTTTCGTCAATCAGTGGCTTTTCAGTTCAATGCAGAGATTATATACGAAGACAGTATAAAATGAAGTCATTGGAACTATAAAGTGAAGGCAGTGAAGGATGAGGTAATCAGTCCCTCGGCATAAAAAGGCGGCTTCGGTACCTTAGATTCACAAAGTTTCATCAAGACCATAGTACGGAGTACAGGCTTCTAGGCTGAGTGACTGATTACTTATCTTCTGCTATCTTCTGTGCATGGATCTGCAAGGTTGAGGGACTGATTACCTAACCTTCCACTGTCTTATGAGTATAGTTCTGCAAGCCTGAGTGAGGGACTGATTACCTCATCTCACAACGTAATCGTACATCCCTGAATTAAACTGATAAAGCCACTGGTTAGCGAAGTCTTCACATGAACATAAAGGTATTGCCCATGTGCCTAAATCCACATCATCTCCTCGACATTGTATACCATTAATGTGATAATAGATACTTAGTACACACTGAGAATCTTAACAATGTGGTCTATCAACACAGAAATGCAGGGAATCATATAAACAATTTCAATGATGCTAAAGTGCTGATGGGATGCAATCACACACACATCAGAGGAAGCTAAGGCAATCTATCATAAATATCAACGTTCCCAATTTCAGTATTCTAAACGAGAATGTCGAGTCTCTATTGAATACCTTTCTCATCAAATATGACAAACCATTGAAAATGAGAACTGACTAATAAAAAGCTAGTCTGAGGCCTCGTAATTGCTTCAGTTATATGTAATCTGATTTAAAAGGGGTGTTGTTTGGTACTGGTTTATGGGAATAATAATGGAAATGGAGTAGAATTGTTGACGACAGTACCAACTAGGCTTCTTGAAGTGCTCCTTTTTATTACAAAATTTGTGTATGCAATAATTTCGCAAAAATCATTCTGAACCTAATGAATAAAATATATTTCATTGCGTTTGTTTATTATTAAATTATTGTAAACTTAATAAAATATATTTAGTTGGATTAGGCTAATTTAAATTGCGCTTGTTATAATAAGGTTAGGTATGTTTTCTAAGGTACTTTTGGTACAAAATATTTTTTTTACATTAACATAAATGGAAAAAATATGTCTTTAAATGTATAAGAGAAAATGTTAGAAAGGAATTAATTTTAAATGAGTTCTTGCTAATTGACCAATTTTACCTGTTAGGTACAACATTTTATATATATATATATATATATATATATATATATATATATATATATATATATATATATATATATATATATATATATATATAATTTTTATAGGCCATTTACAATACCTGTTAACAGATATTGGTAGGCTGGCAGCCAGGAAGAAGAAACATTTGCACAGCTGGTGGGCAAGATAAGCAAATAAGCGCAACGAGGAACACAGAATGTGAGCACAAACAAGTGCAAACAACGTCAGGCATAGTGCAAACAACGTCAGGCATAGTGCAAACAACGTCAGGCATAGTGCAAACAACGTCAGAGGCTACTTAGATAACGCAGTGTCAACAGCACCAGCAACGGCGGCGCTGTAACCAGCTAAATCAGCACTAGATAAGGCACAGATAACAAATAAAGCAAGGAAAAAAATGTAACGAAATATCAAGATGACCGACTACAGGAAGGAGACAATTCGAGGACACAATCACAAGGAACAAAAACAATGAGAGAATGTACGTAGTGCTACAATGAGAGAAAGTACGTAGTGTTACAATGAGAAAATGTACGTAGTGTTACAATGAGAGAATGTACGTAGTGTTACAATGAGAAAATGTACGTAGTGTTACAATGAGAGAATGTACGTAGTGTTACAATGAGAGAATGTACGTAGTTACAATGAGAGAATGTACGTAGTTACAATGAGAAAATGTACGTAGTGTTACAATGAGAGAATGTACGTAGTTACAATGAGAAAATGTACGTAGTGTTACAATGAGAGAATGTACGTAGTTACAATGAGAAAATGTACGTAGTGTTACAATGAGAAAATGTACGTAGTGTTACAATGAGAGAATGTACGTAGTGTTACAATGAGAGAATGTACGTAGTGTTACAATGAGAGAATGTACTTAGTTACAATGAGAGAATGTACGTAGTGCTACAATGAGAGAATGTACGTAGTGTTACAAGGAGAATGTACGTAGTGTTACAATGAGAGAATGTACGTAGTGTTACAATGAGAGAATGTACGTAGTGTTATAATGAGAGAATGTACGTAGTGTTACAATGAGAGAATGTACGTAGTGTTACAATGAGAGAATGTACGTAGTGTTACAATGAGAGAATGTACGTAGTGTTACAATGAGAGAATGTACGTAGTGTTATAATGAGAGAATGTACGTAGTGTTACAATGAGAGAATGTACGTAGTGTTACAATGAGAGAATGTACGTAGTGTTAAAATGAGAGAATGTACGTAGTGTTACAATGAGAGAATGTACGTAGTGTTACAATGAGAGAATGTACGTAGTGCTACAAAAGAGAAAGTACAAATTACATAAACAAAACTGTGAATAACATTATCTATATTACTACTACTACTACTACTACTACTACTACTACTAGTAGTAGTGCTACTGCTGCTTCTACTACTACTAATACCACTACTGCTGTGCTGCTGGGGATGCTATTACTGCTGCAACTACTATTGCTGCAGCTGCTGCTGCTGCTACTACTACTGCTGCTGGGGATCCTGTTACTGCTGCTGTTACTGCTGCTGCTGCTGCTGCTACTACTGCTGTTGTTGTTGTTGCTGCTGCTACTTCTACTGCTGCTGCTGGGGATGCTACTACTACTACTACTGCTGCTACTGCTGCTACTACTGCTACTACTACTGCTGCTGGGGATGCTACTACTACTACTACTGCTGCTACTACTACTACTACTACTATAATAATAATAATGCTGCTACTGCTACTACTGCTGCTGTTGCTGCTGCTGCTGCTGCTGCTGCTGCTGTTGCTGCTGCTGCTGCTGCTGCTGCTGCTGCTGCTGCTGCTGCTGCTACTACCATTACTGCTGTTGCTACTACTATTACTCCTGTTGCTACTACTATTACTGCTGTTGCTACTACTATTACTGCTGTTGCTGCTACTATTACTGCTGTTGATACTACTATTACTGTTGTTGCTACTACTATTACTGCTGTTGATACTACTATTACTGCTGTTGCTACTACTATTACTGCTGTTGCTACTACTATTACTGCTGTTGCTACTACTATTACTGCTGTTGCTACTACTATTACTGCTGTTGCTGCTACTATTACTGCTGTTGATACTACTATTACTGCTGTTGCTACTACTATTACTGCTGTTGCTACTACTATTACTGCTGTTGCTACTACTATTACTGCTGTTGCTACTACTATTACTGCTGTTGCTACTACTATTACTGCTGTTGCTACTACTATTACTGCTGTTGCTACTACTATTACTGCTGTTGCTACTACTATTACTGTTGTTGCTACTACTATTACTGTTGTTGCTACTACTATTACTGCTGTTGCTACTACTATTACTGTTGTTGCTACTACTATTACTGTTGTTGCTACTACTATTACTGCTGTTGCTACTACTATTACTGCTGTTGCTACTACTATTACTGCTGTTGCTACTACTATTACTGCTGTTGCTACTACTATTACTGCTGTTGCTACTACTATTACTGCTGTTGCTACTACTATTACTGTTGTTGCTACTACTATTACTGCTGTTGCTACTACTATTACTGCTGTTGCTACTACTATTACTGCTGTTGCTACTACTATTACTGCTGTTGCTACTACTATTACTGCTGTTGCTACTACTATTACTGCTGTTGCTACTACTATTACTGCTGTTGCTACTACTATTACTGCTGTTGCTACTACTATTACTGTTGTTGCTACTACTATTACTGTTGTTGCTACTACTATTACTGCTGTTGCTACTACTACTGCTCTTGCTGCTGCTGCTGCTACTACTACTGTTACTACTACTACTGCTACAACTTCTGCTGCTACAAATACTGTTGTTACAACTACTTCTGCTACTACTACTACTGCTCTTACAACTACTGCTACTACTACTACTGCTGCTGCTACTACTGCTGCTACTACTGCTGCTGCTGCTACAGCTACTGTTGCTACTACTACTGCTGCTACTACTGCTGCTACTACTTCTGCTGCTACTACTGCTGCTGCTGCTACAGCTACTGTTGCTACTACTACTGCTGCTACTGCTGCTGCTACTACTGCTGCTGCTGCTACAGCTACTGTTGCTACTAGTACACCTACTGCTGCTATTGCTGCTGCTGGTGATGCTACTACTGCTGCTACTACTACTACTACTACTACTACTACTGCTACTACTACTACTACTGCTACTACTACTACTACTACTGCTACTGCTACTACTACTACTACTACTACTACTACTACTACTACTACTGCTACTGCTACTACTACTACTACTGCTACTGCTACTACTACTACTACTACTACTACTACTACTACTACTACTATAAACTGGTAATAAACTGTTGTCAGACTAACTTATCCATGAGAACAAAATTTAAACTTGATTAATAACGGAAAAGCAAAACAATAAATGACTAACAAATTAATAAAAAATATAAAAGAAAAAACGAAAAATTAAGCAGCACTCGATATACCAGCTGCCCACGATACACCAGCTGGCTCCGATACACCAGCTGCCCACGATACACCAGCTGGCCCCGATACACCAGCTGCCCACGATACACCAGATAGCCCCGATACACCAGCTGGCCACGATACACCAGCTGGCAACGATACACCAGCTGGCCACGATACACCAGCTGGCCACGATACACCAGCTGGGCCGCCAAGCTAAAAAACAACAACAAACTATAATTAAATCTAAAGGAAAATAACCCACTAACTAGGTTACAGGTCAACCCACGGAACAGCGCATAAACCAGGTCAAACACTAAGCCACGGAACAGCTCATAAACCAGGTCAAACACTAAGCCACGGAACTGCGCATAAACCAGGCCACACACTAAGCCACGGAACAGCGCATAAATTAGGTCAAACACTAAGCCACGGAACAGCGCATAAACCAGGCCACACACTAGCCTACGGAACAGCGCATAAACCAGGTCACACACTAGCCTACGGAACAGCGCATAAACCAGGTCACACACTAGCCCATGGAACAGCTCATAAACCAGGCCACACACTAGCCCACGGAACAGCATATAAACCAGTTCACACACTAGCCCACGGAACAGCGCATAAACCAGGTCACACACTAGCTTACGGAACAGCGCATAAACCATGTCACACACTAGCCTACGGAACAGCGCATAAACCAGGCCACACACTAGCCTACGGAACAGCTTATAAACCAGGTCACACACTAGCCCATGGAACAGCTCATAAACCAGGTCACACACTAGCCTACGGAACAGCTTATAAACCAGGTCACACACTAGCCCACGGAACAGTGCATAAACCAGGCCACACACTAGCCTACGGAACAGTGCATAAACCAGGTCACACACTAGCCTACGGAACAGCGCATAAACCAGGTCACACACTAGCCCACGGAACAGTGCATAAACCAGGCCACACACTAGCCCACGGAACAGAGTATAAACCAGTTCACACACTAGCCTACGGAACAGGGCATAAACCAGGTCACACACTAGCCTACGGAACAGCTCATAAACCAGGTCACACACTAGCCTACGGAACAACTTATAAACCAGGTCACACACTAGCTAACGGAACAGGGCATAAACCAGGTCACACACTAGCCTACGGAACAGCGCATAAACCAGGTCACACACTAGCCTACGGAATAGCGCATAAACCAGGCCACACACTAGCCTACGGAACAGCGCATAAACCAGGTCACACACTAGCCTACGGAACAGCGCATAAACCAGGTCACACACTAGCCTACGGAACAGCGCATAAACCAGGCCACACACTAGCCCACGGAACAGAGTATAAACCAGTTCACACACTAGCCTACGGAACAGGGCATAAACCAGATCACACACTAGCCTACGGAACAGCTCATAAACCAGGTCACACACTAGCCTACGGAACAACTTATAAACCAGGTCACACACTAGCTAACGGAACAGGGCATAAACCAGGTCACACACTAGCCTACGGAACAGCGCATAAACCAGGTCACACACTAGCCTACGGAATAGCGCATAAACCAGGCCACACACTAGCCTACGGAACAGCGCATAAACCAGGTCACACACTAGCCTACGGAACAGCGCATAAACCAGGTCACACACTAGCCTACGGAACAGCGCATAAACCAGGCCACACACTAGCCTACGGAACAGCGCATAAACCAGGTCACACACTAGCCTACGGAACAGCGCATAAACCAGGCCACACACTAGCCTACGGAACAGCGCATAAACCAGGTCACACACTAGCCTACGGAACAGCGCATAAACCAGGCCACACACTAGCCAACGGAACAGACCGTTAAAAGTCACGCACCAGCCCACGGAACAGCCTACAAACTAAGCCACATACCAGCCCACGGAGCAGACCGTAAACCAGGCCACATACCAGCCCCCGGATCTTACTAGCAATTACTGCGTCAGAGCAGTAAAGTCTAAATGTGTTTCTCTCCCCCTGGTTCTCTCTCACTGGTTCTCTCTCACTGGTTCTCTCTCCCTGGTTCTCTCTCCTGGTTCTCTCTCCCTGGTTCCCTCTCCCCCTGGTTCTCTCTTCTGTTGCCTCTGTATATAATTCAATGGAAGATTTTTTCTCTGCTGTTTGGCCGGCTGAGGTATGCATATTGCAACGTCTGAGAGGAGAGGAAGGAAGGCCCGCTGCTGCAGAATCCCCACCGTGTTGCATACATTGACTGCCAGATTGCAAAAAGTCAGGAAAAATCACATCAAATTGCTACCGTTGGTTGATGAAGCGGGGTAAGGCATGATGCCCTGGTGTGGGAGGGGATGGCGGCCAGCAAAGACAGGGGACGGACAAAGACAGAGAGTATGGGACAAAGACAGAGTATGGGACAAAGACAGTGTATGGGACAGAGTATGGGACAGAGTATGGGACAAAGACAGAGTATGTGACAAAGACAGAGTATGGGACAATGACAGAGTATGGGACAAAGACAGAGTATGGGACAAAGACAGAGTATGAGACAGACAGAGTATGGAACAAAGACATAGTATGGGACAAAGCCAGGGTTTGGGACAAAGATAAGATATGGGACAAAGTACTCATATCCAGAGGTTGGTGGATGAATTTGGTAAGGTATGTAAAAGAAGAAAATTGAAAGTGAATATAGGAAAGAGTAAGGTGATGAGGATAACAAAAAGATTAGGTGACGAAAGATTGGATATCAGATTGGAGGGAGAGAGTATGGAGGAGGTGAATGTATTCAGATATATTGGAGTGGACATGTCAGCAGATGGGGCTATGAAGGATGAGGTGAATCATAAAATTGATGAGGGGAAAAGGGTCAGTGGTGCACTTCGGAGTCTGTGGAGACAAAGAACTTTGTCCATGGAAGTAAAGAGGGGAATGTACGAAAGTATAGTTATACCAACGCTCTTATATGGGTGTGAAGCATGGGTGATGAATGTTGCAACGAGGAGAAGGCTGGAGGCAGTGCAGATGTCATGTCTGAGGTCAATGTGTGGTGTGAATATAATGCAGAGAATTCGGAGTTTGGAAATTAGGAGGTGCGGGATTACCAAAACTATTATCCAGAGGGCTGAGGAGGGGTTGTTGAGGTGGTTCGGACATGTAGAGAGAATGGAACGAGAGAGAATGACTTCGAGAGTGTATAAATCTGTAGTGGAGGGAAGGCGGGGTAGGGTTCGGCGTAGGAAAGGTTGGAGGGAGGGGGGTAAAAGAGGTTTTGGGTGCGAGGGGCTTGGATTTCCAGCAAGCATGCGTGTGCGTATTTGATAGGAGTGAATGGAGACAAATGGTTTTTAATACTTGACGTGCTGTTGGAGTGTGAGCAAAGTAACATTTATGAAGGGATTCAGGGAAACCGGCAGGCCGGACTTGAGTCCTGGAGATGGGAAGTACAGTGTCTGCACTCTGAAGGAGGGGTGTTAATGTTGCAGTTTTATAACTGTAGTGTAAAGCACCCCTCTGGCAAGACAGTGATGGAGTGAATGATGATGAAAGTTTTTCATTTTCGGGCCACCCTGCCTTGTGGGAATCGGCCGATGTGTTAATAATAAAATAATATATATATATATATATATATATATATATATATATATATATATATATATATATATATATATATATATATTTATATATATATATATTAATTTCATTCCTAGAATAGTGCTATATCTGCCTGCATGGGCCATTTAGTGCATGACCCACACGGCCCATGGAGGGAAACATGCATGATTAAGCATACGAATGACAAGGAATGTTTATACTCCCCGCTAAGTGCATTAGAATTGTTCGTCTATGAAATTCCTTCTGAGGAAACCAGAGTGCGATGGTCCTCGCTGCTGTCCTCCCGAAAAGAAAAATAATCAGGTGATGACGGTGCTCAATAAGTCGGTGATCTGAGTCGGCAGTATTCATCGTTTTGGAAGGTCGGTCGGTCCTGGACCTATGTCAAGTCGCAACTTGAAAGTATTTCACTATATACTCAGTGTAAAATAGTAAGCTCTTGTGTGTCACTTAGTGAGGAATGATGAAGGCTCAGTCCTTAGTCCACTTATTGAACGAGAGATATTTCTTACCATTCTTTACTCGTATAACACCTGACTGTGGTCGAAACGTTTCCTAGCTTAAACGTTCAATTCATAAGTTATATCTGAATTCATGGTTGTTACAGCCAGAGTAGTGTGAAGCCTCAGTTGTGTTGACAGGAACTCAACGATATATGAAGCAAGGAACCTAACTGCACCAGTGAGCAATTTGTGTGAGTTAGCGATAGTGTTGAGTAAGTTGGCATTGCATGTTGAGTAACTTAGTAATAATTGTTCGGCAAAGTGTGATATGTGACGAGGTGTAAAGAACTGAGAAGGTGGTGTTTTGAGGAAACATTCCCGTCGTTAACGTGTTTGAGGTCAGTGCTATATTGGCATTACCAGAGACTCACAGTGAGTCGCCAGACTGACCCTGTATTGCTCCACCTTCATATTTGACTATTAAATTAACGACAGCACAGGAAATTTCAGCAAATACACATCAATAAAAATTCCAAAAGAAATTCTTGGAATACTTTAGCAGGAATTCCAACAATTAATGTGAAACCGCATTTAGGAGGCATTTAATATGATCAACTTTTACCTCCAATATAAGCCAGGCGAGCAAAGCATATTTTATGCTCGGGATTAAAGCCATATAAGGCACCTTCATGTGATATGTCGACGACCTGGGCAGCCACTGGTTACCATGACGACGTCTGACACGGTTCATGAGGAAGAGACCAGGTTTTACCTGGTCTCAAGGGTTATTCTTGATGTATCAGGCTTCCTTATTCTCTGTCTCTGTCTCTTTCTCTGTCTGTCTGTCTGTCTGTCTGTCTGTCTGTCTTCTCTCTCTCTCTCTCTCTCTCTCTCTCTCTCTCTCTCTCTCTCTCTCTCTTCTCTCTCTCTCTCTCTCTCTCTCTCTCTCTCTCTCTCTCTCTCTCTCTCTCTCTCTCTCTCTCTCTCTCTCTCTCTCCCTCTCTCTCTCTCTCTCTATCTCTCTCTCTTCCATCAATCTCGACTTACTTTTTTAAAATCAATTTCTAGCTATTCATTCGCTTCCCTAAAATTCCAGCCCCAAACCTCACAGCTACCAATAAGAACCACCTGTGGTGGCTAATTAACCTCTAGTCTGGTACATGTCTCATCTCTCATCTCTCTCTCTCTTTCCCCCAGACGGTAGTGAGGGAGATGAACCGCCTTGGGATGCTGGTGGATCTCTCGCACGTCTCTCAAGCCACCATGAAGGAGGCACTGGAGGTGTCGCGAGCTCCCGTCATCTTCAGTCACTCCTCCGTCTACGCTATCTGCAAGAACCCCCGGAACGTCCCCGACGACATACTCAAGAAGGTGGTGAGTAGTGGTGGTGAGAGTGAGGGAGAGTGAAGGGAAGATGTGGTGAGAATGAAGGAAAGTGAGGGAGGGTGTAGGACTGTGTTAAAGTGCGTTTTTGAGAGGCATCGAGAGCGAAGGATTGTGTAGGAGTGTTTGATATATGGCAATATGCAGAAACATATCAGAGGTAACTTTATGTGACCTACATATACCCTGTTTTTTTGCAAACATATTATATATATATATATATATATATATATATATATATATATATATATATATATATATATATATATATATATATTATAATGAGTATGAGTGCACAGATACTGAAGTTTCTCCAAACTCTGACGGTTTACACTGACACTAGGGAATCTATAAAAGTTATAGTCACAAAATACAGTGAATACAATTGTATTTCGTGTAAAACATGATAATATAGTTCCTATACGAACATCTTTTTCAAACTTCTCATTACCGAGTTCCCAATCAAACATTGTTCATTAAAAAAAAACTACGCACTCGTTTTGCCCTGATATGATGCAATTCTAAACAAGTTAAAACAAAACAATCAGTATATTTGCGAACAAAAACATTTGTGGAAATATGGATTGACCCTCGGTGCATTATATCAGTTACATTCAGGCATCACAGGAGGGTGCCAGAGGTGATCAGAAGTCAGACCAGGGTGCCAGAGATGAATACAAGTTACACGAGGATATCAGAGATGAATAGAGGTCATACGAGAGTTCTAGGGGTAATTAGAAGTCACACGAGAGTGCCAAGGGTGATTAAAAGTCACAGGAGGGTGCCACGGGCGATTAGAAGTTATATGAGGGTGGCTAGAGTGATTAGAAGTCACATGAGGGTGCCAGAGGTGATTAGAGATCACACGAAGGTGCCAGAGGAGATCAGAGATAACACGAGGGTGCCAGAAATGATCGGAATATGACACCACAAACATCCTCGTGCTCACTCGCCGACAAGTTCATCACCACCATATTAAAGGTCAATAAGTCCCCAAGTAACGAGCTATAATATAATTAAATGACCCAAAAATCTAACTAGCCAGAAAAAAACGTATCCCAGTCATACACAGGACTCACAAACAAAGCTCCTGTGTTATCGTATATTGCATCGGTCACCTTCCCAGGTGCCACACAGGTCACCAGAAATCTAATGGATTCACAGAGCATTGCAATATTGGTTGCTGATTGCGTTGCAAAACCCTGCCATACATCACCCAGTCAACACAGCTTAGTTAATCATTAGCACATTTAAATATATTATATCAATAATAACACTGTCGCATAGCTGGTTTGCTTGTTGTTGTTTTTTTAGTGTGGAGAATTTAAAAAAATTTGAGGGCTAAATTTATTTTAATTTTGTCTATTCATGCCCTGAATACCGTATAATAGGTCTTAAGCAACGTAGAGTGTGTGTAGGGGATGGGATGAGAGTTATAAGATTGTAGGATAGGGAATGAGTGATAAGTGTAGGAGAGTGAATAACAGTGTGGGGGAGTGTAAGAGAATAAGGGATAGTTAAGGAGAATAAGTGAGAGTGAAGAAGAATGAGTGAATGAGAGTAGATGAGAATGAATAAGAGAGCAAGAGAGTATAGAACAATGTGGGAGAGTGAAGGAGACTATAGAAGAGTGAAGGGGAGAGTGTGGGAGAGTGAAGGAGACTATAGGAGAAGAAAGGAGAGAGTGGGAGAGTGATGGAGACTATATGAGAGTGGGAAAGTGAAGGAGAGTCAGAAACAATGAGGGAGAGTGAGGTAAGAAAAAATGGAGAATGTCAATGTCGACATATCGGAGAGGGTAGTGAGTAGGGACCAGAGTGAAGGGGAGAGGGAGAGAGAGAGAGAGAGAGAGAGAGAGAGAGAGAGAGAGAGAGAGAGAGAGAGAGAGAGAGAGAGAGAGAGAGAGAGAGAGAGAGAGAATGGTTTCTCTAGTATTTCGGCTCTACATTAGAGCTCGATACCCTTCATAATCCCAGGGCTGGAAAGACTTGATCACGACGTACAAGATACGTATAGAACCCTGTACAACCAACAGCGACAGATTGTTTGTAAGGAGGGTTAGATTGTTTGTAAGGAGGGTTAGATTGTTTGTAAGGAGGGTTAGATTGTTTGTAAGGTGGGTTAGATTGTTTGTAAGGAGGGTTAGATTGTTTGCAAGGAAGGTTAGATTGTTTGTAAGGAGGGTTAGATTGTTTGTAAGGAGGGTTAGATTGTTTGTAAGGAGGGTTAGATTGTTTGTAAGGATAATTAGATTGTTTGTAAGGTGGGTTAGATTGTTTGTAAGGAGGGTTAGATTATTTGTAAGGAGGGTTAGATTGTTTGTAAGGTGGGTTAGATTGTTTGTAAGGAGGGTTAGATTGTTTGTAAGGAGGGTTAGATTGTTTGTAAGGAGGATTAGATTGTTTGTAAGGAGGATTAGATTGTTTGTAAGAAGGGTTAGATTGTTTGTAAGGAGGGTTAGATTGTTTGTAAGGTGGGTTAGATTGTTTGTAAGGTGGGTTAGATTGTTTGTAAGGAGGGTTAGATTGTTTGTAAGGAGGGTTAGATTGTTTGTAAGGAGGGTTAGATTGTTTGTAAGGAGGGTTAGATTGTTTGTAAGGAGGGTTAGATTGTTTGTAAGGAGGGTTAGATTGTTTGTAAGGAGGGTTAGATTGTTTGTAAGGAGGGTTAGATTGTAAGGAGATTTAGATTGTTTGTAAGGAGGGTTAGATTGTTTGTAAGGTGGGTTAGATTGTTTGTAAGGTGGGTTAGATTGTTTGTAAGGTGGGTTAGATTGTTTGTAAGGATGGTTAGATTGTTTGTAAGGAGGGTTAGATTGTTTGTAAGGATAGTTAGACTGTTTGTAAGGTGGGTTAGATTGTTTGTAAGGTGGGTTAGATTGTTTGTAAGGTGGGTTATTATTTGTAAGGCGGGTTAGATTGTTTGTAAGGTGGGTTAGATTGTTTGTAAGGTGAGTTAGATTGTTTGTAAGGTGGGTTAGATTGTTTGTAAGGTGGGTTAGATTGTTTGTAAGGTGGGTTAGATTGTTTGTAAGGAGGGTTAGATTAATTGTAAGGATGGTTAGATTGTTTGTAAGGTGGGTTAGATTGTTTGTAAGGAGGGTTAGATTGTAAGGAGATTTAGATTGTTTGTAAGGAGGGTTAGATTGTTTGTAAGGTGGGTTAAATTGTTTGTAAGGTGGGTTAGATTGTTTATAAAGTGGGTTAGATTGTTTGTAAGGATGGTTAGATTGTTTGTAAGGAGGGTTAGATTGTTTGTAAGGATAGTTAGATTGTTTGTAAGGTGGGTTAGATTGTTTGTAAGGTGGGTTAGATTGTTTGTAAGGTGGGTTCGATTATTTGTAAGGTGGGTTAGATTGTTTGTAAGGTGGGTTAGATTGTTTGTAAGGTGGGTTAGATTGTTTGTAAGGTGGGTTAGATTGTTTGTAAGGTGGGTTAGATTGTTTGTAAGGTGGGTTAGATTGTTTGTAAGGAGGGTTAGATTGTTTGTAAGGATGGTTAGATTGTTTGTAAGGTGGGTTAGATTGTTTGTAAGGAGGGTTAGATTGTTTGTAATGAGGGTTAGATTGTTTGTAAGGAGGGTTAGATTGTTTGTAAGGATGGTTAGAATGTTTGTAAGGAGGGTTAGATTGTTTGTAAGGAGGGTTCGATTGTAAGGAGGGTTAGATTGTTTGTAAGGATGGTTAGATTGTTTGTAAGGAGGGTTAGATTGTTTGTAAGGAGGGTTAGATTGTTTGTAAGGAGGGTTAGATTGTTTGTAAGGAGGGTTAGATTGTTTGTAAGAAGGGTTAGATTGTTTGTAAGGAGGGTTAGATTGTTTGTAAGGAGGGTTAGATTGTTTGTAAGGAGGGTTAGATTGTTTGTAAGATGGGTTAGATTGTTTGTAAAGTGGGTTAGATTGTTTGTAATGTGGGTTAGATTGAGTAAGATTCGTCAGGACACAAAACAAATGTTTCCTGACGTGAGTCATATGACAACCAGCAGCTGGAGCTTTTGGTCATCTGATTGAGACCTTCCGCTGGTTTATGTGTCCACTCCTTTAAATTTAAGGTTATAATATATTTTCTGAGGGAGAAACGGAGCTAGAAAATACAAATGATAGCTGAAGACAAACATATATCAGAGATGCGTAAGGAGTTAGTTCTTCAGTTTGACGTTTGTTGGGAAGTGGAACCATCTTGATAAGGAAGTGGTGGATACAATCCATACACAGTTGTAAGAACATGTATGATTGGTTCCATGAGGTCAGAAATTTCGTTCATCCGATCGTCAGTTAATGAGAGGCCGGCAGCGCCTGCAGTCAAGATTCGACTCCCGCAGTGCCAATTAGATGAGTATAACTAGTCACACACACAGCGAAGAGGTGGGGCCAGGAGCTAAGACTCAGCCTCTACAACCACAAATAGATTAATACAAATAGGTGAGCACACGATAAAGCTCTTGGAGCAGGGAGAGAGTGGACCAAGTAGCGATCAGCGAAGTGGGGCCAGGAACTGTGAATCGACCCTTGCAACTACAAATAGATAAGTACACACACACACACACACACACGCAAAACGCACACACACACACACACACAGGAGATTATGAAAGGCTTTACATTAAATCCCAAATAAATATTTTACCACACTCTCAATGCCAATTTAGGTGCCAGGCAACATTTCTTGATGTATTCCCACATTTCAGTCACTACAAATATAAATTTAACACAACCATAAATTTATTCATATAAAGAGGGAAGAATTATGCAGGCTCGAAGTACCGATCCACTGGACGGTAAATTCAGTAATAATTATCGATCACAGCTACGTTATTGCCCACCCGTGGCGCCCAGGCATCGTACTAGCTCCATGTCCAGTGATACGGGAGTTCGAGCCTACAGAAGGCATGGCATGAAAGTGGGTTGTGAGACATGTGTACACATTCTTTCTGGTATCCCACAAGTTAGTACTAGACCAGACACGAGTAATAACATGCTGCTATATTTATAAAGCATAATGATATAAGTATATAATATACTGATATTATGCAGATATATGCATACAGCATGTTGATGCATATCTGCTATGCTGATATATGAAGACAATATGTTGAAGTATACAATAGGTAGGAAATATATCGAGTCTTCTGCAGGCTGTGAACGGAGGTGTGGTGATGGTGAGTTTCTACAACCACTTCCTGACCTGTAGCGAGCAAGCCACCGTCAAGGATGTAGTGGGTGAGTGTTGGATCACACCTTCATGTCTGTCTCTACACTGACAGAAGTGTAGACACATCTGTCTATGTCTCAGTCTTTCTTATTATGTCTCTCTCTGCCTGTTTCACGTCCCTTCTGTCTCTATTCTCTTTTTGCCTCGCATCCTCGTGTCTCCTTATCTCCTTTCCTAAGTGCCTTCTCTCTCTCTCTCTCTCTCTCTCTCTCTCTCTCTCTCTCTCTCTCTCTCTCTCTCTCTCTCTCTCTCTCTCTCTCTCTCTCTCTCTCTCTCTCTCTCTCTCTCTCTCTTTCTGTCTCTCTCTTTCTCGCACACATCTACTATATGTATTTTATTCATGTTTACTATAAGCATTTCAATTCCATTCTCGTCCAAAAATATCTATATAAGAGTCACATAAAAGAATAATATATAGGTCAGTGGCTTCCCATTACATATTTATGTCTCTGGGTACGTGTGAATGGGGGCCAATATTTATCCTGCTCTGCTGTTTATGTATGTGTATTCAAGTGTGTGTGTGTGTGTGTGTGTGCGAGCACGTGTAGAATTTGAGACTCAGCTCCTGGACCCCACCTCCTAACTACTTGGATCGGCATTCTTGATTTCAGGTTCGATCCAAAGACTGGAAGGCTGAGTCCAGTTCTTTGGATCAAGAGTCCCTCACCTGCATCAAGACACCTCCCTGGAGCGGTGTTTTTCTGTAAAGAATCTCCTCTCCAACTGTTCCAATATCCTTTTCCTTACAGTCTTCTCCAGAACCTTTCACCGTATACAGAGCTGCTCACCTGTAATTTCGTATCTCTCATTGGTTCCCTTTTTATATATGTTAGACCATACTTTCCTTCTACCAATTTTATGGCAGCTGCCCTGATTGGAAAAATTGGTTGAAGACCTTTGTTGTTGGGTCACAATTTGGTGTTTGTAAGAAAAAAGGAATAAATATGGTGACCAGTGTTCCTCTTAAGAAAATAAACAGATGAAAAATGAATAACCTCATCAATGAACAAATATGCATAATATATATTTATAATTGGGAAAAAAATCAAGAGATCCTGTTTCACCCACTAATAAACCAACATGAAATTAATTCTCATCCTGGTTTACCGTACTATCTGTACGACCCATTCCACATCTTGGAGAAGTCACGGAACGGGAGAGGCTTGAACCTATGGCAAGTGAGTCCTAAAACTGACATGTCAGTGTGCTAACCACTCGGCCAGCTGGCTGAGTGGTTAACGCACTGGCCACTGAGTTTTAGGACTCACCCGCCATGGGTTCAAGCCCCACCCGTTCCAAATTATTATTATAATCAAATAGACCACCCGTTCCATAATTTGTTTACTATCGTGTTATTACGATTTCGTGACACATATTCAAGCTAAGAGAAGACCAGGAATAACAACAAGAACACTATAATATCACACTGGCTGACGGCCAACAGTGTGTCACAATTAACTAAGTTTAAGATCAAAGTCACAACCGGCAAGCAAATGTAAAGACATTATACGTGTAAAGTCAAGACTATCCGGTAACATATATGGTTGCTTACATGAACAGGAGAGAGGTAAATGATGAAGAAACAAGAGACGCAGTGCCTTGTCAGTAAGCAAAACAAAAAACTAGAACAGAAAGGAAAGGTGTACGTCCACGTCACAAGGACTTCCATCCTACTCGTAGTTGGATATCTGGTTCACAGATGGCGCTGACGTGCATACACTGGTGAGTGACACGAGAGGTACAAAGACCCAGCCACTACGCGTATATATAGGAACTTTCTTGCCTCACAGCTCACACCCAGGGAGATACGTTGTCTGGTCCCATTTCTTTCATTGCATCAGGCTTCACTAGTAGTCACATCAAGAGTTTTCCACTAGTTTTATGATACGAAAAACCTTATCCAAAACTCCGGTGCGCTTATTTTTTTTAAAAACAGTGTTACCCGAGCGGCAACTTTCCCCATTCACAATTTAGAAACCTGAACAGTACTGACGAGCACACCTCATCCTGAGTTTAGAGTCACTATCACAAAGCTAGTGAGAGAGATAAATCTTCCTCACTTGGCTAGACATGTAAGAGCCAGTCCAGTCTTACGGTTGTGGTTATAATTTGATCTGTAACATAGAACTAACTAGTTGTATTTCGGTCGCTGCGCGATACGAGAAAGGTGAAGATTTTTTTGCAGAGTGTCTTAAGTCCATAATGCAGTTAAGTATTAGTGCTGAAGATCTGATGAAAATCTGATTTGGTGTTCACAGGTGTCAGGGATTTATTACTAACACAGTCAGGGATTTATTACTAACACAGTCAGGGATTTATTACTAACACAGTCAGGGATTTATTACTAACACAGTCAGGGATTTATTACTAACACAGTCAGGGATTTATTACTAACACAGTCAGGGATTTATTACTAACACAGTCAGGGATTTATTACTAACACAGTCAGGGATTTATTACTAACAAAGTCAGGGATTTATTAATAACACAGTCATGGATTTATTACTAACAAAGTCAGGGATTTATTACTAACACAGTCAGGATTTATTACTAACACAGTCAGGGATTTATTACTAACACAGTCAGATTTTATTATAACACAGTCAGTTATTACAACAAGTCAGGGATTTATTACTAACAAAGTCAGGGATTTATTACTAACAAAGTCAGGGATTTATTACTAACAAAGTCAGGGATTTATTACTAACAAAGTCAGGGATTTATTACTAACACAGTCAGGGATTTATTACTAACACAGTCAGGGATTTATTACTAACAAAGTCAGGGATTTATTAATAACACAGTCATGGATTTATTACTAACAAAGACAGGGATTTATTACTAACAAAGTCAGGGATTTATTACTAACACAGTCAGGGATTTATTACTAACACAGTCAGGGATTTATTACTAACAAAGTCAGGGATTTATTACTAACAAAGTCAGGGATTTATTACTAACAAAGTCAGGGATTTATTACTAACACAGTCAGGGATTTATTACTAACAAAGTCAGGGATTTATTACTAACAAAGTCAGGGATTTATTACTAACAAAGTCAGAGATTTATTACTAACAAAGTCAGGTATTTATTACTAACAAAGTCAGGGATTTATTACTAACACAGTCAGGGATTTATTGCTAACAAAGTCAGGGATTTATTACTGATCAAAAGACAGTTTCCAGTTATTTCTTGGAATCCCATTTGAATGATAAAACTGACGTATTAAAACTTACATAAACCGAAATCAAGGCAAAGTTTCCACTGATAAAACCACATCAACACTGAAAGTTTAAAACCGACCAGAAGAGGCATTTTCCAGTTAATACACAGAAACCATCATACAGCGACTGTGGAATGTGATGTATTCCGATTCAATTTAGGCAAGGGGACGATAACTCCAGTTCCTTTGATCAAAACCCCCTCACTAGCATTAAGGATAATCAATGCAATAATGTAGAAAATAATGCTACATCATTTCGAGATTAAAAGTGGAACCTACACACGCCAATAACACCCAGACTAAACTTATGTGGCATCTTTTTTCTTATAGAATGCATCATCATTAATATTGTGAAGCCGTTTGGAAAAAAAAAATATTTATTGACAATAAATAAATATCAATATTTATTCATTAACATTGGCAAGTTGGAACTTATGCCACCAAATAACTGCAAGAACCTCGCCTTCAGGAAACTACATCAGCGGTGAAAATTTGAAGCCGATCAGATGAGTCATTCTCCAGTTATATCACGGACTCCAAAGATTCCAAGTTCTTAAGTATTTTACTGCATCAACAAATATGGATGCAGACAAACACAACTTAATGGGTACTATCATGGCCATTAGATGTCTCAGCCATTAAATACTGAAATCGTTCAGAAGAGGCAAACTGAAATTTATATAACAGGATTTAACAGGAATAAAAAATTTCACTGTTTTACTCATAAAATGGTCAAGTCTGACCTTCCAACCTGAAGGTCACTCTCCATCCTTGTCCAGTTAGGAGGCACCTTTATTAAAAGCTTGAATTATTATTATTATTAATTTTATTGTTATTATTATTATTACTATTAATTTTATTATTATTATTATTATTATTATTATTACTTTTATAATTATTATTAATTTTATTATTATTATTATTAATTTTATTATTATTATTATTAATTGTATTATTATTATTACTAATTTTATTATTATTAATTTTATTATTATTATTAATAATTTTATTATTATTATTATTATTATTATTATTATTAATTTTATTATTATTATTATTATGATTATTATTATTATTATTATTATTAATTTTATTATTATTATTATTATTATTATTAATTTTATTATTATTATTTTTATTATTTTTATTATTCTTATTATTAATTTTATTATTATTACTAATTTTATTATTATTATTATTATTATTATTATTATAATTATGATTATTATTATTATTATTATTATTATTATTATAATATTAATTTATTATTCTTATTATTATTATTATTATTATTATTATTATTAATTTTATTATTATTATTATTATTATTATTATTATTAATTTTATTATTATTATTATTAGTAGTAGTAGTAGTATTAATTTTATTATTATTATTATTATTATTATTATTATTAATAATTTTATTATTATTATTAATTGAAACAACCCCGCTAAGGTTTTTGGAAATTAAGCGATCCATTGCAGGATGCCGGGAATAAGATCAATAACACTGGTCACCTGCACAGGACAGCTGTCCTTAGAATCTGGTTTTCGTTACCTTACACAAGCGTTCAAAATTTGAATCCGATCGGATGAGGGGTTCGCGAGTTATGAGTGAAATAAAATCGAAAAGTAGGAGGAAGGAAAACAGAAAAAAAAATCAGGCTACCATTTAAAGGTATCCCTTTGTGGGATACCTAATTAAAATCTGAAACTTTTTGCTCAATGAAAATCAAACTCTAAGCATCGGATTGTTAGGTCAGTGAGATAATCATTCCACAAGCCCAGCACAAATCCCAAAAAATCGAATGAAATATATTGAGAAACGTAGGTTGCATAGATCCAAATCCTCAAATCAATGGACTGGAAAGCAATTAGCAATCTGATAATATACGTACGGCTGTCAGGGGGGGGGGGAGGGGAGTGAGGTAAAGAGGAGGATGAACGACCGTAGGGGAAGGGTGAATGACCACTGATGATGGTGTGTGGAGAAGCTGGGATCGTTGCATCTCTTCCTTGCAGACATTAGTCTCACCTTGTAATCACTGCCAACACCAACACCTCAGACGACATCTCTGAGACATCTGAGATGATGTATTATTAGTCCTTCCCTCCTCCTCCTTCTCCTCCTCCTCTTCCTTTTATTTCTCCTCTTCCATCCTGGACCTCATCAAAGGTTCTCTATAAGCAGATGATGTTAAACTGACCTGTATCAAGATGGGTTCCTCTCTACTCTGTCAAAGGCGTCTCAGTTTCTCTTTTGTTTACCTTTAATTGCATTTTTTCCCCATCCTTAATTATGCATCTTAAAATAAAACAGTGAAGATTAAGTCGAAGTTTGTTCATACTTTAATGTTAAAGTTCCTTACCATTTCTTTTTTTATTTCTTCTCATGTTATTTGTGTAATATAAGTATATTTAACCACGATTTGTTTCTCATTATCATTAGAAAACACCACATGACCCTGCAATGTTATTAAATTTTACGATGCGCTAAACTCCAGTGAGCAATTCTGCGTAAGGATTGAAGGCTCGATCATTAGTGCAGCAATCGCCAAACAGATAAACTGTCATTTAGTATACACCTACCCCCCACTGCAGAGTGCTGCTGTCAGGCACCTTCAGGAGGATCTGCTTCAGGAAAGTTAATTCTGTTCTCAACAGAGTCATTCCTGCCATCCTCCAGCATCACCCCTGCCATCCTCCAGCATCACCCCTGCCATCCTGCAGCATCCCCATACCTTCCTCCAGCATCATCCCTGCCATCCTCCAGCTTCACCCCTGAGATCCTCCAGCATCACCCCTGTCCTCCCCCAGCATCACCCCTGCCTTCCTCCACCATTATTCCTGCCATCCTCCAGCATTGCCCATGAGATTCTTCACATCACCCCTGCCATCCTGCAGTATCACTCCTGCCATCCTGCAGCACCACCCCTGCCATCCTGCAGCAGCCCCCTGCCATCCTCCAGCATCATCCTTGCCATCCTCCATTATTATTATAATAAAAAAGAAGCGCTAAACCACAGGGATCTTGCCATCCTCCAGCATTACCCCTGAGATCCTCCAGCTTCACTCCTGCCATCCCCCAGCACCACCTCTGAGATCCTCCAGCATCACCCCTGCCATCCTCCAGTATCACCCCTGCCATCCTAAAGCATCACTCCTGCCATTCTCCAGCACCACCCCTGAGATCCTCCAGTATCACCCCTGCCATCCTAAAGCATCAATCCTGCCATCCTCCAGCATCATCCCTGCCATCCTCCAGCATCACCCCTGAGATCCTCCAGCATCAACCCTGCCATCCTCCAGCATCATCCCTGCCATCCTCCAGCACCACCCCTGAGATCCTCCAGTATCACCCCTGCCATCCTAAAGCATCCCCCTGCTATCCTCCAGCATCATCCCTGCCATCCTCCAGCATCACCCCTGAGATCCTCCAGCATCAACCCTGCCATCCTCCAGCATCATCCCTGCCATCTTCTAGTATCACCCCTGCCATCCTCCAGCATCACTCCTGCCATCCTCCAGCACCACCCCTGAGATCCTCCAGCATCACCCCTGCCATCCTCCAGTATCACCCCTGCCATCCTAAAGCATCACTCCTGCCATCCTCCAGCACCACCCCTGAGATCCTCCAGTATCACCCCTGCCATCCTGCAGCATCCCCCTGCTATCCTCCAGCATCATCCTTGCTATCCTCCAGCATCACCCCTGAGATCCTCCAGCATCAACCCTGCCATCCTCCACCATCACTCCTGCCATCCTGCAGCATCCCTCTGCCATCCTCCAGCATCACCCCTGCCATCGCCCAGCAGAAGATTAGGCTCACACCAGGTCTGAGATCAGCACAGATGCACTGGCTTCCCAAGACCCATAAACCAAACATCCCTTGAGACCCATTTCAACGGGTACTGGCAAGGTTCCGCACAGGATAACAGGTTTTCTTATCATACACATAGCAAAATTATTAGTCGGGATCTACTAAGATCATCTTAGACATACAGGGGATCTAATTAACCAGGTTCCTGATATCCAGATTATGAACAAAAGATTTGTATGTTTTGATGTGACTTCATTATTTGCAAAAATGGCCAACACGTTATATCTCCCTCTTACGTAAGAAAATGGCCAGTGCTACGGGCCTTATATTACCAGTCAAAGATTTTATTGTTTTTTTAGAGTTATGTGTCACTTTTAATTTCTTTTCTTCTGGGAACTAATTTAACAGTGCTTGGGGATTTCTGTGCGTTTTACCGGTTAGTTCCACATTGGATAATTTATATGTATGGAACACTTGGAGGCCGAACCCTTAGAGTCAGTCATCCCCAGGAATTTGACAGGGTTACACTACCTGGATGACGTTCTGGTTATTGTACCCAGAGGGCTCGATACTACTGCTCTGCTTTACAAAGTCAATGATGTGGAACCATTTATCAACTTTACCTTGAAAGAGGAACAGGGTGACAGACTTCTCTTCCTGGATGTCGTCCTTTGCAGACCCCGGGATAACTTACGTTTAGCGTTTATTGGAAACCGGACAACAAAGACAATTTGTTACGCTTTTACTCACACGATGATTCAAGATCAAAGAGAGGAGTGATTATTGGCTTTTTCCTGAAAACCCATCAGATTCCCGGGCCAAACTATCTCGAGAAGTACTCATGCACTCATCAGGTGTTTACCCGACTTCAGTCTTCCCTATCACTTTACCAACGACAGCAGAAGTCGTCATATACATATTGCCAGATACAATCACTCACCTGTTAGATTCTTTGTACATCCTTGTGGCAATGATATTAGCAATATTTACAGAGTTCTTGTCAAGTGAATGTTTCTACCATCCCCGCATCTACCATCAAGGAGCTGGTGTGAAAGTGATCCACTGGGCTCACTGAATCCAGTACCAATATATATGTCATTCTTTGTGGCGAGTGTTCATGTAGAAGATACGTAAAGAAGTCAAAAATCAATAATTAAAAATAAAAACATTAGTGTGCATGTAGTAGGGATTACCTAAATTACACGAACATTTCATGGAAGATGAAGCTAGATTGACCATTAAGGAGGATAATTGCAGAGACGGCGGTGTCTGGAGTCAGCAGTGACTGCCACTTCAAATACACATGTACAAAGCATCGACAGTTTCAGAACGTCCGGAATCTTGGCTAAATTGGTTCTGACCGTTCAGAATTCGGCGATCAGGTAACCTCATTTGATTTCTGACACTTCTCTCCAGCTATGACCACTCACGCATTTTCTCTACCCCTGGTTTCTCCTTGATCCCAGTCTGATATATACTCAATACTCTGTTTTTCTCAGTCTCTGTACTGGCTTGATGAAGCACCCAGTGAGTGCTAAGTTTACTTAATAAAAATATTATAATGCTGAATATGTATCTTAATTACTTGTCGGTATGAGATACTATCATTGATCAGTCATCTGCATATACAGATTACGATTGAGTAGTCATCTGCATGCACAGAGTACTGCTGAGCAGTCATCTGCATACACAGAACACTGCTGAGTAGTCATTTACATACACAGAGCACTGCTGAGTAGTCATCTACATACACAGAGCAATGCTGAGTAGTCATCTACATACACAGAGCAATGCTGAGTAGTCATCTACATACACAGAGCATTGCTGAGCAGTCATCTACATACACAGTGCGCTACTCAGCGGTCATGTACACACTGAGAACGCTGCTCAGTAGTCTCAAACCCAGAAGGTACATAATGCCTTCAGAGACAATTATGCATACACACCCAGGAAGCTGCTTTGTTAATGATGAATCTCTAGAGTCTGTTCCCTGTAACTCTCGGAGTTCTGCATCTTGGACGACCTGCGGGATGCTGCCACTAGTGACGCTGCCGCCAGTGACGCTGCCGCCAGTGACGCTGCCGCCATTGACACTACTCAGTCACAAGTGTTGTATTAAGAACTTCAACATTTGCATTCAGGTAAACATTAACTACTAATGTCTAAGGAAAATTCCAAGAGTCAGAAATTTTCCCTAATGCACTGATAATATTTCCACGAGAGTCCTCCACAAGATGCTGGAAGTGGTTAATAATGATGGTGAATTCCCAAAGACACCGCAAATGAGGGAAGGAACCGACTTTTATTGGCTCCTTTTCACGACGAAGACCTGAAAATTTTCCCGTTCATATGAAAGACGAAGCTGGAATAGGTTTAGGGACGAACAAAAATTTAAGCTTGACTCTTGAGGTGCAGCGAAAGGGCAACTTAGCACCGGTGAGGACGAACAGGCTCTTGTAAGACTCTCTGAGCTGGAGAGATCAAGTGTATTGGGTGTGAGGATGAGGAGGATGTCGTCGACATTCCTCATCCAGGTTACTGCAGCAGGAATGATGTTATGGAGTCTCTCGGCCTCAAGGAACCCAATATAGAAATTCCAGAGGACCGCGCTGGGGTAACATAGATTAGATATGTCTATCGCATTCTCTCCATCACCCTTGATATCTTTCAGTTCGCAGATGATTTCAACGCCTTTCATTCATTTCACCTTAGAAGAGGAGAAAATAGAAACACTCTCCCTTTCTTCGACGTCCTTATAATTGAAATACTACTTCTAGCAATTCCTTTAAATTTAGTGTGTTCCATAACCTCATTAACCAGAATGATCGCATTCATTTTTAGTCCCGCCACTCCACTAAAACCAAGACATGTGTGCTATGGGTTTAGAAAGGTTCTCAGATTCTACAACCCCGATTTCTTGGAAGATCACTGAGATCGTCAGCAGTGTAAATTTTCCTGCAACCCTCATACGTTACTGTAGAATAAATCACAGAAAACATTTAACTCTTTCAGAATCGATAGCAACAGTTACTGTTTTTTAATCTTCCCGACTTCCGCGGTACCTGAGAATCCCAACGTCCGCGGTACCTGAGAATCCCAACTTCCGCGGTACCTGAGGACTCTTCTAGGTTACTCAGGGAAACCAAGTTCATCACTGTCACATTCACCTCCACCGTTATCAAAGGCATTACTAGATCTAAGAGAAGTAACATTAGTTAAACCGAGGAGAGTGAAGGTATCCGTACCATCCCTTATAGTAACTGTTATAAGGTATACCTGGTTGAGAAGGCGAGGGATCTGTCTACACGCGTATATGAACACAGTTATGCTTTCGACAACAGTAATATTAATAGGGCCTGTGTTTTACATAGTGACAGGGCTTCACTACATGGGTTGACCATCACTACATGGCTTCACTACATGGGTTGACCATCACTACATGGGTTGACCATCACTACATCTCTTCACTACATGGGTTGACCATCACTACGTGGCTTCAATACATGGGTTGGCCTTCAGTCAGTTATCATACAACTGACACCATCACTTATAACCAGGAAAGTTTAAAGGTGGTGGGACCCCTGGTTCACATGATCCTCATGGTGGGACCCCTGGTTCACATGATCCTCATGGTGGGACCCCTGGTTCACATGATCCTCAGGGTGGGACCCCTGATTCACATGATCCTCATGGTGGGACCCCTGGTTCACATTATTCTCATGGTGGGACCCCTGGTTCACATGATTGTCATGGTGGGACCCCTGGTTCACACGATTGTCATGGTGGGACCCCTGGTTCACATGATTGTCATGGTGGGACCCCTGGTTCACATGATTGTCATGGTGGGACCCCTGGTTCACATTATTCTCATGGTGGGACCCCTGGTTCACATGATTGTCATGGTGGGACCCCTGGTTCACACGATTGTCATGGTGGGACCCCTGGTTCACATTATTCTCATGGTGGGACCCCTGGTTCCCATGATCCTCATGGTGGGACCGCTGGTTCACATGATCCTCATGGTAGACCCCTGGTTCACATGATTCTCATGGTGGGACACCTGGTTCACATGAGCCTCATGGTGGGACCCCTGGTTCACATGATTCTCATGGTGGGACCCCTGGTTCACATGATTCTCATGGTGGGACCCCTGGTTCACATTATTCTCATGGTGGGACCCCTGGTTCCCATGATCCTCATGGTGGGACCCCTGGTTCACATGATTGTCATGGTGGGACCCCTGGTTCACATGATTGTCATGGTGGGACCCCTGGTTCACATGATTGTCATGGTGGGACCCCTGGTTCACATGATTGTCATGGTGGGACCCCTGGTTCACATGATTGTCATGGTGGGACCCCTGGTTCACATGATTGTCATGGTGGGGCCCCTGGTTCACATGATTGTCATGGTGGGACCCCTGGTTCACATGATTGTCATGGTGGGACCCCTGGTTCCCATGATCCTCATGGTGGGACCCCTGGTTCACATGATTGTCATGGAGGGACCCCTGGTTCACATGATTGTCATGGTGGGACCCTTGGTTCACATGATCCTCATGGTGGGACCCCTGGTTCACATGATTGTCATGGTGGGACCCCTGGTTCACATGATTGTCATGGTGGGACCCCTGGTTCACATGATTGTCATGGTGGGACCCCTGGTTCACATGATTGTCATGGTGGGACCCCTGGTTCACATGACTGTCATAGTGGGACCCCTGGTTTACATGATCCTCGGAGTGAGCAAAGTAACATTTTTTTGAACGGATTCAGGATAACCGACTAGCCAGACTCGAGTCCTGGAGGTGAAAATTCCAGTGCCTGCACTCTGAAGGAAGTGCGGGGATATTTGCAGATTTGAACTGTAGTATCGACGCCCCTCTGGCAGGACAGTGATGAAGTGAGTGATGGTGAAAGTGTTTCTTCTTCTTTTTGGGTCACGCTGCCTTGGTGATAGGCAATTTATATGTTGAATATATACAAATTTTATTCGCAAGATATATTAAACAAATTAATTCACTACTTTACAAAGGCCAGCACATCAGCAATAGATCAAAGCCCGAGGCTTCTAAATCTCACGGCTGATTTTCCTCATTTATATTAATGGACAACACGAATTAAATAGTTTTACGGAAAATAAATGTATTATTCTGATGGAATTTGTAATTTTGATTGTCAAGACGACAGAATGAACTATTTCTGAAACTGGCATACCATCATTCAGACGAATCATCCCGTTGTTAAAATCCCGCACACGCGAAAAAAAATGCAGCCGCGGCATTTTTGGAACGATTCCATTCCAGCAATATACATATATATATATATATATATATATATATATATATATATATATATATATATATATATATATATATATATATATATATATATATATATATATATATATATTCTCCCAGGCTGAAGTTTTAATCGGAAGAGTATTCCTGAAATTGCAGCCTGGGTCCAGATGAATACGGAGCGATGTATCGTAATATATTATAGTGGACGATTACAAGCGACACCGCACCGCGAGGGTCTCCGCTATTATGTGTCAATATTATATTATTTGGTAATCCCTGTTCGGCATTACAGAAGCCAGCGATGTTGTTAGTGGTGGTGATGGTGGTGATGGTGGTGGTGGTGGTGATGGTGGTGGTGTTGGTGATGGTGATGATGGTGGTGGTGGTGGTGGTGGTGATGGTGGTGGTGGTGGTGATGGTGGTGGTGGTGATGGTGGAGGTGGTGGTGGTAGTGGTGGTGGTGGTGATGGTAGTGATGGTGGTGTTGGTGGTAGCGGTGGTGGCGGTGGTGGTGGCGGCGGTGGTGGTGGTGATAGCGGTGGTGGGGATAGTGGTGGTGGTAGTGTTGGTGTGGTGGTTGTGGTGGTGGTTGTGGTTCTAGTGGTGTTCATGGTTGTGGTGCTGATGTTGTTGGTGGTGCTAATAGTGATGTTGTTGGTGGAGGAGGCGGGGGTTGTGGTGGTGATGATGGTCGTTGTGGTAGTGGTGGTGTTGATATTAATTGTAGTGGTGGTGTTGATGTTGTTGTTGTTGTGTATGCTGGTGGTGGTGGTGGTGTTGGTGGTGGTGGTGGTGTTGATGTTGTTGTTGTTGTGTATGCTGGTGGTGGTGGTGGTGGTGGTGGTGGTGGTGGTGGTGTTGATGTTGTTGTTGTTGTGTATGCTGGTGGTGGTGGTGGTGTTGGTGGTGCTTGGTGTATATGAAATTGACAATAAGTGTGATTTCAATAATTTGATGATTATGAAGATTATTACTATTATTAGTAGTAGTAGTAGTAATTGTAGTTATAGTTGCAGTAGTAGTAATAATAGTAGCAGTAGAAATAGTAGTAATAATAATTATAATAGTAATACTACTACTACTACTACTACTACTACTACTACTACTACTACTACTACTACTACTACTACTTCTAATAATAATAATAATAATAATAATATATTTATAAGGCAACACACACCTAACAATAAGAGTCAAGCTATGGATTAATATATATATAAAAAACCACTTAACAAAACCATCCGTATTGTACAAGGTTTCTCTCAGGGGCATCAAGTTTCCCCCAGGCGCTGTATGACCCCTGTGAGTTTAGCACTACCCCCATGGAGGTAATAAAAAATAATATAAAAAGACCACATAAAGCTCACACTTGAGCGAAGCTTTATCCATTAGAGCTCACACTTGAGCGAAATTTTATCCATTAAAGCTCACACTTGAGATAAGCTTTATCCATTAAAGCTCACACCTGAGAGAAGCTTTAGCCATTAAAGCTCACACCTGAGAGAAGCTTTAGCCATTAAAGCTCTCACCTGAGAGAAGCTTTAGCCATTAAAGCTCACACCTGAGAGAAGCTTTAGCCATTAAAGCTCACACCTGAGAGAAGCTTTAGCCATTAAAGCTCACACTTGAGATAAGCTTTATCCATTAAAGCTCACACCTGAGAGAAGCTTTAGCCATTAAAGCTCACACCTGAGAGAAGCTTTAGCCATTAAAGCTCTCACCTGAGAGAAGCTTTAGCCATTAAAGCTCACACCTGAGAGAAGCTTTAGCCATTAAAGCTCACACCTAAGAGAAGCTTTAGCCATTAAAGCTCATACCTGAGAGAAACTTTAGCCATTAAAGCTCACGCCTGAGAGAAGCTTTAGCCATTAAAGCTCACACCTGACAGAAGCTTTAGCCATTAAAGCTCACACCTGAGAGAAACTTTAGTCATTAAAGCCCACACCTGAGAGAAGCTTTAGCCATTAAAGCTCACACCTGAAAGAAGCTTTAGCCATTAAAGCTCACACCTGAGAGAAGCTTTAGCCATTAAAGCTCACACTTGAGATAAGCTTTATCCATTAAAGCTCACACCTGAGAGAAGCTTTAGCCATTAAAGCTCACACTTGAGAGAAGCTTTAGCCATTAAAGCTCTCACCTGAGAGAAGCTTTAGCCATTAAAGCTCACACCTGAGAGAAGCTTTAGCCATTAAAGCTCACACCTGAGAGAAGCTTTAGCCATTAAAGCTCACACCTGAGAGAAACTTTAGCCATTAAAGCTCATACCTGAGAGAAGCTTTATCCATTAAAGCTCACACCTGAAAGAAGCTTTAGCCATTAAAGCTCACACCTGAGAGAAGCTTTAGCCATTAAAGCTCACACCTGAGAGAAGTTTTAGCCATTAAAGCTCACACCTGAGAAGCTTTAGCCATTAAAGCTCACACCTGAGAGAAGTATAGCCATTAAAGCTCACACCTGAGAGAAGCTTTAGCTATTAAAGCTCACACTTGGGATAAGCTTTATCCATTAAAGCTCACACCTGAGAGAAGCTTTAACCATTAAAGCTCACACCTGACATTGCTCAACAAGCACCATAAAGTCACACCTGAGAGCTAGCATTAGCTACTGGACTTCTAAGTCCTGAGAGTTCTAAAGCTCACATAAGCTTACATAATCACCTGAGAAGCTTTAGCCATTAAAGCTCCACCTGAGAGAACTTTAGCCATTAAAGCTCACACCTGAGAGAAGCTTTAGCCATTAAAGTCCACCTGAGAGAGAAGCTTTAGCCATTAAAGCTCACACCTGAGAGAAAGCTTTAGCCATTAAAGCTCACACCTGAAGAAGCACATAGCTCACTAGTAGCCATTAAAGCTCACACCTGAGAGAAGCTTTAGCCATTAAAGCTCACACCTAGAGAAGTTTAGCCATTAAAGCTCACACCTGAGAGAGCTTTAGCCATTAAAGCTCACACCTGAGGAAGCTTAGCCATTAAAGCTCCACCTGAGAAGCTTTAGCCATTAAAGCTCACACCTGAGAGAAGCTTTAGCCATTAAAGCTCACACCTGAGAGAAGCTTTAGCCATTAAAGCTCACACCTGAGAGAACTTAGCTCCATAAGCACCTGATAGAAGCTCACTGAATTAAAGCTCACACCTGAGAGAACTTTAGCCATTAAAGCTCACACCTGAGAGAAGCTTTAGCTTAAAGCTCACACCTGAAGAAGCTTTAGCCATTAAAGCTCACACCTGAGAGAAGCTTTAGCCATTAAAGCTCACACCTGAAGAAGTTTAGCATAAGACCTGAGAGAAGCTTAGCCATAAAGCTCAACCTAGAAGTGCATTAAGCTCACACTGAGAGAAGCTTTAGTATTAAAGCTACACCTGAGAAGCTTTACCATTAAAGTCCACCTGAAGAGCTAGCATTAAGCTCACACCTGAGAGTTAGTATAAAGCTCCACCGAAGAAGCTTAGCCATTAAGCTCACACGAGAGAAGCTTACATAAGCTCACCTGAGAAGCTTTAGCCATTAAAGCTCAACCTGAGAGAAGCTTTAGCATTAAAGCTCACCTGAGAGAAGCTTTCTACCATTAAAGCTCACACCTAGAGAAGCTTCATTAAAGCTTCACCTGAAGAAGCTTTACCTTAAAGCTCACACCTGAGAGAATTTATCCATTAAATCACACCTGGAGAAGCTTTCCATTAAAGCCACACTAGAAAGCTTTATCATTAAAGCTCACACCTGAGAGAAGCTTTAGCCAAAATTACACCGAAGAAGCTTTAGCCATTAAAGCTCACCTGAGAGAAGCTTTAGCCATTAAAGCTCACACTAAACTTAGCCTTAAGCCACACCTGGAGAAGCTTAGCATTACCCACTTAAAGCTACCATAGAAGCTTTACATTAAAGTTTACCCGAAAGAACTTTAGCATTAGCTTACCCTGAGAAGCTTTATCCATTAAAGCTCAACCTGAGAGAAGCTTTAGCCTTAAAGCTCACACTAGAAAGCTTTAGCCATTAAAGCTCACACCTGAGAGAACTTTAGCCATTAAAGCTCACTGAGAAGCTTTAGCCATTAAACTCAACCTGAAGAAGCTTTAGCCATTAAAGCTCACACCTGAAAACTTTAGCCATTAAAGCTCACACCGAAGAAGCTTTAGCCATTAAAGCTCACACCTGAAGAAGCTTTAGCCATTAAAGTCACCAGAAAGCTTTAGCCATTAAAGCTCACCTTGAAGAGAGCTTACCATTAAAGCTCACACCTGAGAGAAGCTTTAGCCATTAAAGCTCACACCTGAGAAAGCTTTAGCCATTAAAGCTCACCTGAGAAGCTTTAGCCATTAAAGCTCACACCTGAGAGAAGCTTTAGCCATTAAAGCTCTCACCTGAGAGAAGCTTTAGCCATTAAAGCTCACACATGAGAGAAGCTTTAGCTATTAAAGCTCACACCTGAGAGAAGCTTTAGCCATTAAAGCTCACACCTGAGAGAAGCTTTAGCCATTAAAGCTCACACCTGAGAGAAGCTTTAGCCATTAAAGCTCACTCCTCATTGAAGTATTGCTAAATATTCCGATTTTTACCAAATCTTCCAGAATTTTACGTTTCTCCAAAATGTTTTTATCACTTGACGAAGAGCACAAATAACATGAAAAATATTCAAATGCTTCGATTACAGGTTTACAATAAGGCACCATATGTGTATTTCCCCCCCCCCTCCTTAGGTTTAAGTACGCCGTAAATGTACTTGTGACGGTCGTCCAAAACTGGCGACCTTTACGAATTTTGGGGGACGAGGCTGTGAAAGGTTTTTGTAAGAGAAGGATCTATGTGACACAGTGACTCTCACGTATGATACATGTACTTTCAACCCAACCTTTGTTTGCAGATTAGTAGTTTATAGTGTCTAGAACACATGAGGTAAGACCTTTGTGTTTTACTTTATATATATATATATATATATATATATATATATATATATATATATATATATATATATATATATATATATATATATATATATTTTTTTTTTTTTTTTTTTTTTATTAACACATCGGCCGATTCCCACCAAGGCAGGGTGGCCCGAAAAAGAAAAACTTTCATCATCATTCACTCCATCACTGTCTTGCCAGAAGGGTGCTTTACACTACAGTTATAAAACTGCAACATTTACACCCCTCCTTCAGAGTGCCGGCACTGTACTTCCCATCTCCAGAACTCAAGTCCGGCCTGCCGGTTTCCCTGAATCCCTTCATAAATGTTACTTTGCTCACACTCCAACAGCACGTCAAGTATTAAAAACCATATGCCTCCATTCACTCCTATCAAATACGCTCACACATGCTTGCTGGAAATCCAAGCCCCTCGCACACAAAACTTCCTTTACCCCCTCCCTCCAACCTTTCTTAGGCCGACCCCTACCCCGCCTTCCCTCCACTACAGATTTATACACTCTCGAAGTCACTCTGTCTCGTTCCATTCTCTCTACATGTCCAAACCACCTCAACAACCCCTCCTCAGCTCTCTGGACAATCGTTTTGGTAATCCTGCACCTCCTCCTATATATATATATATATATATATATAATATATATATATAAATGTGTGTGTGTGTGTGTGTGTGTTTGTGTGTGTGTGTGTGTGTGTGTGTGTGTGTGTGTGTGTGTGTGTGTGTGTGTGAAAATGCACTTGTTTGAATAAAGGTTTTGTTTGGGTTGGTTTGCGGTTAATTAAGTTAGTCTTTAATTACATTGCCTTAATGAGTGGAGAGCTTTAGGCCACCATGATGAAACAGAATAACAAGCTGGTGTAAGTGGTATTTGTAAATGGCCTTAATCTACTTTTCTCATATTTGCTTATCCTTCTGTATCTTGCCATGAGTTCTTTCATGGTGGAATAT